>VZDJ01000623.1:5209735-5244414 GCA_008694505.1 Cyanoderma ruficeps | reverse complement strand
TGTGTGTGTGTGTGTATATATATAATAAAGGATGTATATGTATATATATGTATATCTATAGAAGGATGACCCTACTGGCTTAGACCAAAGTTTACCTAGAACAATACACAACCTCCAAGACTGTCCAGAAGTAATTATTCGAGACAAGAATTAATACAGTGATTACAAATAATACTCTCCAAGAATAAAGTCTCTTCCTGCAATTGTTTTCAGTGTAGCTGTTTCTTTCTGTGTCCTTAGTTAACTCTCATCCAGTTGTCTAGTTTCTTCTTGAACCCATGCAAATTTCCAGAATTCACCACGTCCTTTTGGAATTTCTTACTCACCTACAGAATGTAATGAACTAAAATTTACTTCTGATTTTCTGTTTTGAACATTGATCTTAATAAATTCATTTGGTTTCTCTCGACTCCTGTATTGGAAAAATGCTCAGTGATCAAGACATGGATGAACTATGCTCTTTAACAAGGGCTGGAGCAATTTTCTGTGTTGAATTCTCTGTTGGTGTTTTCCGGTTTTTTGTTTGTTTGGTGGTGTTTTTTTGGGTTTTTTCCCCTATTAATGCCCAACAGTTAATATGGATTTGACAGCTCCTAAACAGTAATCTGAAATTGCCATGGAATTTACCTGCCATAACCCCAGAACCACACTCCTCATTGGTGGTAGTCTGTCCATTGCCCATTCTTTTATATGTGAAGATAAGCACGTTTTCCTCACGGTTTTCCCCATGGTTTATCACTACATCATTCATCAAGAATAATTTAATTTGTCATTTGATTGCTTAGCTACCCAGTTGCATAAGATCCTTTTGTGATCCTGCACAGTCTTCCTTTGTCTCACTATGCTGAATAACTTAGGTTCATGTGAAAAAAACCCAACATCTCATCCAACCTCTTTTTCAGGTTATTTACGAACGTGTTGAAGAACACAGGCCACAAACAGATCTCTGTGAAATTGTGTCTACCACCTATTATCTGTTAAAATTAACATTTTTAGAAATCTGAGAACATGAAAAATCTGAGATCTTAAACTCTTCACCCCAAACCCCAGTAACATAAGCTATTAAATGTCCTTCCTTTCTTTCTAGCATGCATTTAACAGCCTTCAAGTTACACTGACAGGAGACCTAAGATAAATAGTATCTTGACAATTTTTTATATGATATACTAGAGCTTTGCATGCAACTTGAATCTCAAGAAACAAGGGTTACAGCTTGCAAATTTCTGCAGTGCAGTCTGGGGAAGGATCCATCAGAGAAAGAGGATACCCATTAGAAGACACTGTTCTTGGCTACTGGATCTGGAGAATCTCTTTTCTGGATAGGCTGCTTTTACACCCTTAAGGTCTTAATGAAAAAGGGTAAAAAATAATATTCAACCAAAACCTAAACATATTCCAAATGGTTGAATGATTTGTTTCTAGAACAATGGGTTTTATAAATCACAAGATATCAAGTTCTAAAATAAATCACTATATTATCAGGCATCAAAAATCTAACTTTACATTGGCCTATGAAGATACTGTGGGGAGTCCCATTCGAGTCAAAAATATTGCTGATATAGCACTGGTTATATAAACTTGCCCTCGGTTATCATATTATTGTTCTTTTCTTTCCCTCTCATAACTTTGCAAGTGAACCAGAAAGAGTAAGACAGTTTAGTATTAAAGCAGGATTGACACAACAGTGACAGAAAAATAGTTGAATAAATTGAAAATATGTATTTCAAATGATTCTGTCAGAGTGATAGCAGAGAAGAGGGTTGTGAGGCAGGCAGATAAAATTAATGCCACAGCTAGAGCATGTGTGAGTATGCTTTGCATACACTTCTCACCAGTGCTCATCTGAGATGGATTCAGCATTTCAATGAGTGATTAATAATCCTAAATACATCCCTGCAAATGAAGTATTCACACAACCTCATATTAGAAACACATCCATTGTACATCATGGAATAGCTTTTCTTGAACAACACTGATGTTTCTTACTGAGCACACCTCGGATTGTTTTGCCATTTAGTTAAATCAATGTTTTAGTCAATAGAAGAGTGGTTCTTCACGTTATAGGGCCCTTGCTCTTGTTTCCTGGTGGTGCTTGGTTTTTTCCCCTCTTCCATCTAACAGATCTATGTCTATGCAGTGAACCAAATAAACGAAGAGCAGGCTACATGTGTCCTGCTGCATACAGAAACAGATTAATTTCTGTTCAGAATGAATGTAACAGTTACAGAAACAACATCATGATACCATGTGTGGGGAGAGGGAGAGAAAAGTGGCTGATAATTTCATGGGTTATAAAGCCAAGAACCAGTGATCTGCATTGTGTTCTTTATTGTTTCACTAGCACAGGGGCTGTTTGACTTGCCTGAGGCTTGATGCACACTTTCACTCAACCCCAGGGCTTCAGACCATGCTCACTACTGGCTGTTGAGGTACTGATGAATCCATCAGCCAGATGGCCAGCAGTCACGCAACACAGCCCTCTCCATGGACTGCACAGCACTTTTTTATTGCTCTTCTTTGAGGACTGAAAGGGAGATACCCACAGATGAGGGAGTTAGGGACTTCTCCTTGACTCTCCTAATTGCTCACCCATGCAGCAGAAGAAAGAATGTCATTCATGAATGTGTATGTTCAAGTATGGAGACTGCCCTGTCTTACCCTGCAAAATTAAACAGGTTTGGTATCAAGGGGTTCCCATGGGAAGTTTAAAATAATTCAGTCAGGGTTGACCTATTTCATACATTCAACACAACACAGCCACGAAAGAAATGCTGGAATGAACTTCAAGTAAGCTTTACTGAATGGGAAATAGGACTTTGATCGAAACCCACCAATAACAATCGTAAAAATCAGTGCACTGCAGCTATTGAGGGTAGATGGAATGACTTCAAATTTCTGAGTATGAATTATTCTGAGTATTCTGCAACCCTAAAACTAACTCCAATCCACATAACCCTCAGAAATGCTGTTACAACAGTTCAACACTTTTTTCTGTTTGAAAGCAGTCTCCCATTGGCTAAAAGTCCAGAAAGCTTGTTTTGGGAAAAGAGATTTAAGAAATCATTTGACAGCAAATATTTTGCAATGATTCATTGCTTTTAAAAAACACAAGCAGACAATGTGGAAGACTGCTTTAAAAAACAGCATACATCAAACAAACATCTCTGAAACGTGTTTAAGCATGATCAAAGGAGAAACAAAGCCACAGCATAAACACGATCAAAATAAAATTGCAGCTAAAAACACTTCTCTGATCTTGCAGCCAAAGTGAGCAAGCTAAAAATAAAAACCTAGGTTTTTATTTAAAACAATCACCCCTTAAGAAGCAAATTATTAAAGTCCACACCTTCTTCAGTCTCCCTTTTCCAGTTGTCTTGGCTGTGGTGCTACTTCTCAGATCCCACATGACACCTTTGTACACCACTTTGTGTGCCCTCCTGCAATTACCAGCTCTGCAGACATTTCACTGGCAGCAGTCCATTAAACTGTCCTTCCTGAGAAACCTGGCTCTTTATGAAAACGACACCTTGGTCCAGCTGCCCCTATGATTTATTTCCCATTGTTTGCTTATTTAAGTAATGGAAACATGCTTTGCCTGTCTCAGCATTTCAGGTTGAGAAAAAGCGAAGGTAAATCGATCTGCACTGGTTCTTTAACAAATGTTACTCTTTAGCAACAACAACCGCACAAACACACACACACCCCCAAGAGCAAGAAACAATAAAAGTCAGAAATTGGCTTTCTAAGTGAATTGTATTAGCATTTTAATGAAGATCTATAAACTTGAAGGCACAGAAATTACCTTTAGCTGTCAAGATTGAATAAGCTGAAGGAACAGAAGCTGGGGTCATCTCTTCATCACTTGACAGGAGCCAAAGGGCAGTTCTCTAAGGAAATGTTTTGTAAAGAGTTTGAACTGAATGCCCCTACTATTGTATATTTATGGTCAAAATGACTAATTTATCAGTTAACAGCAAGAAAATTCTAGGAAACTAGGGAAATTTTATGCTCAGTAAAACTGCAATTGCTGTAAATTAATGAAAAGTACTGGATGGTGACTGGGACCCTGAGGAGAGGAAGATTAAAGAAGATGAAATAAAAAATTTAACAACAACAAAAATAGACAGCCACTCAAGACTTCATTACCATGTACAGCACCCGTCCACTGAGATCCAGCACAGAGAGCCAAACACTGTCCTCACAAAATCTGGACTTGCTCTCGCTGTGAGCTCTACTACCCTCAGAGAGGAGATTTGCAGCTCCAGTCACAAATGTGCAGAGCAGAGCTTCTGCCTCAGCAAGGTCACGAGAGGACAAAGCTGTTAATATGTGGTGATGAGAGAGCTAAGATGGTTTGAGGTTTTACACACTCGAATGTAGTTTACAAAACACCAAAGCTTTTAGTGGTGTTCTTTCAAAGTCCCTTCATTTAAATTCCTCAACTTTTGCATTCCTCTTGCTGCTGTTGACTGAGGCAAATGCAGCAGAGCTCTCACGGATTCACTGCTTCTAGTGAAGCTCCTCAATAACATGGATGGCATCAGACCACATCCCCAGAGCGGGAATGCTGTTTGAACAAGGGATAACTTGTGGCTTTTATGGAGCTAACATGAGGGTTTTGTGGTAACTTATTGTCAGATGCTGACATAGAAAGGACAGACCACGGAGTAGAGATGTCATTTAAAGATGCTGTTTACAAAGTCAGAAGGATGCGCGGCATGCAGGCCACGCATGATCAAGCTGTCAGCCACTATTACAAGGTAAGAAAACCTATGGCCTCTCACTGATTTTGCAATGGAAATTCCCATCAGAAGGAGTTTTAAAGACTGATGCTATTCATCAAGCAGTTTATCTTGACTTTAGTCAAGATGATCTTAGAGTAGTGCATTAGTCAGCTAGTTTCTCCTTCTTACAAGTGATAGCCTTTTTTTTTTTCAATTTTTCAAAGATTAGTAAAGGCAATTTTTGAGACACAGACTACAAAACACACTAGTAAGTCTAAAGCTTAACTAAAGCTTCTTTTAATTTCAATACTGTACTTTAAAAATATATTTTATTTTATTCCAAACTTTTTTCATAATTTAAAAAAAAAACAACTTCAAACCAACAAACCCCTCCTCTGCAGAATCCAACTGCTATGCTTCAGTGGTGACTTGTGTGACATAAAGAGATTACAGACCTTCAAGGATGGAAGGTATTAAAAGTAGTAACAACATATCACTCCTCTGTCGTTTAAATACATGGGTGCAGCAGCAATGTAACATGCAAAAGACATGCATTAAAAAAGAGACACCATATTTTTGCACATATAAATTCTTCTACATCTCAATGGTGGATTGAGATTGCAAATTCTACATCTCAAGAAATCCATCTCACTGACATATACAGCAACAGGAGTCTAGCCCTTGTGGCTTTTACAGTGGCATGACCGTAAGTGTTTTCCATGTATCATTTTCATTGTGAGAGACAATAAAATTGAATTTAAACGATGCTTTTTCTGAGGAATTACTGATCTGTATTTGAGGCAAAAGCAAAAAAGGGCAAATGTGTTGTAACATCCCAAAGAATCCTTCAGGCTCCACGCTGGAGGCAGCTAGCAGAAGTGAAAACTCGGCAAGGGCAGGCTGGGGACTAAGCCATGGGTGACCTCTCTGGGGCTGGGAGTGATGCAGGGCCAAATGACAGTAAGAGGTCCACAACCTCAGTTTGGGGTGCTCAGCACCTCTAGAGGAGTGTAAATGAGTCCCTGAGTGCCTGCCAAGACAATGCCACCACCCCAAGATCCCTCATCTCCTCTGCCTTAGAGGCATAATTCAGCATGAACATATCTTGGGAATAACATTTTAGCTCGCACAGGAAAGAGAAGGGAGAAAATGTTGATCTCTGATGCAATTATCAGTTTCTGAAGTCTTTGTTCTAAAGAGACAACAATAGTTTTGATTCCCTGTTAAAGACTAATTATATGGTGAAGAAAAGTGAATACAAAAGTTCAGTAAAATTATAGCTTAATGCTCAACATAAATTAGATTTCTCACAAAACGATGCTTATAATCCATCCACCCTATTTAATTTAAAAGAGGTGATTATTATCTCTTTACAGAACAACAAGCAAAATTAACACCTCTTTTGCATTACTGACTATGTTTTAAGGTTGTTGTGTATCTATCAACACAATTAATTTTAAGCTTATTTACTTGTCCCTCAGAGAGAGTAATTGGGCAACTGAGAAAACCAGCGTCCATCACAGAACAGAAAGTGAGGCTTGCACCACATAGTCTCCATTTAGGAATACTTCAATCTCAATTTTCTGTATTTCTTAAAGGTAATGAGAGTTCCAGCTAAGAGCCTGTTTATTCCTCTCTCAGTCATTTATCTGACGTTTTTGACACTGATGTTTGGAAATGAAAACACTAGAAAGCATGTGCCTTAACTGTGTAACCTACATCTTTAGAGCTCTGGATGAGTGACAAGAACTAAATACCAGAGGCCTTTATGCCACAAAGTGATGTATTAGGGGAGGAAGTGGAGCGTGAAGGCACTGAAGACAAAAGATGTTTCTGATTTGGGGTGTTAGACTTTTGGCATATAGAGCCATGCTGCAGGCCTGCCTTTTGTAATCTCTGAAGATTCACAGGTGGAGCACAAGTGCCTGGAGATGCCGAAGCAGTTGATAGTAGTTGATCCTGAGAAGTCAGGAACCAAAACCTGTTCCTGTCTACTAATATGATTTTCTCAGGCCTTTCTGAATGCTGAGAGATATGTGTTTATGCCTTGGTGGAAATATTCTTCCTCTTTGCCACGTGGAAATTAAGGGTACAAGAGGGTGTCCTTAAGGCTGAGGGAACATGCTGCAGCCAAACTCCTCACAGAGCACTTTGCAGGAGGCAAATACCTGGCTGAGTGTGAGGAATAGCTGGAGATTAACATGGCAAACATACTCCAGGGTAGGGAAAATGGGACAGCCCTCAGCAGTACAACTGGCAAAAGCTGAACAGCACTGGCTTGACAAGCATATCTTCAGCCTCTGTCTTCTGAAAGCCAAATTCTTAACATTTCTGTCAGCTCCATGCAGTGCACAATCCTGTGCCTCCAGAACCATTTGCTCACAGAAATATTACTTTTTTCTGCCTAAAAAGTGAACAAGTATGTCATCTGCGTCAAAAATAATCTATTTTGAAAACAGGAAGAAAAACTCCAAATTTTGTACTGCCAGGCTCAATTTAAAGTGTGTGAAAGGGGTTGTGCAGATGTTAAAAAAACCTCCTCCCTGATGTCACATCAAAAACTGGACAGGACCATAGTCTCAACTCTCAGTGAGGGATGTTCATTCATTTGGAAATAATCATCAGCCCACGCCACTTCCCAAGGAGTCATCCAGTAGAGAACTCTCTTGAAGCCTTTCCTAACCTTTCTGGTCTCCTGTAACTTAATTTCTTTGTTAAATCTGATTAAATAACTGAGGTAATTTTGTCAAACTACAAGAAACATTTTGTTAGTATAATGAACTTTTACAGCTAGTATAAAGCAACTTAACACAAAATCCATTAAAGTAGATTAATGAGGGATGGCAGCAAAGACTGAGGAAAGGGCTGGATGGTTTTAGCTCATGTGTCAGAGTAGCACAGCAACACAAAATGCAATAAGGCGTCTGTAAGAGGAAGCAAAACCCCTCAGCACAACCTGAGGTATTCAGTGTGATAGCATCAGTTATGACAACCTCTTTAGTCATGTGAGCACTATGTGTTTCCAACTTAATCTAGCTTCAGTCAACATAAAGTACTAACAGGGTTTTACACAACAGAAATAATGTACTCATTTATTGTTGATGTGAAACTTAGTTCTGTTCATTAAAAAAGAAAAAAGCATCTGATAGCAGAGGTGAGATAAAAACCATGAAGTCGCTTCAGACAGAAAAGTTTTGCAACAGTACCTGCACTGTCAGAAAATTTTTCTTCTCAAACACTGTCTCATCTGTTTATACTTTAATTCTATACAAGGAAATCCTTTTTTTATTTTTACTATTTTTACTTATATTATTATTCACTGACAGCACTTCAAAAACATCTGATGCAATTTCTGGGACTTTTAAGAATGAAAATTTCATAGTATCAGACTCAAATTTTTTGTGTTTTTTAAAAGCAGTGAGGGAGGACTGCAGCATGCTTGCTTGTGATACATAAATCACAGGGAGAGGAGAAAGTTTAACAGAAGTATTAAAAAGTAAGAAGAGAAAGAAGTTTGGTAAAAAATTTAGGCCCTGTAATAAGTGACAAACTATTTTTAAAAAAAAAAATCTTTCTACCTGGCACAAAATATTAAAGCTGACACTATGTCAAACATGGGACAGAATTGAGTATTGATAATGACAACCCATTTCCACAATCTTGTGAAAAAGCTGATGACTCACAAGTCAATGTCAAATACCACATAGAAAGGTTTTGTACCTTCCTCTCCCATGGAGCTTTTTTCTGCCCCTATTGGAAGTTGCTTTAGAGAAACAGAACAAGACAGAAGGAGTAGGTAACTGCAGAGAACTGTGCCCCATGACTACCAAGTTTTACAGTGTGACAAATGTTATTATAGAGCTCAGGAAATATGAATAATCTCACTGACATCAGCGGAACACTTCTGACTTACAAGGATATTGAATTTTGCTCAAACAGCAGTAAAAGAATCAATAAACACCAATCCTCAGATTTCTGGCAACATTCACAGATATAATGTATTATCACTGAATGCTTGCAACTATTTCATAAAACCTGTGCAGTGAATGGGAAAAATATGTAATACAATCTTCAAAGTAACTTTTCTTCTGCTTTTTCTGAATGATCATCTGTAAAAAAGCTGTCTCTGACACGTTATCTTGTTTCTGCTTATGCCAAATCCTCTAACAAAATCTTTCTACAAATCTTGCTGTACTTATCTGAACAAAAATCTTTAAAACCTACTAAAAGGAAATTAAACTTATATATGTAGAGGTATGTTAAAAATACTCTTTTCCATAATCCAGGAACCTAACAAAAACACAGGCCAGTTTATCACTTTAAAAGGTAAATCAGACAGGGAACTATTTTGTCTTCATTTACTCAGTGTGTTTGTGGCAGTTCTAAGTGCTCTGGAACATCAAATTCTGCCGGATGTTGTACAATAAATGGTAGTCTCAAAGATTTACAGTTTAACCCTCGCCTTTGAAAGAGGTAATTTTCCCTGGTAATACTACAAGGCAGCTCACCTTACTAACAGAAACATTCAGCCTGTAGACACCAGTGATACAGTGATCTCAGAACAGAGCAAAAAAGAGTTAAAAAAGGCTTATCAGCCTCAGTTTTGTTGGGTCACTCTCAACAGTTTTTTGGACAACACTGCTAAATTTCAGACTGATACTGAGATTTTTAAAAGAAATGTTATCACATTTCAATAACACTGAATGTTATCTGTACACCAGCACATCATTAGAGGCATTCACTGCTTCTATCAACTATTAGCTGGTGATCACCTTCATACTTTGACCTCTTAGATGTTACTATAGATTTTACCACATCTGGGGTTTTTTTTACCATATGGTATGTAAAAGCACTTTGCTACGTGTTTAAAAAAATCAAATTTAACAGCCACCTTTTAAAATGGATGAATTTATACAAGTCCATCGAGTCCAGTGCAATAGCAAAGGATGGGATTTTCTGACACCACTTCGATAACTAAGAGCTTGGACATTGAAACCTGAATTAAGTAGTATAGGACATTCTAAAGATCAAGGGGAAAAAGAAGCATCACTTTGGCAATGCAGCAAAATGGGAAGTTCAGGATCTCTTTCACTGTCAGAATTTCAAGGCATCAAATGAGGAACCATTTGTAAAACATTTTGTGTGTCTGTGATCTCTCCATTATATCTAATAACTGAAACTGTGTGAATTCGTCTTTATTTTCTGTTATTTAGTCCAACATGCTGCCTTTACAAGTGAAAAGTAAGTATCCATTTGTCTCTCCCATTTGTCCTTTTCTTTTCCTGTTCCCCCTTCCTTACACCACAGTCACTAAGGAGGCTCTCTGGCCTAAATGATGCTGTTGGTGACATCAGTTTCATCCTTTTGTTTCACAGTTTTGCCTGACAGAGCCTGGGGAGGAACATGGTGAAGTGGCTCAAGTGGGATTGGAACAGTTTCTATCCTGGAAATATGGGTTTGCAGAACTAAACGGAGAAAAAATTTAAATGTTTTTGCATCAATTAAACCCCTGCAAATACTAAAATGTAATCTGAAGAGAAATTACACATCATATTAAATACAGAGTTTTCTAATTAGGTGTCTCCTCTGCTCCTCTTCAAAGGCTACAGAAATATTAAGATGTCCACAGTTACAGCACAAAAAGGTCTCCATGATGTAACATTTGATATATCACAGTATTTCAGAAATAATGAAACTTCTGCAAGAAATTAACAAATGTGAATGTAACCACAACAGATGTTCTATCTACATTTCTTGATCATACACAGTCTTTGTGTCATCACAAAGCCCTGGGTTAGGCTCAGTCCTGCCTTAGTAAAGTCCACAGCCACAACTCTGCTAAATACAGGAGTTGAAACAATATCCTTGATAATGGAGTTTAATATTAGCTTTGCCATTCTTTGCTAGTGTAACTTTTGAATTGTGTTCTTGAACTACCTGAATGTGCTATCAATGTTTTAAATTCACTGACGTTTCCACTTTGTTGTAAAAATAGGCTTTTAATACTACACAGTATTTAGCAATCTAGTACCAGCCATCAGTTTGATATCAGCCGTGGCATTATTTAATTTTCAGAATCACAGAGGTTAAAGCTCACTGAACTATAAACAGTTGGAAACATGGAGTGTAATCCCAAGGCACAGCTCTGCACAAGCTGTAATTTAAATCATATTGCATGCTAAGCTGAAAAGGCAGGGCAGGTCCCAGAGGGCATGAATAAATCTGCAGTCACTGATTTGCCACACACATTTGTGTTGGGATTCTGTAACTGTGCAAATATGATGTCTTCCTTTAGAGCAGAGGACCTGTCATCTACTGAGATTTGTAATTAAATAACCCAAAGAACAAAAGCAATTACTCAGCCCTACAAATATTCAGGCTGAAATGTGCGCGATTTCATGAACAAAGGGAAGGGGAAGTTCCGGAGACAGAGAGAAAGGGAGGCTTTGAGTCTGTGATAATTCATCTGTGCCTAGTGCTGGTGGAGGCTTTAATGCATAGAACAGGTATTCGCATACCTACCTGGCTTACTTTGAACCAATAATTCCATCATCACAGGCTCCACTGTGAAGGGGATGTTTCTCCAGCTAAAGAGCCAATTATGCTTCCAGCTGGCTCCATGCCACTCAGGTGCCGGCTTTGAGCAATCAGTTGTGTTAATTGCAAGCAACACTAAATGCCTTTTGGGACAAGCAATTCACGGTTCAGGAATGTTAGTGTGAAGGGGGTAGGTTCAGCCCCATTACCGAGAACAAATCACAGAGTTTGTGTAGGTCGCAGGCTAAGAGTTGGAATTTTATGGAATGGGGAAAAGAGGTGGGAACAGACTGAGGGGCTGTATCCTCACATCATTAACTCTGCTGGGCATCTCAGTTAATTGATGGGGTGGGGGCTATGTGGTGAGCTGAGTGGAGCCCTTCATATTTTCAGCTTGGGAGCTCTGTTCTCCCATTCCCTTGCATCTGCCAGACATTCTGATCCAGCCCAACAGGGCTAAGACATTGGCCCAAGAGAAGATACTCCAGCTGTCCATGAACATGGGCTCCTTCACAATAGCTGGTATTTTATTTCTTTCTATTTGTCATACTGAGGAAACAATAGTTTTAAATATATTCAGGGATTGTTTGATATAAAGAAAATATTACAAGGGTGATAGTAACCCTGAATGCCAAAAAACGGATGATGAAGGGCAAACATTTATAAAAAAAATTGCCATTGAAGGAATGAAGAGTAATAATGAAATGAGATGAGCACAATAATGAGTAGAAATCAGATCTTGGCTGCACAGGGGTCATTGTCATGTATTATCAGCTACAGACGTGGCCTGTTATATTTTTTAGTATTTATCTTTTGACTCACTACCTCAAAAACAAGCCTTAGCCAGTCATTCATGCATAAGCATGGATTTCTAACATATTTGTCCATGAGCCCCCACACCAGCACTATTTAAAAGAACAACCCTGCCCAAATGTTGGAGGTGATGAATGGGAAGCTTGGATTGAATCATTAAAGGGAGTCAGTGTGTAGTGGGGAGTGGGAGGAACTGGTACAAACCTCAGTCTGCAGGTGCTTAGAAACAGTGTGCAGGCTCAGGAAGTCTCTCTAATACCCTTTAGAGGCTCAGTCCCCAGTGTCCCACACGGATGTACAAAGAAAACTTCTTAAAACAAAGCCATCTTATTTCTCCCTTTAACACAGACTAGAATATTGCCAAACACTTTTGCGTCTGAAGCTGTGAATTTCATTAAATTCAATGCAACTCGCTCAGCACTCTCTATTTTTGTGTGGCTGAAACCTTTAATTCTCTCCCCACCGCCCCACGGCCAGCGTGCTCCAGTCACATCACACTTAACCTTTGCCTTGGCTTCTCAAAAAAGAATTTGTTTCACTCCATTCACGGCTTCAACAGTTTGGCAAACTGCACTCGAGCACCGTGCTGGGCCTTTATATTGAACACACTAATCTGATTGTTTTTCCACTCTACAAACTTTGGGTCAACAATCAAGCTGCTGCCAGAAACTAATTAATTTGCAAACAGGCCCCATTTTCACAGGGGGAGAGCTTTTGAAACCTATGTCAGCAGAGCTGGTCACACCATGGTGACATGCATTGTCATGGCATCCACTTTTCTGGGTAATTCTCCTCACTAATTTTTCACCACACACATGAACTCAAATTACCCAGTCAACAGTAAATCTCTATTGAATGCCCACCAAACTCTGAACATGGTGGCCTGAGAAGAGGAAATTGGTATTGACAGGGTCAACACTCATTAAATTGATGGCTAGTGCAGAAGGAAAAAAAAACAAAACAACACAAGAATGCAAAAAGAAAATTTGGATGTATGTCATATCCCAATAAAGGGGGCTGTAACAGACCCACTCCTCCTTTGTTTAAATCAATTAGTATTCTGCTGTGTGACTCCTACAAACAGATTTCTGCTTAACTCTTCTGAAAAACTGGTTAGTGACTTTTTGTGAACAAGAAAGGAGGCACAATTTGGTAGTTAAAAGTCACTGGTTTTCAAGCATCAGAGCTGTGATGAGTCCTCACAGAGACCATGGGAAACCTACTTGGATCTGTAAGGTCTGTAACACAGAGGCTTTGTCTTTGGAATCCTGCCACCTAAGCTGAACTTTCCTTTTGCTTAAACTGATTTGGACCTCTACAAAAATGATAATTACAAAGAAACTGGTGTGTAATTTGAAGAGGGTTCTATACCAAAAGCAAAGCAAAATGCAAACTTAGAACCTGAACACTACACCTTTTCTGGACAAATGACTTTTTCCTACTCAGATTTATCTCTAGGGAAAAGGGAGAGTCTTCCTATGAACTGATGCCATGTGGGTAACAGATAGATAGGTAGATAGATAGATATTATTTTTTTATTCACACATTAACTGAAAGTAGTACAGAAAGCTTTCTAGTAGAGGTTATTACCATTGCTTGAATAATATACTGTTTGTCATCTTAAGTGGGCAGACCATTACTTTACAAAGCCATCCACTGCCAACTCCATAAGTTACCACTGAAACAAATTCATAGAAAAAATAATCCAAGTTAGGGTAAAAAAAAAAAAGGAAAGAAAAAATGCTTTTTAGAGGAGACAGAATATCACTGGGACTATTGGTATTTGGAAAATTGCAAGTGTTTTTTATCAGTGTGAGAAGGGCACAGAGCTCTACTCCTCCAAATGAACGTACTCCTGGAATGTCCTTGTGCAGATGGATTTTTACACAGCTCCTGCTGCTGAAAGAAGCAGGTGACACTTGGATTTATTTTTCTAAAGGATGACTATAGAAAGTAACTCCCCTGCATCATCACATTTGAATCTGAACACCTAAATGAGATCACCAGTTTTGCCTAGTACAGAGGTACATTGATTTATCCACATCCAGCATCTACCCAGAGCTTGTTCTGGCTCTTTTATCCAACTGCCTTCCAGAGAAGGTGATGGGAATGGCTGCGCTCTCAGATCTCACACCAACATGAGACTCATCAGGATTTACTGGGTTGTTAACCTGATATATGTTGATAGGTTAACTTTTCAATTCACAATTGAAATAAAAACCCTTAAAATTTAGCAATTTTAAGGCACATCAATAATAGGCAAATTCAGTGCACAAAAGTGAGTACAGATCTCAAACTGGCCATTACTGGCAAGTCTCTTTTTAGAAGGACTATGCAGCAGAGAAACTTCTCTGGTCTCCAATGAAAACCGTGAAAAAAGAACTCTAAGCTCTACCATTATTTTTGATCTTATATGCACTATAAAGAGAGTCACAGAATGAATGAATTGCAGCAAGGCATGGCTTCTAATCTACGCTCCCAGCAATTTTTTTGGTGTGGATAGCAAGGCTGACCAAGTTAAAACCCACAAATGAGCCCAGGGTTAACCATGTAATATACACATACCCTAAGTCAGGTTCCTGGACTAACTTGTATCCTATCTTCCTGGAGCATACTGTGGCTATAGCTCAGACCAGTATGTTTACTGATGCAAGTCTTCCTGCTCCAGGTCATATTCTCCACAGTGTCAGGAAGCCTTCAAAATGTGCAGTCAGACCAGGAGAATGTTCTCTGCTGCATCATGTTTCCTATCTGCATTTTCCACTCCAACCTTGAAACTTGTCCTTTGGCTACTTTGACCATCTTTTCAACCTACATAGAACAAAATATCATCCACAGCACTGATCTTTAATGAAGAAAATGACCTAATCCTAGGGGGCATGGGAGGGATAGAGAATGAGATCTGTTTCCTAGAATGATTTCAAATAACTTCATTTAGGCCACTTGATGGGAAGATTTTATTATTTCTGGTTGTCTTCACGTACCATTTTCATGACCTTTCTCATATCCAGAGGAACTGTTAAGCACATTCTCTAATTGCTACATGGTCTTTGATTTCTAAACCAAATGCTTCTTTTACTTTGTATAAAGATACAGGGAACAGTTTTCAGACAGGTGCAACTGAGTCAGCTGGTCCAAATACATGAGTATCTTCTGGTCAAGCATTCAGCAGGGCCTTTGGCTTCCTGACCTGTAACCATTTCAGACTAGAGACAGGATAAAATCTCAAATAATAAGAAAGAGCCATTTATTTTCTGAGTTCAGAAATTCTACATTTCTTCCAAGAAAAAAAAAAAAGGCTTGTAAAAAAAATGTATATAGAAAAAGCTTGTTAGATTGCAATGAGAAAAACAACTTAAAATTCATACTCAATCTCTCAAATATGGATCTACAGACTTAAGGGGAAAAAAACTGTAAATTGAGTTTGTGTGCCATTCTGTTCACAGTATTATGCCACCGTCACCATAGTTTCTGAGCACTTCCTAGCACTGTTAGGTGACATTAGCATTTGTCACACATGGAATTTATCACTGTGAAATTATTTATTACTATTCTTAGCAACGAAGACAGTGGGAATGGGGGGTCTTATTGAGTTAGAAATGAGACTTGCATACATGGACATGTTTTGTTCCCCAAGGGTCGGAGTTGTTCATGCTTCTGTAAACCGTGGGGGGGAAGCGTGGAACTCAGTCCACACTACAGCCTGCACGATAGGACGTATCAGCTGTTCAAATATAGAAATGCCTATGTGAAATGCAAGAAATCCTTTCACAGGAAAATTAACACCAAAAGAACAACAACAAAAAAAGACATACACAAAAAAATTCCCTCACTGTTTTCACTCATAAGGTTGTTTAAATATGTCCTTGTAAATTCATGGTAATGCAGACCTGGAAGGGACTTCTAAGTCTACTCACCATAGTCTCTTGGGATGTCAGGCAAGTGTGCTATATAAGAACACACTTATATATTGTTACCTGAATTCCTCTTAAAATCACCTAGGCTCACTGACTACTTCTACTGGACAGCTTTTTCTAATTTCTTTTCCATCCTAGTTTAAGACTTCTAATCTGAAGACTAAATAAATTCATAGGCAGTTCACACTTTTTTTTTTTAACGTTCTTTGTTTAAATAACTCTTCTCTTGATGGAGATTTATTGTACTTGTAGCATCTATCAGCTCCCTCCTCCAATAAGATATTAGATGTACTTTATGAAACAACCCCAGGTACCAGGATGGTTGGGTTCTGTGGCCCCTTTCCACAGCTGATACCGGTATTTTACTGCATCCTGTATATCTGGATTGAGAATGTGTAGGAGGTGAGCTGGAAAATGGGAAAGACATTTAGGGACAAGGGAGTGGCACAGCAGAGGGGCCCATCAGTGGTTCTGTATAGGTAGGAAAAGGGTTTGGTGTGGTTGACCAAAGACTAATTATAGGTTCAAGGATCAGAATATGTACACACCAAAGTCTCACCAAGAGTAATTAATTTCTAATATTTTGACGCATTTAATGCATTTTATTTGAGAGGTAAAAGTCTTGAAAAAAAATCTGCAATCTTTTCTCTCTGTTGCCATGCGTTAGTCTACCGTGCAATACATACACATTCAAAATCACGTGTGTGTAATGCCAATGCTGGGACATTCAACAAAGTGTCGTAAGTGGAAACAACACTAAGTGATGTCTACAGTTCTCTTTGAATGCCAGGAGAGTATCAAGTCCATATTTCCTGCCTTGGACCCTGTTAAATTTAAAGAGGGCATTTTCTTTTTTATTGAACAGTCACTCAGCTTCTATAATTCTCAGCTGTTTATGTAACCGTAAAGTAAAGATTACCAAGGACAATAACCTCAGGGGACTAAGCACAGTTACTACTCCACTTTAAAAATTAAGCCATGGAAAGTACGCTAAAATAATATCATAGAGTGGTTTAAACCCATAAAAAGCAAGGAAATTCCAAGTCAAGTCTGGAAATCCAGACTGACAATCTCTCTTAACCCCAGGTCTAGTAAAGATGGTGAGTCAGGCCAGTGTTTCTGGGGTGCAAACCAGATTCATAATACTATCCTAATGCAGCTTTTGTGATTTCATTTCCTTTCAGAGCTTGCTCAGCCCACTCCTGCTTTGCTTTTGAAATAAATGTTTATGGTTGTTCATTTTACAAAATGTTAACAATTTAAGGCCAGATCCCCTGTGCTCAAGTCAGAGAAGATGAGAGCAGCTTTAAGCTCTCTCCTTCCACTCCTCTAATCTTCAGCTTGAAAACTGCCTTGGGTGCATTGCCTTTGCATTGCTCAGCATTTGCTCTGGTAGACTGCACTGCCAATTCTGCCTTTTTGCCTCCAGCCATGCCCTCAGCCCTTGCAGGGAGGCGGTGGGGATGGTGTACAGCAAACGCTGCCTGCTGTGCAGCAGGGAACTCCCTGGCACCAGGAGAACCTGCTCCCACCTGCTCAGGCCTCTACTCATCTTCTTTTTTTTTTTTTTTAACTTCTGCAGCAGTTCATGGAAGCAGGACATGATCCATGCTTCTTCAAAATAACTTTATGCCTCTGAACTATGAGAGGCAACGGCACATTTAAAGGGAATCACGTACTTGCCGATAGGTAAGACTTTGTAAGGTGTATATATGTAACATCAAGGCCATTGCTCCTTCAAGTAAAGCTGTACAGAAGATTTTTTTCTAACTTCAGATTTTTTTTCTGACAGTTCAAAACAATTCTTGACCTGCACTGGGACTGAGTAAGACTGCCAAAGCTTTTTTTGTGCAGAGAAAACCCCATGCACATACCAGAGGAGCCAGTAATGTCCGATGTGTGCATAAACATGGCTTATAACAAAGCATGTGGTTCAGGTTGGGGCACTGAACTGCAGCTTTTCATGTCCAAGATGACTTCCCTGAGCAGCTTATTTTACTGTGTTTTTGCAAATGCTTCCTTGTCACATCTGGCCAACTCTATATCAATAATTAAATATACACTGCTACAGTGACTGATGTATAGTTCCCTAGCTTCTAGATGAATGACCTGACTACATGGCTATAGAATCAGTCTCCCTTGTTTTATTTGGCTTGGTGACTGTTTAATTATTTATACAAAATGAAAGCTTTAGAAGCCTGTGAGTGTTTAATATCCCTAAGAGTCTTAAGAAGACTTTAAGAGCTGCTGGTCAGCACCTTCCCTTGGGCTGGACACAGTTCTCTTCCCCAAAACATACAATTTCTGTAAGAAGGTTGAGCATCTCCAGACTGTATGATCTGTGCAGTAATAACTCTGTGTTCCTGCTTAAATCCCAAACACTTAATCACTCTGTGTAATGTTGTTCTAGTTTTATGCCAGTTCAGGGCAAGACAATTTCTGGGAAAAGTCTGCAAGCTCTTCACGTGCAACTGTCTTCTCCTCTCCATTTTTGGTACCAACAGCTGTGTTTTCTGACCCTGTCAGCTCTGACCTTAGCCTTAGTATGGAAAAAGCAGTTTAGCTCCTGCTCTGACTGAAGTAAACACTAGCAAAGTCTTAGAACTGGATGCCTCGTCACCTAACTGTTAAACTCTACAGGGATGAGAATTTGTCTCTAAGTCTGATCAGAACTGTTCTGCAGCTTTCAGTACATGGCCCTTAGAATACTGTCTTTTCACCTGAGGTTAAGTACACTGTAAAAAGCAACTAGGAAAGAAAACCCACCACTACAGAGAAATCCATGTCTTTACTAAAAAACTTATAAATGTCTGCAAACTCAAGGTTCAAAAATAGTTTGTACAGATCTTTAAGAAAGCAGTGAACACCTCATTCTTCAATGAGAGCTTGTTTCATTGGAAGTATATCCACTTTAAAGATGTGCAAACACAGAGCTTCTTTTATAATTATATTTTAGAAAGAAAACAAAAATCAAAGGACTGGCGTGCCTGCAGAGTTTCAAACCCAAACTATTATCATTTTTGGATTTCCATGTTAGATGCTGAAATTAGGAGAGCTGTGTGGAAAGGCTGCCAGGATCTTATCACTGGGAAATTAACAGTAAAGCCTCAGAGCCTCTAATAGGAATGTTGTAGTGCAGATTTTAGGCCAATCTTTCCATATTAGGAAGGTAAATGTATTAAGTTGCAGCAGAGAGAGAGATTTCAAAAATGTATTTAAGGATCGTTCTCTATTAAATTATGGACAGTTATGAGAATAATTTCTAGAGGTTTCAATTTGATTCTTATCTTGTTTTAAATGAAGTTTGAAACTTCCCATACAGGAATATAGTGCAAGAACTTTACTTAAGAGTTGGAAATCACCTTCACCCTGTGATACAAAAAATACCGTCTTTCTACTTTTATGCTCATTTTGCAAAATACTTTAATTCAAGAAAGCTTGAGGTCCATCAGCTCCCCACTTGGAGCACAAAGCAGTTGTGGTTTCTGCACCCTGTCAGATGTAACCTTAGTGCTAATTTGGGAAAAGCAGTTCTCACATTTAGTGCTGAAAGACTGATAACCGAATCCACAATGGAATGATGCATTTTCAGCAGAGAAGTACAGGGCCTGTGGACAATGGTTGCGTTTTCCCACTGCATAAATCCTCCTGACTCAGCTGTCATTGTGCAAATCTACTGCACAAAAGGAGATTTTGCTTGCATGATTGGGCTTTAAAATGTCATCATGAGTATCATAACAAAAATTGATGCTGGTCATCTTTAACACATTATTACCCCAGCAGGTATCAATATAGATGGGCATGTCTATAACCCTTACACTTTACTGCTTCCTGGAGTCCAGAAATCTTGTTTACTGTCATAATAAAATAACCCAATGAATACAATTCTTGTGTTACTGGGTAAACACAGACTGTAGAATTGAAACATTGTAGACCTGAATCTGTTCTCCTCCAGACAGATAGTAGTCCATATGAATTGCAGCAAAACTAAATTTAACAGGATATACATCAGATTCATAAACTTGTTATATTAAAACACAGCTCCATACTTGTCATATACACACTTACATGATATGTGTATCCCATGTATGTTATATACAGAGTTACTACAACTTGCAATAGCATCTTGTGGTTTTAATTATGAGTCAGGGGCTGATGTTGTTATGGATTGTATATACAGCTAATGTGATATCCAGTTTGATACTAGTAGGTCTTGAGTAGCAAATAACAAAACCTTATTGCTCTTACACATTAAAATTTGTGTGAACAGTTTGCACTAAATTGCAAACCCACATAAGAAAGTCTGAACCTCAGCAGAGACATAAATAATATGGCTAGGAGCAAAAAAAGTCTAAGAATAAAATAATTTGTGAGTTCAAAACCAGGAGTGCAGGTGCAAGCAGTATGTACAGCAAAAGTAGAGCTAGTTAACTCTTAAAAATTAAAATTTAAATTAACTCAGCAACTACAGTTATTATTACTTAATTCAAATGTCAGCTTTTTCAGACAATGAATTCTCATTTCCAAAATGCTCATATCCTTGTATAGCTAAAGCCAAATGTAATTCCATTTGAGCTATTGGAAATTTGACTTCAGTAGAACTTGGATAGAATACTCAGATGCATTCTAAAGTATTTTGGTACATGAAGCCAAAATCAAATTTTCTCTGAAACTATCTTTCCCTCCTCAGACATGCAAATAAACCACAGGCTTGATTACTAATATCCATACAATAATGTAAGCTATTGTGCCTTGCTAAACTATTGGATATTTTGAAACCAAATCACTTGGAATCCCCAGGACCCATTTCTCTTTTTCCAAACTCTAGACAATTTTGGCTTGCTGATGAAGTTCTGCTGGATGTGACCAGCGTCCCCTCTAACCCAGCAAAAATTAAACCTTGTTCAAGGCACAATCCTGCCCAAGGCTCTGGATCTACTTTGTGTTCATGTGTGGCTGATGCCTCCAGCCTTGAGCTTTTGTCCAACTTGCATGACTGTGCTGCTCATAGTGTCTGTGCGTGTTTTAAATTTAATCACACTCCACAAATCTCAGAGTAATTAAACCAAAAATGCTTCTTTATAAATCACTTCTGATTAGTTTAACTGGTTTAAGACAGAATTCTGCTCCAAATAAAAGAGGAGTGTATATGTCACAGATGTTGCTGGAATTGAGCTGTGTGCTAGTCTTTAATGGGTGGATGAGTGTAACCAGAGAAATGTACATTTTACATACCATTTAGCCACCGGGAGTCGTGCTGCTCTGTTCTGATGGGATGGTGATGCCCCAGAGTTCGGAAAATGGCAAAGTCCCTGCCCATGAAGTCTGCTGCTGTGCCAGAGTACAGCTCTCCATCTGTGGGTGGACATAATTGTAAGCAACATTCCTCAATTTTCCAGTCATGGTGAGTCAGAGAAAGCTGTCATTTGTTCATATTTCACTAATAAGGATAATGAGTAAATTTAAAAACAACAAGCCATATGCAATGTATTGTCATTGAAAATAGAGATTAGCCAATTTCTCACTGCTGAGCTTAATTGTAACCTCTTGCAAATGAGCTGTATCTGCTGACTGCTGGTGCACTTTGCAAAAATATATTTGAATTCTTAGGCTGGAACAGGGCAGCCAGTGCACCTACCCTGGCTGGCAGGAGCATGTAGCCTCAGAAAACCTACCTAACTCTGAAATTGCCCTGTTTAGAACAGGAATTTGGTCTGGAGACCTCCAGAAGTTCCTTCCAACCTACCGGCTTTATGGGAACTGAAGTGTCCAGCTCAGCCACTTTTGGTTCAGAAAGTCCTTAGGTCCCTTCAATTTTTTCTGTAGAAATTACGTGGTTTTTTTACTTTTGTTTGGTTTGGTTGAGAGATTTTTTCCAGTTTGTTTGTTTGTTTGTTTTGGGTTTTTGTTTTGGGATTTATTGTTGTTGGCTTTTGTTGTTGTTTTGGGTTTTTTACTCTCTTTTTTATTCTGAATAGATCCTCAGAAAACAGTATATTTTACAGGAAAGACAGAAGATGACTTTCTCCTTTGGCCACTTTTGTAACTGTGGTACTGGCAAAGGGCAGCAGCTAAGGGAGAGAATAAACGAGATCATTGCCTGCTATCTTGACCCCCATGCATTTCACAGCGAACAACTGAACTAAAAATTGACCTATGATACTTCTTCAGACCATAAAGGGCACACACACAGCCTAGCTGGAGATGTAATTTGTCCCAGTGTGTCCCTCCTCAGCCAGCTAGAAGTGCCACAGAGGAGACAGAGAGGGGTAGAGAGAGATTGTCTAAATTCTAAGGAGCAGGTCAAGTTAAAAACCTGCCAGCTGGTAGGGAGTGTAATAATAATAACAGTAATGAGACCCATAGAAGAGAACCAGAGATCAAAGTACAACATGTATCTTTCTGACATTAATTTAGAGCTTGTCCATGACATCACTCTGAATCAAAAATGCTAAAAATGCGTTTTTTAGGACTGTGTTCTACATCTGTATGTGAAATGAGATAACCTACCCTATACTGTTAAAATGGAATTAAAAAGCATTATTCCTTCCAACTACTACTTTCAAGCTACCCATATTACACGGGTCCCTTGTGAAAAAGACAAGCTTGAGGATAGAATAACTCTTTCTTTAGCTAAGGTAATACATTTTTCATGGTCATGATGAACTCTACCCTATCCTCATTTTAAAACACCCTTTTAGGAACACGTTTATGATTTTCATGGCAATTTTAGGTATTTCCACGGCAGGACAACCAGATCCAAGCATGCCTACTGGATATCACTGGCATCTTTTCCCCCGAACACTGACACCATGAAATCACTGAGTGAACCTACAGTGGCTCTGTACCATATGGTAGTCATGAAAGTCAGGAAGGGTGAAAACATGATAGCGGAAGGGCGTGGAATTGAACGAATTCACAGCAGAGATTAGAAACAAATAGACCAGTCATGCCCAGCAGGAGGTGTAATCAGAAGGGAAACAGAACAGCATATCATTAATTAACGATTTACCATTCTTCTATGTAATTTTCAACATTTTTTGAAGGGGAGACAATCACTTAATTATAGTGATTATTATGTACAGAGTATGCAGCTGAGATTTTAAAGATCATAAAACCTTTTTGCCTGCGAAAAAGGCTTTGATGCTATGCTTAACCTTTCTTTAACCTTATCTTTATTTTCTTGTCTTTCAATCCCTAGTGAGTTCTGATAAATCAATAGAAATCAAAGGGGTAAGGAAAAACCAAGAAGGCCTATTTTTCTTCTTGGTTATCAACAGATCTAAAGGTCAATCAGTGAAAAAAAATCTATATTTAATACTATACTGCTAAAATTAAATCAAATGCAGTTTGAAAACTAATTAAAATTACATATTTGAAATATTTAGAATTGTAAGGTGTTTTACACCTCTGTTTCTAACCTGATATATGAGCACCACTGGGAATGAACATACTTTCCAGGCTGCACTCAGCTCAACCCAAGAGGACACTACAAAACTCTTGTGGCTGGCTGTTTTCTTCAGTGGTGACAAGATAAAAGTTTTGCCAATAACCGGCTTCAGCATGTTTCAAAGGGGGAAGGGTCTGTAGAAAACTGTCTGACCTTTCTGTCATCCCTACTACAGCCCCTCCAAGTTTCAGTGTACCTAGACCAGTGCCTGCAGTTTGAACTGATCTGCTGTAGTCATGCAAAAAGGGGATTTTGACTTCTTCCAGACAGAAATACCAAGGAATATCATTTATTTTTATAAGGCTTTAGATAATTTTTGCAAAATTCAGGGTGAGCCTCAAGTCATGTCCCAGATGTGCACATCCTTTGAGTTAGTACTATGCAAAAGCTATATGAGGGTTTTGCCTCCTGTCTAGATAGAAGTACATTCATCTTTATTTCCCTGTGCATACCTTCTTTTGGACTGAAATTTACTCATTGCTAGCCTGGAAAATGATTTTTTAATGTCATGGATAGTCTTCACCGTGTTATTTCTATTGTCAACAGTTTTAAAAGAAGTTTTATAAATTTTAAGAAGAAAGTGGAAATTAATAGTTGGAAAACTGACAAACATTTATCGAAGGGAAAGAAAAAGGAGAAAAAAAAAAGAAAAAAGCTAGTCACTTTGTATTTCCAGCCCAGCAGCACAAAGGAATGACTGTCCAGAACTAAAGGATGGCCCTCAGTTGTTCGAATAGACAAAAAATATGTTTTGGACAAAAAACATCTATTGCAAGTGAGTATCATGCTGACACACAAATGTAAACAGAAATACATATATTGACTTTACAAAATAAAGACGCAACAGTTAAAGTCCATAGTAGAACTGACTTTGGAGGGGAGGAACCATTTTTGTCTGTACTGTACCTAAACACTACAGAACTCCAAGTAACTCCCCAAGATCATGAGATACAAAGATGTTGAAAACTAAGGAATGTTCATCTATTTGATAAATTGTTTTTACTCAGCTTTTAAATCAGATTGCATTCTGAAAGAAAATCATTTGTGGGGAGTAAAGATCTGTAAACTTTCCTTTCAAAGTAGTAAGGAAGTTGAATGAATGAGGAATATAGGCAAAACCAAGCCTTGAATGTCACAATTGCTCTCAATGGTAAAAGGGTTCACAAATAAAATCGAGTCTTGGTTAAAAGTTTTATTCACTAAAGTCAAGATTTTCAGACACAGGGGTGGTTTGACTTCACTTCTTTTGAAGTCAATAACTAAAACCTCCCATGAAGTACAGTAATTTTAAAATCTTGAACCTCATATGTACTTACTAGCTAGTTTCTAAGAGAGTACTAAGGCTGATCACTGGTGAAAAGCCACTGTCTTTGAGATCATATTAATACATATTTGGGAGGATTAAACCACCTAAACTGGGTTTTAAAGATGAAAAATTAAATAATTATTAAATTCTAAAAGAAATTGTGAATTGTAAAAGAAAAATAAAATCAGTGAGACACAGGAGCATAAAAAGCTTTGAGGATTCTGGATAACTAACGCCTTTTAAAATCCCAAATGGTCATTTCCCTAACAAACTGATATTGGGACAATGCTGCCTCCTTCTCTGAAGGTTTTTGGTTTTGGTTTCATTTTTCTCAACTATCCCAATACAATTCCTTTAGTCTAACACATTCAGTGATATTTTCTCCTGTGATTATATTCCTTGGAAACCATGCTGCTTCTCATTTTCCTCCTGCACTGGAATACTCCTGAGTGGTGCCCAGGGATTTCTTAGTCTCTACATTTCATGCATTAGCCTACTCAAATGGAGACTGTTTAGTTAGCAGCACATAGATGGGAATGGCTGCACAATGTCTTACATTACTAGGAACTAGTTATATCATGTTCCCAGCTGGCATTTACTTTAGCATAGGGTAGCAATAACCAACTTTAATGAACAACTGTTAAAAAAATAATGAAAAATGTTTGCAGGTGGATGGAACAAGGAATGTACACTGGAAAAATATTGGAACAATTTAATAAAGATGAACTGTTTATTTTCATTGCTTTAGTGTGTGGTTTTTGGGGTTTTTTTTTTTAATGCTATTGATTTTTTTAGGAGAGAGGGAAAACTGAAGATCCTCTTTACCCTGGTAAGAGTTTGTTTCAGCTGAAATATAGAATAGGCTTCCTGGGTACTAATGGCTGTTAAAGACCTGAAGTTACTTTTTGCAAATTAACCTTAATGTTTTGCCCAAATTCCTACATTTCACTTATCTAAAATTTACTTTCTAGTTATGGTGTCAAAAACACATTCTCCTTCCACACTTTGCAAACTATCTGTTTAGTGTTTGTGATGAAGAAGAGAGATAATGTTTCCCGCCTGTATGGAACCATCTAAATTACCCTTCTCAGCTGTTTTTTTTTACTTTCCTGATAGTTACATTGAATTACTAATTATAACATTGCATTTTAATGAATGCTGGGGAATTCTTTTACATAGTTGCCCTCTTAAATCTTAGATAAACCACGGTGACTTAGGAGGACAAATATTCCGTCACATGAAGGGCCAGGAGTAGCTGAGTTGCAGCTCAGCCCAGGAGAAGAGAAGCAGCAGAGTATCCACGTCCTTGGTGTGACATCTTCGTGGTTAAGGAGCTCCTCTGGCCTTCATGCCCACACTCCCTGCTTCACTCCCAGCTTTGGAGAGCAGTTGGACCAAACCTCTCCATGTAGTCATTGCCTGGCCAGTTCATTCCTTGTTTCTCAACTGTTTTGGGGGAAGGAAATTGTTTTGCCTTGGGTCATCCTTTTGCCATAAAAAACAAGGGGTTTTTGGCAAAGAGGAGTTATTTTTAGGCAAAGAACCAGCAGTGAATTTGGTATATACCCTCTGAAATACACACTCTGCAGAGAAGGGTGGAAGTAAATGCAACATCATAATCAGTAACACAGTGTGGCTGTGAGGCAACTATAAGGAGGCAGAAAAAGAAGGTTGCTCATGTTCAGGATGCAGGGATGCTAATTTTAGCTTCATCCTGCGTTTTGTGTAAGTGACTGATGTAGAAATTAGTCACTGGCTTTGAATGCTTGATTTGCAGCATTTTCTATTGTTTCTATTTTTTCTATTACACTCAGTGGCTCTAACTGAGGCCTGATTCAAAACAAATGATCACGCTCAGTCTATTCTTTATTAGAAAGAAATATACATGGAGTGAAAATTATAGTGACAGGAAGTGGGCTGAAGAAAGCAGAGATGTTTTAAAGACATGACATCTAAGCCAAGGGAAGTAAGATAATCATATTTGTGACGGACTAAGTAAAAAAAAAAAAAAAGGAATGTGAAAAACTAGACGTGTTGACTTTGTGCAGTTGCATACCGGGTATACCATGTAATACTGGCTTGTCATCATTCTCTTCTTTATTATATATTAAAGTAAATAGTAAAACTATTCGTTTTAGAGTAGGTCTGCCACAAATTCAAGTTGCTCTAGGCACTAATTTATACACTGGCCTTCCACACATGCTCTTTTTTTCTCTTCTGTTTGTACAGGGTACAAGTTGGAGCAAGATGTGGATGTCTTTCCTGTTTTTCCTGTTAAAAAGTGTGTGTCCTCAGGTTAGCTCATCAACTGGGATCATTATGGGCTTCTAAGATCAGGAAATGAGGCACACTTAGGACTAAATTTTTGTTGCTGTCTATTTTGAATAGCTTAATTTTTAAATGCAATGTAAATAGAATAAGGGCAGACGGTAGGCAAGGCCCTAGGCTAACAGTACGGACAAAGGCCTGAAGAAACCAATGTATCTTGTTAAGTGTCATTTCCTGTAGACTTCTTTGATAAGAGAATCTCCAATTTTCTGAAACTATTGTTGGATTTGAAGTTGTTATAAATTGTCAGAAAGTTACATGCCAAGATGGCAAAGATAAGGTGGCTACATCTAGGCAGAGGTGTAGGGAAAGAATCTGTTTCCTCCTAATTTAGTCTCACAAAACATATTTTTCGGGTTTTTTGTGCAGGTGAAGTAATAACAATGAAAATATTTAATTTAATTAGATAAGTTAAATCAATTAGATAAATCCAATCAATTGCATTAGTTCAAATAGATTGACCCAGTCCAGTTGGTCCATATTTACATATTCCACGAAATGAAGTATTACCAATTCAGAAACACTTAATTTATGTAAATCTTTTTGTTCTGGCCAGGAATTTAATTTTATTTGCTGTCAGACAGACCTCTTCAGCTGAAACATCACCTTAGGACCTAGACCTGTGGCTGTTCATTGATCTCCAGCTCCCATGCAAAGCAAAGCTGGGTGACAGACATTCCTTGGCAGAAAAACTGATGTAAGGAGTAATTTATTCCTGCTCTCACTTAGCTCTCAGCTGTGTGACCACCAGTGTGGCCAGCGTGTAAACTGGGTGACTAAAATGCCTCCACCAAGATGTGAGGAGGAAAAACACCTAGCAGAATCAAGGTCCTGCAGGGGTATAAAGCAGCTCAGCTTGGTTTACACCTCAGGAGACTTGAGTCAACCGTATTAGAAGTACTCAAGAATTACTTTAACTTGGAAATAAATTGCACAAAACAAATACCTATCACAGGTGCTGCAAGGAGAAAAAAAGAAAAAGGCAGAAAACTGGCAAATTATTTACAGTGAATGCACATCTCATTGAACTTGTTATGTAGCACCTACCTACTAAAAGTGAAGCTGTCAGCAGTTTGGGATCATAAGGGCTTTTCCCCCGCCCATTTTCAAAATGTGACTCTTCCATTTTAAAGATGTTGTCCTGTAAAAGAAAAAAAAAAGGAAAAAAAGGAAAAAGAAAGGAAAAAGCAACATTATTTGATGAAAGAACACTAAGAAGTAATTTGAACTAAAAAGAGTGCAGTGTATGTGAGTCACAGTGGGGTTTGTGGCTTCAGGGAAGTCAAATGGCACTGGGTGAGGATCTGGTAGAAGTGCGCATTCTCTAATCAGTATGTGCTGAATGATGGTCAAAGGCAAAAATACAGATAAATAGCTTGTGTCTCCTCTGTTCCACTTCATATACAATTTATTTTCATATTAATTTTCATGGATTTATTGAATTATTTTCTTTTCACTGAGAATACATCTGAGTAATAGTAACTTAGGAAGCAAGAATTTGAAACTTTTATCTGGAAAAAAGATAAAATCCATTTTCTAGTGACTATTATTTTCTGAAATGTGCCACCACTGTAGATTAGTACATAATATGATGCTAAAGTCTGCTTTTCCTTGCCTGAATATTAGTGACTTACTATTTTATACACATTCTCACATTCAATTTCAACTGCATCAGGAAAGCATTATTATTATTATTATTATTATTATTATTATTATTATTACTACTACTACTACTACTACTACTACTACTACTACTACTACTACTACTACTACTACTACTGCTACTGCTACTACTATTCGGTATCTTGTGATGAAACTTTTAAAATATACAGGTTGAAGGCAAATCATAGGGGAATACAAACCAAGATTAAAAAGGGCCTCAGTCAACACCAAGTGAAATGAAGGTAAATAAATCTAAAGCAATGGGCTTTTCAGTACATTTCATTACTTTAACTGGGAGACCAAGTCTGCCAATCAATTTCAATAGTATGTTTATCTTACATTTTGCACTGAGAATAAAACCAGGAGAATAGATGCTTTTTGCACAGAAATCTTAAACATTCACAGAAAACTTGCAAAGACCTCAGAAAAACCTGGGCTTTCCATTTCCCACCTGCACTGTGGTTAATTTGTACTGACACCTAATTAAGTCATGGAGCCCCAAAGAGAAGAGATCGACCTCCACCTTGGAAGCAGCAGCATCCTTGGCAACCTGCCTTCTCTATATTGCTCATCCATACTGAACCCAGGCATGAGCCAGGTTAGTGACCAAACACACTTCCAAATGGTGTTATTTTAAACCCACATGATTCTGTAAGTCACAGACAACAGATTTTATAACAGGCCTGTTCAATTACATCATTACATTACATATCTCTGTGTATTTTTTACATATTTTCAAAAGAACATGAGATGGATTTCATATGTCCTTCCATTCACCAAAAAGAAAGATGAAGAGAAAATGAACTGTTAGGTGGGTAGTCATCTATGGCTTACTGCACTGTAAGATAAAAAAGTTGGACACGGCTTCATGAAGTTTGATCCCAGCATTCAGGCTCAGTCTCCTAAGGCATGTTCTTTACATGCAGCCTGCCTGATTATGTTTATACAGTCATCCTGTAGCTGTAACGTCTGACACAGTATTACATTTCTCTCTTTCCTGTTGTCTTTCTTTCTGGTTCTTAATAATCCAGACAGATTCCTTGCTTCTCTCCAGTTTTCTGACTTTGCTCATTCTAATCAGAGATGAATAAATAATCAAACAGAAAAAACATTTCTGGAATTCTGCTGTAGGGCCCCTATCTAGATCTTGCTCAATAAATAGAAGTAGTAAATTGACAAGAATGCTAAACCTCAACTGCACCAATAGAGGACGGCACTAATGCTACAAGCTATTACTGAAAAATGTTATTATCAATCTACGTTTTCTTGGCATTTCTTCTTAGTAGATGATAATTGCTCAACCTGCACACCAATGGTTATCTGATAAGGCCACAGAGTCAGTGGCATGACAGTTAAAGCAGAATATATTCCCAAAATAAGCGCATGTGTCATTATAAGACAAATAGGAAACAGATGTAGAAAGTGATTTGGTGTAGGGAGAATCTGATTCTTGACTGTATTCTTCTGGTTTATGTCACTGTAACTCTACTGATATTGGTGTGTAGGGGGCAAGAACAAGTGGAGACCCAGGTCAACATAACTCAGAGATGATCTACCCTTCTCTTTCTGTTTGTGGAATAAAACATTTGAAATAAGAGGCCTGAAAGGGAAATCCCACAGTGCTTTCACATTTCAGTTAAAAAGCAATGAAGAGACACGTACTACAAGTTTCCAAATTTATGGGTGAGTAATAATGACAATAAATACACCACCGATAAGTGCCAAACAAATGTATCATGGTTAGTCTGAGGCCCCAAGCAGCTCTGATAAACATAATGTAGGAAGTCTAACCTGTCACGAACAGGGCAACTTGCCCAAACAGCTTTTTGGGTGCTGAAATAAAACTACCTCTGTCTACAAGCCAATAGAATATACAGGCAACAGAGGAATAAACTCTTTTCTACATACCGCCCGCCATTTTAATAAGCCTAGGAAGCAGTATGACTTGGGATAGGTATTTGATCACACTAGTCACTTGTCTGCAGCATTTTCACCCAAATTTAATCAGTCTGCCTGGAGACAACAAAGAACAAGGCTTTGCTCAGAGATTTAGGGTGTCTTTGGACTATGAGAGTGTGGCCCTCTTTTGCACAGTACAGATGAGCTGTTAGATGGAAAGAATGCACATTGTTTTCAGAAAAATTCTGATCAGCTAATAATTTTGCTGCTTCTGGGGTTTTGCAGTTAATTGAATACAAAGAATGGCACTGCAGTGAGTCAGCAAATGCCTGAGCCATAGACAGCAAAACTCCCTCTGTCTTAAACAAATGCTCAATGTTGCAAAGTTTTATGAGGGCTGTTACAGAATCAAGGACAGGATTTCATGACAAAGCAAGACTACCAGGTGGGAGAAAAGTTTCTAGAAATGCAAAAAGAAAGAAAAACAAAATTCAAAGAAAGGCCTTTGTAACTCAACAATTAGTCCAATTTATTGTCTAAACCCTTTCATTAGTTGCACTGGCAGCCCAAAAGGACATTACAATGTACTTCAAACCTTTTTTACAGACCCTTGTAGCTAAAAACCTTGCTGTAGCATGTTTTATGGGTTATTAAACACTAAGTTTATATCTCATTGATGCTTCTTTATAATCCACAGTAAAACCACTGAAAATGAGACTATTTAGGTCTTGAAATTCCACAAACCCATAAAGACAACAACTGACTGCTGGCTCATGGTATGACATGAATTGTTTCACCTAGTAAATGTCTTGCATGGTAGGAGACAATGCTTCTGGATCCTTAAAACATATGTTTTCCTGTAGCAGATAGTGTGATAGATGGCAAGACTTAGCCAAAAAGAACTAGAGTTCAATCCTGGAAACGAAGGAAAAAATTGTTGTGACTCCTGATGATCTGCCACTTCCAGGCCCCAGAGACTCGCTTTCAAACAGCTGAAATATGACTGAAACAATGTGTCATATCATGACACTGAGTGGTGACAACATTGCTATCTGACTAGACATTTCACATCTTGTTATTGAATAGCTTCAGTCAGCCAGTGAGCCAATAAAACATAATGCTATATATACATAAACATAACAACTCTATACCTATTTATACATATATATAGCTATACCCAGTATGATAACTTCTTGAACAATTTTTTGTATGTATGCCTGCACCTAGCCCATCCAGTACTGTCTTAACATAATGAAGAAAAGGGAGGTGAAAACTTAAATTAGCTGTTATTGGTAAATATACTTTTTTTTTTTTTTTCCCAGTTTAGTAATACTGCCTTGCAGGTGTCGCCAAGGAGGAGGCACTAACCTACTATCCTAAGTCTGGACAGCACTGACTGCTGAATTTCAAGGGGATTTCTTTCCCGAAACTTTTCTGGCAGTTCTCACAGAAATCATCCCAGAACTGCAGAGCCTAATGCAGTGAAACCACTGCTGGTCAATAATGAATAAATACAGTGCAAGCAAATGATCTGAAGAGACGGACTTTGTACAGCTACTATGGAGTTACTACTGGTTTAAGTTATTAGGCATGGAATGACAGCGGTGAAGCTCCCCAGCCATTCTAGTGCAATGGAATTAGCTCACATCCTTACTCTTGTAACCCCCAAACCATTAATAGAAAGGAGCATGTCTCCAGGGTATCTTTCAGGGATGAACTGATTTCCACAAGAAGCTGCTGAACAAAGAATGGTCCAGAAACATGCAATGTGCAAGAGCCTTAGGAACTATCACAATCTTTGTTTAATTAAAAAGGCAGAGTTGGCCATAGCTGTGAGAATTTTCTGACGTTGACACTCCCCTTGCTCTTTACACAGGCTCTGTTGTGCTATAATGTAGTATTTTATAAAACAAACTGATCAGGGGAAAAAAAAAAAAGACAAACCCCAAAAGTAATATCTCCAACCCAAAACTCCAGAGAAAATAGCTCCAAAAGATTTCCAGAATGCCTGGAGTATAACAATGCCACCATTGTGCACTGCAGAACTTTAAAGCCAGTGGCAATGTCTCAGCTGAGTAAGAAGTTGCTGGCATGGAAATGCTTTGTTCTCTGTATACTCAGTATTGGAAAGTACAAAAGGCAAAGCTCCACTTCCCACTCAAGGGAAAGGTTTTCAGACTAGTTAAGGTTGGGATTTATCCCCTCTACATAGAGGCATTAGTTGGGGTGGCTGAATTTGCTGCCCTGGTCACAGAAGAAGGCTACAGGTTCCTCTGAATGAGAATCCAGAGCAGCTCAGAACTGTAGTTCCCAAGGGCAAGATCTCGACACTGACCACAAAGGGGCCTCCATACGAATTTAGGTCTCAGCTAAGAATCTCTCTGAAATGAACACTGCAGAGGCAGCTGATAGGAGACATCTGACTTTGCAAAACAGAAATTTGATGATTATTTTTTTCTTTTTTTTCTTTTTTTTTTCTCCTGCCTTCCAATATATTACTATCAGTGAATTTTTGATCCTCCTCTTGCCCATACAACTTTCTGTGCACACATTTTATAACTACACCAAGGCTAATTTAGAGAGTCTTTTGAGCAAATTTTGCTCTGTGAGAATTAATTTATTTATGAATTAGGTTACTTTTCAAGAATAATTTTAAGTGAAACAACTGTGCAGGATATGGCTATGTTGTTATTGTTATTATATTTCCTATTTCACACTTAATCTATTGAGTCATGAAAACTGTTAAATATGAAGACTTTGGTGACAGGTTTGGGAATCATGCTGCTACAGAACTTTTAATGAGAAACTTTTATTAAATTTATCCCCATGGAATGCTTTATTTTTAAAAAAAGTGTAAGTGCAAATAAATATAATGTGAGAAATTATGCAAAAAATACAAATATTAAAACAAATGTAAATGTTGAAGCAAGTGGTAACCATTAGGGAAACAGGTGAAAAGTGACTGAAGCAATAATGCAACTGTTTTAAATTATTAATTATTAGAAGGCGAAAAAGAAAAAGAAAAAGAAAAAGAAAAAGAAAAAGAAAAAGAAAAAGAAAAAGAAAAAGGAAAAAAAGGAAAAAAGAAATAAAAGAAAAAAGAAAAAAAAAAGAAGAAAGAAAAAAGAAGTACACACAGTGGGCTGCTGACGTTTTAGTCTTCAGGCTCCCTGTAAACCAGGCTGTAAGGTTTTACCTGCACACATCTGGAGGACACTGAGCTCTGCAACACCTTTATTATATTTTGTTTTTCCAACTTGAGGCTTAGTGGAATTGAGTTATGAAAATCAGTTTTAAAATCCTAAGGGAAATCACTCTAAGTGACAGACCTCGAGTGAAATGGTGCTCCCAAAGAAAGGACTCCGGCTCCTGTAGGACCTGGAACTGGAAGTTTCAGGGATGGCTGTGCTGCACTGTGCTAAAGGGCACAGAGAAGGAACTTTGTTGAGGAGTGTTTACCTACAAAACTGATCATGAGCTATGGAGATCTGCCCACCTCTCTGTGCCTCCCTCACGCAGTTTGCTCAGTTTCCTGATCACTCCAAGACCTCTCAAATAGTCTCTGCATTAATCTGTGTTCTCCTCTTCAGACTCAAGAGATATTCTTTCCTCTCTACTCGTAGATATTCACTGATATTTTGGTGCCTGAAAATCTTTTGATACCAAGATAAAAGAGCTGTTGCGATGATGACCAGCTCCATGCTTCATTTCTGTAGATTAATGAAAGAAAAACAGGGCTCTTGGTTTCATTTTCTTCTTTTATCCCTATACATCACTTCTATTGGGAAGTTTTCCTAGCTTCTGATCTTCAGAACATGCCTTAAAATGCAGTAGACAATTCTGGAAAGCACAAGTTTTGAAAACCTGACTCCACAGTCTGAATTTGGACAACTCACCCTCTCAATAACTGTCTTTCAGTCTATTATCAAACACCCCACATTACTCTGCTTTCTTCTGAAATTAAATCTATCAGTATTTATTAATTTACAAAACACCTTTGCAAAAAGGGAAATGTTTTCTATTTATCTATCTATCTATCTATC
>VZDJ01000623.1:5117376-5209710 GCA_008694505.1 Cyanoderma ruficeps | reverse complement strand
TATCTATCTATCTATCTCTCTATCTAATTACAATCCAATGAATTTAATGAAAGGGAAAACAGCCAACTGGGCTGTTCAGGAACAGCTGGTTCAAGCTATTCATTATTCCTAGCTCACGATCAGTAAGTGCTTCTGCTTCTGATTGGGAGAGAAACCAAGTGTCAGTGTCAAATGGTGAAGAATTTTCACACCTGAACATACTAGTCTGCATACTAATATTGGTATTTATATGAATAATAGCCTCTCCAAATCACTATGCAACATATGTAAATAAAAGGAGGGCAGGCACAGTCAAACTGAGCAGCTGTTCAAAAAAGATATGTATGTTTGTGAACTTGCTTTTGAAATATTTCATGAACTAAATTCACCAGACTTACCTGACTTTCATGCTATAGCTTTTTGGGGTTGGTTTCGTTTTTCCCTGATGATGTCATTTCCCTATTTCCACCAATTTTATTTTTATTTTCCTATTTGCACCAAGACAAGTGTTTTGGCTAATATGTTCTAATTCTACAGCAAATAAATGAGCAGACATGAGTTTCATTGTAGTGTTATTACACTATTTATTGCTTTAGAAATTCTTGCAAGCATGGAGTGATTAGATAAAAGAAAACAACTGAAAACAAACCAAACATGCAGTTAACATGAGTGACATGTTAACCTTGACTGATTAATAAAGACACCAAAAATGTCATCCCAGTGGCACACCAGACACTAGATACCATCAAGGATATTGAACAATTCTCAGAGGACACTGAGAATTAGAATGCCTTTGTATTGCAACTTTCTGGGTTGTCAAGTGTAATACATCACCTAAGATGACTGTCTGGCTCATATAGGATGACCTCTGGAAATACAACCACCATACAATGACTGTCTGTTCTAGTCAAGTTATTAAGTGGTCTGCATATGTAAGAAATAAGATATACAAACCTATACCCAGTACACATAACTGAACTACATAACCTAAAAGTCTCCATTCTTTAAATGTTCTTATTCTTACCCCCAACATATTTTCCATTAAAAACATTTGGAACAGATTCTAATTGCTTTAGCAGATTCTACTATTATGTTAAATAAATTATCGGGCCATACTCTATTACATGATTGTACAAGTTTTCTATGGTTATTTTTAGCATTCAAGACCACTTCTTTCCCCCTTTGTCTTCTGGATTTCCTGTATGTTATTAGACTGTGGTGAGGTCAGGCATCAGAGGAAATAACAGCAGTGCTGACTCCTAGACCCAATGTTTTATGAATTACTGAGCATCAGTGATGTAATGGCAATAAATCTAACCCAGCCTCAGTCTTGTGTCCCGTTGTAAATAAATGAAGTTAGCAAAGGTGTTATTTTATTCAAGAGCCTTCCTGATGAGAAAAAAAATGTTTCCCCCAGGGGATTGTTTCTAAAATTGCTTCTGTAATTAGGGTGCTGTTTAACAAGAGAAGGGTTCTCCAGTTTTCCTGGGGAACTTTCTGAGGCAAGGCTGTCTTATTTACAACACAAAAACAACTGCGAATTGGGGAGGAAACATACAGAAAGGATTTAGTCAAGTGGCGTTAACATGTAAGCATATGGCCAAGATTTTCTAATTTCCCAAGTGATTTTGCACACTCACAAGTTGGGCACCCAATTTAAAACTTGCTTAAGGGCTCTGATTTTCAGCAAATACCTTCTTGGGGAATTTAAAATTCTGATACTTGGAGCTGTTAGTCACTTCTGAAAATGAAGGCATATGTCTGCACTGCTTTTTATCCTATCTGTCTTTTAATTCCCAGGAACAAGTCTCTAATATGAACACATGACCTAAATTAAAGGCTTCAAAAATCTGACTCTAAATGAGTGACAGAATAAGGAGAAAGCCTAGAAAAATATACTTAATTCTTTCTCCCTAAAATAAGACCTTGTGAGCATACTTTTAGAGAATTTGTGCAAGTAAATGGGCAGAGAAGTATACAACAGCAGCTACTGCAACAACTATTAAGCTTTGTTTTTGTCTCTAAGATACTGCAATCTATTTGCAGCACTTCATGCAGAGGTGCCTATGAAGTGTCAGATCCAGATGAGTGTTTGATACATATTCAGATTTTTAAAAAGACATATTACAAAGTCTGAAATACAGAAGCTGAAATTCTGACCCTTTGGGCAATTTTGCTTTTCCTGAGGCAAAGCTTAGATCTGAAATATCTGCCATAAGCACTTCTCTCTCCTCTTTGTTCCCTCCATGTGCTTTCAGTGTTACAGCACCCAGCCTTTCTGCAGCCTCATTTCATTTTTCTTCATTAGCAAGTAATAATATCGTCAAATTTTAATAACCAGTATTGCATTAGAGAACAATGCATTTGAAAAGGTAACTTCCATTGTGCACATGGAGACATAACTAACAGTAGACATAATTATAACCTCTCTCTGTGACAAGTTGCAATTATTCCTCATGGCACTGTGTCTAAGAGCAATGCATTTCTCACACTGGTTGAGGAGGGTTTTTAGTAAAAAAGTCAAGAATATTTGATATTCTTTTCCCAGTGCAACAAAAACTTCACTGACACAGTAACCGATGGATTCAAGTGGTTTTGATTTGGGGTGACTGAAAAAAGTACATTAAAAGTCACTTTTTTATTCACTATCTTTCCTGCCTTTCTAGCACCCAGGAGTCCCCAGAAGAGGAGTCAGTGACACTGGCAAGATTTGATACTCAGCTCATATGTCTCTATATGTATATTCATAAATAGGAATGCACAGTGTCAGCAGGGCTAATCGACATCCAACCAGGTAACTCAATTACTGATATTTGTATTTTTGAAGAAGAAATGAAGCCTTTCATTTAACAGAACTTTGGCTCAAAATCCTGGCTCATTGTATAGTATGATGGAGTGTAGTACAGTACTGTTCAGTATGGTTTAGTACAGCATAATATAGATCGACTTTGTTGGTTAAAACAAACTGACAAACACACCAATTGTTTGGTTTGAGTTTGTGAGGGTTTTTGGGTTGTTTTAGGTGTTTTTTGGGGTGGTTTGTTTGTTTGTTTGTTTGTTTTGGTGTTTTTTTTACAAAGAAAGCTGGCATTCAGATTTTTAACCCTCCACCACCAGATCACAGACACGGTGAGGAGTGGTTGTGGTCATGAACTGAGTTATGCAGGACCTGTGCTCTGCACAGGGTTCAGTACCATAGCACTAAGCACCACGGACTGGTGCCATCCCAGATGTGCTGCGATCCCCAAGACTTTCATGGGTCCCTTCTCTGGCCCTGCTCTCAGAGCTTCAGCATGGAGCCCTCTGAAGTCCCAGAAAGGTTCCCTTCAAGTTCAGTGAATGCCAGAGGAATCTTTCTTATATCCCTTGCCATGTTTACATGTTAACTCGAGGTCACGGCAAATCCTTCCAAATGACTATGAATTAAAACAGTTGTTCTCCATCACCATCAATTTAAAAGATTTGAACTGATGAATATACTATTTCTAAACCTGCATCTGTACCACCACCCTTCTGCTTTTTGTCATCATTAAAGTAATGGCAATAAACAGTGAGATGAAAAATCATATGTGTTCTTAATCAATACCAATTACTTGTTTTACAATGCAAGTTTCATTTGCATTTATTCAGATAAATGTTAAATGTTTAGCTGCATTTAGCCGTTCATCCTTGAAATGTATAATTACACACAAACACCTACATCCACAAACAAAAATAATAAGACCTGAAATATTAATCATCTCACCTGCTGTGCCAAATCACCCTTTTAATTTGTTATTCATGAGCAAAGGCACCTTCAGACAATGATCTGGGTTCTCTCCTCAGCAACGCTTGTGCGACCCCAGTGAAAGCCAAGAGAACTAAAGAACAAAGTCAGCTTTGGAGATTATCAAGAAGAATAAGTATCAGAAGGATCCATATGTTTCTTGCATATCCACAACTTAGGTGTAACTTTTAAATGATGGGGTTGCTTCTTGTCTTAGTTTTACAACTAGACTGCTTCCTTACTCTAACTTAGCCCTGGATCTGGAAACTTTGAACCTAACTGGCAGGTGAAAAACATATGCCTTTGTATTTATTTAATAAAATCTTCTCAGACCATCTGCAAGATAATGCTGCTCAGCTTTCTATCACCTTGGATGTAAACATTTCATCAGGAGAAGGTGTTTGTGCTGTTTGAGGCACTTTCTGAACTCTGCTAAGCTTATCTTCTCTTTAGAAATGAAACTTTGTTTATCTCAGATTTGAACGCTGATTACAGGCCCCTGAGAAATAGGAGAGTTTTTGAAACATTGTCAACCATAACTGGTTCCTGAAATGCAAGTCCCTTGAAGGGAAGGAACTCAGAGATATAGCCTTGTAGGAAAAGTGACCAAAAACCTGGAAGGTGCTGGAGATCCCTGATAAGACAAGTCTCACAGGGCTAGAAAGGTCCACTGGGGCCACACTGTACATTCAGAGATGCACAGAAAATGTGTGGGAATGAAGTGCATCTTTCCCCTTCTTTTCCCTTTGTATGAAGACATTAAAATTAACACAAATGGAATTTGAAATATAATAGCCCAGCTGTCTTCCTGTTTCAGGAGGTGTTAGCAGGAGCAGAGAAGTTGAATTGCAAGATTGGCATTTTATTCTCATATCAATAACTAAGCATCTTCCCCAAAAGCCATTCAGTCCAGGGCACTCTCCTCTCATGTTTCAGTGTTTCTATTCAGCTAGAATAGACCAGAACAATTTGAGCACTTTATGCAAAGCTGTGTTCTTGGTTTCCTTCTGTATTTTTCCACAGAAAGCAATTCTAGAAACATTAATGTAGTACATATTTTATAGATCAAATTCAAGGCCTTAAAGTCACAATTACTTTTTAATTTTTTTAAAATTCTTTATGAATAATTTCAATGCCTGGTAATAGTCAAAAAAAGCAAATTTCATGTACAGAGATTTTAGGAATGAAATAAAGAACAAAACCAACAGTGTCTTTATGCCTTTTTAAATGCATGGCACTCCTGCCTTTTCAGTACCGCATGAAGTTACAGTTCTCTCTAACTCAGAAAACATACACATTGAAGGAAATAAGAAGAAAAGAGGAGTATTCTCAGTTTTTTTCCAAAATGAGAAACTGGCAGGCAGAAGGTTTAAAATAAAATAAAGGGATGTTCCTCCCATGTTGCAATTTGTAGGGCTTGGGATGCTATGGATACTTAAAAGATATATGAGCTCAAGAAATGCCAGTACTAATTTATCAAAACCAAGTCATTGAAAAGCATTGAACACAGAGATTCCACCCTTGGTGCAGGAAATCCCTGAACAACCAGTGCTGGAGCCTGGGAGACGATATCACTAAGCACCGCTGCCCGCTCGCCGCTCTTTCTCCTCCGCTGACATTCATTATGGGACCTGGTGAGAACCAAGGTCCTGGGCTAAATGAGCCTTTGCTCTGAACAGATTGGACTGTTCTTATGAAATGAGGCAGAGAGAAATTAGGTAATTTAGCCAGGAAATCTATGCCAAAGCAAAAAGCTAATGTTCTAGTTCCTGAGCCTTGTCCAGTGCCATAAACAAAAGTATATAGTCCTGCCTCAAATCCCAGTCAAGCGAATGGCAACTGAGCTTACTCAGCACATGCAAAGCTATGCACAATGTGCCAAGCAAAAGTGGTAAGGATCACTTGTGATGGGGAGAGTACATCAGCTTTTGTGCCCAGTTAGCCTTTAGTGTTCCTGTGATTCCCAAGGAATATCTCTGTTGGGTCCCCCATGCATGGACAAATTGCCATATGCAAATTGCCACTTGTTTTCTATTCACTGGCGTTTTACAAGAACTAGCAGCGGAAGCAAAAAATCCCTCTCACAGATTTCCTGCTCTAAAGCAACTTAATTAACCAAACTATCATATAAACAAAGATTTAAAAGAAATAAGTCATTTAGCTTAGAAAAAAGATCAGATAATGCATACAACAATATTCCAAAGAGAAAAATTCAGGTTTTTTTTTTTCACTGACTTCTGATTCATATACGGCCACTGGAGATTCACGTGACATTATTATTCTAAGTGTTACCATCGTTTCCAATGCTTATTAAAATAATCTAATCTATTTAAACATATTGTAGGAAAGAAGACCTGATATGTAATTATCTCTTTCCCTAAACTGTTCTTTGATTTGGTTTCAGGGTTCAAGGATCCACCCAGTTTTTGTGTTAATAGCCAGCACTGATGTCACTGGGAGAAACAGAACGGAAGATAGAGGTGGAGGTTGAATTTGAAGATAAATTTAATAAAAACATTAGAAATCATTGGATAAGAAAAGCAAACAAACATCCAACAAGTCCACCTCTGGTTTCATAACTTCCTCGCTTCTTGATGTATCATAATATCCTTCCTTTCCCTTTTTAATCATGCAAGCTAACAGCTGTCTTTTTAAACATTTTTAGACTCAACTTCAAGTGCCTCACTCGATACCATATGTCACACATTTCCTCTCTTTTTTTTGTGAAATGGCTTCAGATAGAATGTTTTAACCTTATTTTCCTGCTGTCTGGATTTTGTCTGTTGGTATTCAGAAGCCTCTTTCTATCTCAAATGCCATTCATTTTTAAGTCGTCTCATCAAATTTTGGTCACAGGTTTTAAATTCTGCACTGTTAATCTTCTTAACCAATATAAGAAGTTAAAAACTCATTTATTACAAATTACACTATGACAAGGATACTCGCTTACAGAGCAGCTAAAGTTGAAGATTACTGGTAGAAAATTAAAAACTGCAAGCTGCAAACAGAAAATGAAGTAACAATAACAGGATGCAAAATAGACCAGGCTTGCTTACAATGGCCATTTGCTTTCTTCTTTCTACTGCATTCCCACCTTTCGACTGTTATCTACCTTGCCATCACATTAGTTTTTAGCTAATTATATGATATTCAGCATGGGGATTTCATCTACTGTCTTAGGTGACAATGTCTGTGCAAGAACTCCAAAGACTTCTGGGAGATTTACATGTCAAGAGTGTGAACCTTAAAATCTAAGTTTGACAGAATACCTAAGTCCATGTTGTTTTCGAATGGCTGGTGTGGATTGTTTCGAGATGGACAATAATTTGCCTCAAGTCTTGTAGAATTAAATTGTAACTGAAATTTCATACTGCTTCCTGAGTTCTCTTCTTGGATTCAATATGTATAATTTTATTCTTTCTAGTTCAGAGAAATATAAATCGATATCCAGGAACTTTTCTGAAATGCACTGCTTCTCAGTGCCTGCTTCATTTTATTTTGTTTTATTATTTTTGTTTAATGGTCATGAACATCTCAGGTGCTGTGGTAGATGGGAAGGAAAAACACTATTTCTGAAGATGCAGAATTTTCTACGTTGCCTAAGGATAAGGCTGGATGACTATATGAACTGAGTACGTTTTAGGTGAATTAAATCAGGTAAAATGACTTCAACCCTCTGAAATAAGCTGTATTCTAAGTCTTTAGGGAATAAATTGCCTTAACACCAGGAAAGAGCAAAATCTGGAACATGTCCAATCCTCCAACATACTTCCCTGCTGCCATGTATTCATCTTTCTCACTGTCTTTTTCTCTCCATTTCATGACCTGTGCTCTCTGGCACTATAAGGAACCCCAAATCTCTCTCCTTTTGCTGTTCAGAGTGTCCTGCCTGTGATGCTGCCTGTGGAGAGACTGAAAAACTCAAAGCTAAGTTGTTCTTCTGAAGCACCTAAATGCTGAAACTTGTCAGTGTCAGTTTTACTTCACATATGTGAGCAATCTCCCTGAAAACATTGAAATAATTCTGAATGAAGTTTTGAGACTGCTTTTTATAAAAGTACTTACTGGACACTTAACTGCATAGGTAATTAATGCTCTAATTTGACATTGGCACACAAAGCCTAAGGCTAGCTCTACAGAAAACAAACAGTAGTCAGTAATGACACTGCATCAGAGATTTGGCTATAAAAGCAACTTTAAAAGCAAACATGCAGTTTTCATATTCATTGTCTCCAACTGTCCACTGAAATATCTTGAGAAAATATTGCAATCTCTTTTTAATGAAATAATCTGAAAGTTTAGCTATGACAAATTCAGTATTATGTTTCATTCCCTCACCTATGCAATGAGAGTGGTAGCTATTTATGCTTTTTCTTACATCTCGGCTCACCTCTTACCAGATGGCTACATTTAAAATCCTCCTTACATCAAGCATGAACCTTCAAATCCAACCTGTTTAACAAACTGGCTTCTACTACAACATCATTTCTGCTTTTTAGATGAAGACTTTGGGTACAGTTGCAGCTGTTGTTGCAGTTTATCACACCCCTTTTTTTTGGAAACTTACTTTAGTCTTGTGAGCCTGGAGGAGACCAAGTGATTTAGAAGCAACAGTCCCAAAAGAGAAAAAAACAGGGAGGGAAGCTTGGGCAACTCACCACAGTTATTTAGCTACTGCTCCAGTTTAACTCTTGCAGTAATTGAAATCCTAGTTAGCCCCGAAGTATATTGCTTTTACCTCTTTGGGAACTTTTAGAAGGGTTAATTCTGGATTTTTTTCTGACCACACTGCTTACTACTCAGACAAACAAAAAAGAAAAAACTTGTAGGTGTAAGTTTAAAAAACACCCCTCTTCGTTTTCTATTTCCACCAAAGAAATTATTCTGGACTGGGATTTGATTCCTCTTATTCAAAGTCTTATCAGTGGGTCATTGCCTCATATTAGTAAGATGCCAGGCTTTTCGTAAGCAACTCAAATCTTCTGCTTTCTTTATGTTCTTCTATTATCTGTTTTAAAGTATTTTCTTATTTATTATCTTTAATACCCCATGAAATACACTGATTGTAAAAATAATATCTAAGCCATTAAGTGTTATCTAAACTACTTGCTACAGTTTCAGCTAAAAGAAAACACATTTCTAAGGGATTCTGTATCATCTTTCTAAAAAAAAAAAGGCAGATATTTTCCTTTATTTTCTTTTAGCCCTCTCTTAAAAACTTTTATTTTGTGATTCTGATATGTGACTGTTTTTATAACGTCAGGAAAGTATCTTGAGTTAAAAAATTTACAGTGCCATAATCTTTGTACAGCAAGATTTAGCATTTCTGCATTAACCATCCTTTACACTGTAGTCTTACTATCTCCCTTCGAGGTAATCCTTTTTACACAGGGTCATGGCTTTTCACTGTCTGTATGAAAACACATTTGCACAAAGAAATAAAAGCCAAATTCACAAACCTACAAATGACAAGCAGAAAGAGCCTGTATTCCAGCTTGCTTTCCTACAAAATCCTTTGAAAGGCTAAACAGCCTTTTCATGGCAAGCACTAATCTGCAGACTGGTATCCCTATGTTTGAATGTAATGAGATTCCAGTAAACACATGCACTCTGTGTCGACACAGTGAGCTCAGTTTAAGAGCAGCTTATTTTCAGCTACTTTCAGGCAGCTAAAACCAGATCTGAAATGCCACTTTAACTGAAATGAGAATGTCTGTGCAGGGATTTGCACTGAATGCTTGAGACTTTCACAAGTTTCCTCATGGACAAGGCTAAAGTCATGCAGAAAGCTCTTTCACAATCAAAGCTTCCACTTTGCTGTCCAAACTCTCATTTTTTAGTTTCTTTTCTTGACTGAGGTTAAACAACATCAACTTTATCCATTCATTTTCTTTTTATCCCCACCAGTCTTTAAGAGAATATGTAAATCTTGTATTTAAGTTTGAATCATTTACTATTATATTATACCTGTTGGTAGAATGTGGCCTTTTTCTATGTTAAATAGCAGTAATTTTATTTCAAGGCTAGGCTGAATGCAAATCTGAGCAATTTTGTCCAATGGAAGGGGTTTGGAAAGGTTTGGGTTGGAAGGGGTCTTAAATATCATCTGTTTCCAACCTCCATGGCAAACCATTCTATGATAAATGATGCCCAACCTTTCCATATTCTAAATTCAGTATTAAGTTTCACAGATTTTTAGTTAGAAATCAAAATTAATGGTCTAGACTATACTCTACAGACTTCAAGGGATTTGTTCTTCAGTAAGTATTCCAGAAAAAGACCCTTGGTACAACAACAGTAAGTTGATGGAGACTCTACTTTTTCATTACTCCCACACTTAAATAATGAAATGAGATCCCTGTTTCTTATAACAAAAGATGATGAAATGCATAAACAGAAAGGTTTGTTAAAACAGAATAAAATAAATTGTTATTCAGAGTAAATGAAGTTAAGCACTTCAACCAGCTATAATTAAATTAAATATGCCACCATGACTATTGTTGATATACCACCTTCATGACCATTGATGCTTAGCCAAACAGAAAATGAAACTTGGATCAAGTAAAGGGAAAAAACAACAGTGCTATTGCTCTGTAGTTTTCTGCTGTTTGACACATGGTTTGTATTGTAGGTACACAAATATCCCTTATGAAACCCTTTGCAGGCTTGTAAATAAACACTGGCTACACAGAGTAATGTTGATTTATACAAATGGCAAATGCTTTCAGGTTTTATGCTGGTTCCATATTTCAAACAATCTGGGAGTATAGATGAAATGATCAGAGTCACTACTTTGAAAAAGTAATCAATACCATTTGTTTTTCTGATTACACACTTACTGGCTCTTAATTAAAAAAAACAAAAAACAACAACAAAAAACCCAACAACCAAAAAACCCCTCATTCCTCAGGGCAAAAGAACTCACTGGAAGATAATCTTCCTCTCTTACACTGTTTGTTTTCTAATTCCCCTCCTCTCTTACACTGTTTGTTTTCTAATTCCCCTTCAAAAACTGTCTCCAGGCTTGGAATCAGACTGAATCAATCAGTTCGTTTTTACTGTGCCTTAGAGGTAAAATTCTATATTATCTGAGAAGCTACTGCACAGAAAACTGACCAGTTCTAGGAGAAGTCGATTAAGACTTTTTTTCCCTACTACATATGATAACTTTGTATAGGCTTGGCCCATAAGTGTGCAGACGGGCATCTAAAGATTACCTGGAGGACAAATAGTTTCACCACTTCCAGTTACCTTCTCTGGGAACTCTTTTCTGGCCCAGGGACACAGGAGCATTTTCATATGACAATGACTGAAAGTTTCAGCTTTTAAGAAATCTGAATTGCAGAGAGCAAAACAAATTAAGGACAAACAATTTGCCCTGGGCAGAAACCTGGGAACTAGAGAAGAACCCCTAACACTGCTGTCATCCTCCACCAAAATGTGCAGCAGTTTTCTGTATCACTGATGAGAATGTGCCATCACCATTAATTATCTCACTGGCATAAAAAAACCCATATCAGAACATGGAAAAACCCAGATTACTATCACAAATTCTTCATATTCCCTTTCCTGCTGCTAATACTTTCTGAGCTGTGTTGTCAGTAAATTTTCTGCAACACAATGCATATTTTTTAAATTTCTTTTCTGTTTCATCAGAAGACATAATTAGGCAAAACATTTAAAGAGTAAACTTAAGGCATGTTAATAATGTCATTGCCTTGAGCAAAGCCAATGTTTCAGGAGGACAGCAGAGATCTGAACTTTACAGCTTCTTGCTTACATATGAAAAGGTCTCAGATGAAGGATCTATTTATCTAGTGGATTGTTTCTCTTTAAACAAAGAATAAAAAAGCAGAATGTACTGCTTTATTTGTATTTGTCACTGCTAGTTTACATAATGCTAGGAAATTATTTTTTAAGTCAAAATCTGTCACTGAAGTGGCACATGTCATATTTCTACTTTAAGAGGTGGCAAAAAATGTTTATATCCACATCAAGCCGCTTGCTCAACTTTTCTGGTGTGGTTTATATTAAATACAGAAGAAGGCAACAACTCAGTAATCCCTGAAAGCATCCTTGTGATGAGTCAGATGGAGCTGTTAGCAAAACTCAAGTAATTTGGTACCAGGTTTTAACTCCATGTAGCAACAGAGGTGTGAAAAAGACCAAATGAATTTTAATACTTCTCTCCTAAGAGCGTTGCTACTTGAGCTTTGCACTTATGCAGCACACGGAGTATCACTGTGATAATTTTGACATTCCATTTCTCTTCATCAGTCTTGTCACTGTTCTTTTTAACATGCATCAGCTTTATTCTACCTATAAGAGCAACCAAGATTGTTTTATGCTTAATCGCAAATGGATACATCTTCAAGTCTTCTGACCAATTATATACATTTATATGCCTGATATTCTACACATATAATAATTACTACAAGACTGATATTTAATTTACTTAATTAATTTCATTGTGAAGGCATATTTGAAGCCATGTTACTGAAGGATTCCTCCAAGGTAACCATTTAACAGCTAAGTAACCTTTAATTACTTGCCATAATGATACACATCTAAGACAGATATTGTTTATACTGTGACATCTGAGCACTTTAACCTAAAGGTAGTTATTAGCACGCCCATGCAAGATTCATTATGTATCATATTTCATTAATGGAGAGTATTGTGTTCTCATCTGATTATGTACATGCAAGCATTTATTAATATATCTCTCTGAGTATGACCATGTCACAACTTGGAAGAATCCATAGATTTTCATAAATTAGGGTGCATTTCTTAACTAAACTATATACAATCATGCAGGAGAGAAGTTGTACGACAGGTCTTCTGGATCCTTCTGATATGAACACTAAATAGGAAACTGCTTACGGAGGGACAACGTGTACAATTACAATTAGCAGTGCAATATTTGAAACTGAAATAATTAAAATGCAAACTAATGCTGCACTGCAAGAATCACTAGTTGTGATTTATATCACCACAGGTGAGAATACAGTCCAGACTTGTAGATGACTGCAAATGTACACAATTTAAAATAGATTAGATGACATAGCAAGTCATCACCAGTTCTAATAGGTGTGAATTTATCATGATAACATTTATCTATTCTGCACAATACTTCTTTTTAGCTAAGTTTTCCAATGGTGACTGTTTTTTTCATCCAAATGTTTCTCACACTATTTTCTGACTCACTGAGCCACAGAAAAAAATATTTTTAAAAACAAAGCTTTCTTCTGGGAAAAAAATAAAAATAACCATATGTGAATTGTCTACAGCAAATAACACTGAAGCTAAGAGAAAGCAAAAGCAGGCATTAACTAGTCTTTCCTTGACTTCCCAAGAAATGTTGCAAAGTTACTCACCCTTTTCCAATGAAATGAGTTACTTAGGAAATAACTAATTTACTCCAAGTCCACAGAGGCATGAACGAGTCAGAGGCACGTATTTCATCTGAGTCAGGTCATACTCATTAAATTATTTTTCTTACATGAAGGAGGGAGAGCTGAAGGAAGGAACAGAAGGGCACAGAACACTTCCCTCACAGGAACGGTATTTGAGGGAAGAGGCAGAGATTCTATATGGTTTATGCTCAGGAACTCCTAGAGAAGCCAGCACATTTCCAGACTTACCAAGTGCCATAAACAGAAAACAAGTTGTTACAGGATATGTAAGCTTGAACTCAGCATGAATGGAAGAGTAAACATTTTTTTTTTTCTAAGTGACTTCCAGTGGGTTTATTCTTAGATTCTGAGAGCAGAAAGAGTTGCTGCGATTACTTAGTCTGATTTTCAGCATCACACAAGCTGTAGGCATATGGGACAAGCACAAATATTTAAAACACTGACTGTTTCAGTACTATTCTTAAACTCCCACAGCATTTCACCAGTAAATTGATTAAGTCTTCATGGCAGAAGATATATGGATTAATGCAATTCTATGCACAGTCCCATGTTCCTTCCATGCACAAAGTAGAGTGTCTGTCTAAGCCATGACCTGTTCCTTAAACTGCATTTTCCTCCTGCTGACAGGTAGTGTTGCAGCAATCAAGCATACATTCCAGTACCTGGTGTCTATACTCACAAGAGTATTGTTTAAGGAAGGACGAATGATTTTTTTCTCTTGTAAGACTTTCGAGATCTTGAAATCACTGCCTGTTAGTTTATTCATGTCATCTTATGCCAGCAAAATATACAATACAAAAAAGATGAAAGGTTGTATGTTTACTGGCAAAGAAACACATTCTTTATACTTTGTAAGGGTATTTAACAAGGTTACAAAGTGCACAGTGGGTAAATTCTATCTGCTCTTGTTTTGCAGAGATCCTTCCTCTTCCAGCCATCTTCTCCATGTGTCTGGCATATATGGGATTAATTCTTATTCACTTTCTTACATGATTCAGTAATTTTTTTCCTTAGGAAGGAAAGCACTAATTACTAGTCAAGTAAGTACTGTTTTCTTACTGAATTATGGAGTAGTGGCATTTTATGATTTGAATGAATTTAGATGGCAACAAATTTAACACAGTCCTTGTGTAACAGGGTAGAGAAGAGACTCAGTTTCAAAACCTTTTAAAGGTAAGAAAGCATCTGGAAAGTATTATGAAAGCCTTTTTTATATCATCATGAGTCTGTACATAAAAGTGAGAACGGTCAAGATAGCAGGAGAAGAACACTTATTTCCTGTTCCACCAGGCAACTGCTGGAAATACCTGCGTCCTGCTGTTTACTCACAGAAATAGCAGCTTCACCTGCAGTTGCTTTGCTTTTTATTAAAAAAGAGGTAAGATTTAATCATTGTGGAGAAGCCACTTTTGTCATGCCAACTGCAGCTGCTGATGAAAGAAAGACACGTCTAAGGGGCTTGAAAGAACACCAAGGAGGCCTTCCACTGTAGAAAGTGACTTTTTCTCTCCTGAATCTGTTTGAAAGCTTCTACATCCATGAGTGTTCTCAATTTGGGAAAATTCCCCCTTTTTTGGAAATTCTGAATCAGTAAGAGTCTTGTGGTCAGAAGCAACATCAGGAACAGGTTTTGAGGAGATCAAGCATGAACCTCTCCATCACTGCTGAACAGCCTGTGCCATGGGCATACACAGCCTCCCTGGGTTCTTCCTGGGCCTAACAGCAGGTCAGTCACCATGCCAGTGCACCATCAAACTTATATAATGTGAACATGCAGAAAATATGAATATTAGGTTGGTCTGAAAGCAGGGGAAAAGGCAGTGCTTTCAGACTCACATGTCTCTGTGAGTTAAATATATCCCATAGACTTTAAACAATGCCTGAAAAGCACTTCACAGCATGCCAGCTCTCATACAATCTTAGGCAAAGATCAGTGAAATTAGTTCACCAATAGGGCCTTAGTTAGATTGTCATGTCTGAGTATTTAATATAACTGGCTAGTTTGCTATTCAGCATTTCACAGCACTGTGGTCTGCATGTGGAGCATCACCCACAGCTATAACCTGCTGCATTGTGACCTTTGCTGTTTAAAGATTGCTTGACAAGATGTTGGTACTGAGCTACAAACACAATGCAGCCACTTCCTTTCAGTGGCAGAAATCACATTTACGATTCTTCTTCATGAGGTCAGCCCCTGTCAACTGGAGCCTTGTGACGTGAATCCCAGAATGAATAATGCTGCTTTGATGCTGATCTATCCAAACCTGAGCTCAGTAACTCCTTCTTTCAGTTTTGCTTCCTTCTGTGCCTCTAAATCAAGAAATAATTCTATTTATAAATCATTTCCTCAATTAAGTCAGTCTACACTATAAGCTAGCTTTCCACTGCTTTTATTACATTGGTTTGCCAACAGATGGTTTGTTATTTTATTTTTTTCTCCCCCATGTTGGTCAAGAGATCAAAGGATTTAGTCATACTTGTCTTTTGTTTCAGGAGGTGTGTGGATGAAATTTTGCATATGTTGCACGACTGTGAAGTTGGGTTAATGTTTTCAATTGTTACTCTAACAAGAGGCAAATGCTGAACTTCTGTGTTACTAGAAACATTATAGGCTCTGTTGATGAGCCAACATAGTACTCCCACCCAGAAAATTGGATCGACATCTTAATGTGACTGCCATACCTCTTAAAACTACAATCTATGTCTGTAATGAATTAGGAAAACTGTATCATCTCGTGGTAAAGTAAGGTAACCATGTGTCAGTGGTAATATTTACATTATGGGAATAAATAATTCATCATAACATCCTTTAACTGATAGGAGAAACAATGAACATCCAAATGCAAACAGTGGGTGTATTTTCAGCTCCTCTGGTAGTCATTGCTAAAATTAATTTCCTTAAAGTAGTCACAAAATTCTGAGTAATCCTTCTAACAGTGCTAGAAATTAATGTGTTTTTTTCCTGTGACTATGAAAATGAAAAGTGCACCTCAGTTATAGCTACTCCAGTATAGGTCATAGGCAACTCCCCTGAAGATAAATAGTTCTAGAAAAAAACACCCCATACTTTAAAATAATAAATTAAACCCAGATCCTAAGAGGGTCTTTAACTTGAATCACTCATTATCTCAGCATATTCAAAGATGCCCGGGGTTTTAAGACATGGACTCACAAAGCAAGACATCACATGTGGTATAAGTGAAAGTCCACCCGGTGGTTCTGCGTGTGCACATGTGCACACTCCACTCCGCAAATTTACTTCCATGGAGGTCTCTCTCTATCTCGGTCTTTTTTTCTCCCCTCCAGCAACATAAACAAAAGTTTTCCCACAGTTCTGAGACTTATTTCTTTGAACCTAATGAATATGTCAACTGGCTTTGGTTTCTTATTCATGGAAGCCATTCAGCTGTGGCACACTGTATACAGTTCTCCACTGTAATCAACCAGCACTGCTCAGCCACCAAGGGTGAAAGCCATGTATGGTGAGGGAACAATGGTCTCCTCAGTCATCTCACTGGAAGTATGCTAGGGCTTAGATCCCTCTCATTAGGAGGCTGGGGGTTCAAATTTGACACTATTACTCACACTGGATCCTTTTTGCATTGGGAAAACCAAAAAAAATTTTCTACGCTAACAATTACTTTGTTAGAGTTGTTTTTTTTCCAACAGTGCAGGACAAGATGCAGCATCTTGCCAGTTCCCAGCTTCCTTTTGTGCCACTGCATACCTGTAGGGATCAGACCAGATCCACGGAAACAATGACAGTCTCCAGACCATAGTCTTACTAGTTCTCCCTCATCTCAAGGTTTATTTGTTTCAATTAAAACCAAACTGCAGAATGCTGGAACATCACCTGCAGAGTGACTTCCACTTACATTTTCTTTAAAAGATCTGTATAAAGTAATATCAAATTAATATGGCTCTGGAGTTTGTTTTTCAGTTTGGTTTGGCTTGGCTTGGTTTCTTAAGAATAAACTGGGAGGTCTGCCATAGCAATTTGGATATATTTATCAAGTCCTAAACAAAAGTTAGCTGCTGAATAGCTGAAATGATCAGACTTGAATAGTGATTATGGTTTCATTAGTGGTTTCTGCTGTGCAACAAATCGCCCCTGCAGTTGTAAATTCCATGTCTTTGTTCTGTTTCTCATCATATCTTATACCTCCCCCCAGTACAACTTACTAAAGAACCGTGCTTCCATTTTACCCTCAGCCATGTAGTCTGAGGAATAAAGGTGAAGAAATAAAATAGTCACTACACTGTTTTCACTGGTGTTCATTTAAAACTTGATTTCATTTCCTGCATGCAAATGTTCAAGTTGTAAATCTCAGAGTGAACCTCAGACATAATTACTGACTTTGTCACTTTAGACATAAATATATTCCAAATTGCTTAGGTGTAATTATGAAATATGCAAGGGCAGGGCTGGATACATTAAATGACAGCTGAAAACCTACAATGTTCATATTTCCTGTCAGTGATTAAAGCATGACCCCTTTGCTAAATACTTTACTTCCAAAAATGGTATTTGTACTGCATCTGAATCTTAAGATACTGAGCCACATCCTTTGCATACTTATGATTTGGAAGACCCCTATTCTTACAAATACACCTTTAAATAGGTAAATGGAAGGTCAAAAGGATCAGTTAGTTGTCAAGCATTCAGCTGTCATAAAGGCACATCCTCCTTAATTGAATATACCAGGATAAAAACCAGTAGCTACATATTTAATTTATCATAGTTTCATTGTGTTTTTCACATTAACAGTTTAGCATGCATTATAATTTTTATTAGGAAATAAATTCTTATCTTGATAAAATAACACACTTGGGAAAAAAATTCAAAAATTTTGGTTTTAGTGTCTCACTTTGCTGAGGATGAAATATCCTCTGCAGCTGTGTAGACTTACCCAACAGTGAGGGGTAGGAAAGATGTCAGCCATTGCTGCCATGTGCGCTATTCAGTTGGGAGAAGTTTACTTCATAAATTAAACTATTCCGACAGCTAAATTATCGCATAAAGCCTAATAGTCCTACTTAAAAGGATCTGCTCTGGAAATAAATGTTTATTGGAAATATATTTTGCTTGGGGATGACAGGATGAAGTTTTGAAAAATCTGTGTTTTCCTGGTTTAACTGCTCTTTTAGCAAAGCAAGTGTTCAAAATACAGCTGAAGTCAGAGGAGATCTGCAGTGTATTCAAAGACAGGCCTTCATAAATAATAGCATTTAATCATGCACCTGATTAATATTTGTTTACAAAGGGGTTTATGGAGTCTTTCAAAAAGTCTTTTAAATGGGAATCAAGTTTCTTCTTTATGATGACCTTCTACTTCTCTAACTTTATTACATGATAATGCAACATGACAAGAGGTGCCATTCAGGACATAGCACTCAGCCTGTAAGAAATGTGTATTTCTGCATGATGGTGCTTAAAAACGTGCAGAGCTTCCAGCAACACATCCTGGTTTCCTTACTGAAATATTTGTCAGACCTTACCAGAACAACTGACTCACTTAGATTGTCATATGAGAAAGGACTGTCATGTTGTCGGCTGTTTCCCTCTACTCCTCTTGTAAATGTTAAATTTAGTAATTGAAAAGTTAACATATCACATCCCTTCCCAAACAATGCCATAATGAATTATGGCTTGGAAAAAGAATTATATGCTATATATAGCTACATATAACTGTATATAAAACTATATACTTAAAAAATGCTGAAAGGTGATAGCTATGACAAGATTTATTCTTTTTTAACAAGTAGAGGTAAATTGTACGTGTGTGAAAAGCCTGATTTTGTGTGAAGCATTTTCAAAAAGGGTAGCCTAAGGGCCTGGAAATCAATGCCATGTGGAGCGGCAGAAGTGAGGGTTTACAGTCTCATCACCTCCAGAGGAATCCAGCCCCTTTGTTTTGTGATTTTGGCCACTGATCCTGTGAGGTGCCAGGACAGATGTGTCCCAGGACAGATGTGTGCCTCGCACTGTTACCTGTCATCCCCCACAGATAAGAACATCAGTACAGCAAAATGTTCTAGTGCCTGGGATTTCCCTGTACAGCAGGAATCACTTTTCAGCTTTTTGCAACACACAGTGAAGTACATCAGTCTTTAAAAATCTAGAGATGTTTTCTTTTTCTCCATGGTAAAACTACTCATGCAATGGAAAGAAGTGTTCTAAAAGGTACTTACACTGTGCCTAAGCTAGAGTTCTGGCTCTTCAGTTTTCCTGTACTATAGTAACAGGGTATCTGGAAGTTTGAAAGGTTAAGGGACCTGTGAACTAAAGAAGGCTATTGCAGTCTGTAAATAGATCATCTTTTAATTTTCTCTGTAATTAAAGTGATGCTTAGAACGAGTATGTCACACATAACAGTTCCATCACAAATGAGAATAATCCTTTAACAGCATCCTTTTCCTTCATACTTTCTCTATATAAGCATATAAACACCATGTATAGTTAATTAGATGGAAAGAAAACTAGCCTCAGGTGATTTTGAACTTGAAAAACCATTTGCTCTAATGTTTCACTTAAGAACCACAGCTCAGAATCTTGACTGACGTAAACTGACACAAGTCCGCTGTGTTCGATGAAGTTAGGCTAATTTATGCCACATCTACTACTACTGAAATCAATTTTTCATCCTATATTTTTACATTAGATAAGCACAACATGCTTAGTACCAGCAGTAGCATTGATCCTTCAATTAGTGTGTTTTTTCAAAGTCATTCTTTCAGGAAAAAATGCTTTTCCATCACTATATACATATAATATATACAGAGAGACAAAATGATAAATGCATAAATGTGTCAGAGCAGGATGTCCATTACTTAGGAAATGCACTCTGGACCTCTTCTAATATGAAGAAAAGAAGGGATAAGAAAGAGTGGAAAGTATATTTCAGCAAAATTTTATGAGTTGAACCAAAGATTTCTAAAATACACAGAGTCCGGAAAAAGCAAATATGTTACAGGTGGTAGCATTATATAACTTCATATGCAATAACTTAATGTTTTATGTACATCATAAATCTAAACTGAATTTAAACCTTCTTTAGTGATTGAGAAATAACCTGCAAGTAAAGTGATCCCAGATCTTTTAAGTTCATGCAGTTAAAAATGAGTTTTAATCTGTTGGACAATGACAAGAAATTTGAAATTAGGAGACAATAAAAAAAACTAGGTTAGTTCTTCAGACAGCACCTATTAATTTACCTCTGCTGAAGAAACCCTAATGTATTCCTGCTGAGGATCTGGCAAACAATTTTGCAAAGCTCTTGCAATGCCTGTCTGAGCATTTAAAAAAAAAAAAAAACGTAAAAGGTAAAAGGTAAAAGGTACTATAGGGCATTCTGTACACCTCCACCTATGTGTAAGGGTTAAGTAAATGGAAAATCCTGTTCTTACTGAAACAGGACTGTTGCCTGCTGGTTCACACAAACTACCCCAAAGGGAGCCCTGGGGAAAGGGAGCAGGGCTCCTTCCCCCTGCTCAGGCATGCACAGGCAGGTGCATTCTGCATCCTGTTGTGATTTTCTAGGGGGTTTAATGCACCTCTGTGTCTCCCTGTAGTTGGATTTGTTCCTTTTAAGCACAGATCTGACTGGTTTAATTTTGCAACCGTTAAGTACAACATTCCTACACATCCAGCCCTGTTTCCTCAGAAGTCAGCGGGTGCAAACACAGCTTTACTAATCACTTTCTTGTTTTGTCTGGTAATTGGTTTCTTGTATTATATTGCATTATGAGGACAGAATGCCACATATTGCCTAACCCCCGATCCCTGAAATTTGCGTAGGTGTCTGTGTTAGGTCATCTCCCCTAAACTCATGCACATAAAATGGATATCAAGCTTTAAATTTGGCTGCCCTCAGGTATTTTCTGCACATCTACACACCACATTCTCTCTAAATATGTTCTTTCCTGCTTCCTCATGGCTTACGTGCTTAAAGCCTATTGAAACATTAACTTTATTCTTCCCTCTAAATACTGTGGTTATTCACTTACACATCTGGAATGGATTTAAGCAAAGATTAGTCTGCTTTACTCTTCAGACTGCGAAGTAATTCACAACATATTAGGTTGTATACATTTGTGCACATCATTTTTAATCAGATGCACAGCATGCCATTCATATCCTTTTAGCTTTTTATTATTACTTCTGATACTGTACTTCATCAGACTCAATTAAACCTGCCTTGTTCCATCACCAGAAATTGTTTTCTTCAGGTATGGAATGGGGCTGTGATACACTGCTTCATATCAAAGAGATACTCAACAGATACAACAATTCATATTCCCATTACTTTATGACTGTCATACAAAGTAATTTATTTCCTTTCCCCAGTCATAAAAATTGTACCATGTTCCAGACTCCTGCAGCCTACTCTCCAATTACTTTCAGAGTCTCCTCTATCACTTGTCACTCTTTTCTTTAAATTTCACTTCTCCACCCTCTCCAGTCTGGCACACACTGATTTCCTCTTCTTTGGATTCAGGCAGGTGGGTTACATTCAGAGCTCAGATAAACAAGCAGTCATATTAGAGAGTAGGTACATTCCCAGACTATTTCCCTAATCAGTTCACATTTACCTTTGTAAGTGCTTGAAAAATAAATAAGCAGATGGTGAAATCAGTTAATTTTCCACAAGTGTTGTGGCAGAAAAGAAATCTTCAGGAAGTGTTTTAGATGGCAATTTTTAACTCATAATCAACTGCTTGTCTTTGCTTACAGTTTTACCTTCTTTAGCATGCTAGGGAGGTATAAACTCTACATGATACAGAAGCAATGGCCCTTTGACACGTCCAGTGCTGCTGTCTGACATGAGAACATAAACCATCTGGCTCTCACAGATGCAGTGTGCAGGGGTGTAGGGGTTAAAATTGTATTCTCCTCATTCATGGTGTCTCTAATAGCTACTGCCAATCAAGCAGACTCCTCTTCCTCATCTCCCACAGAAGGAGCACATTTGAGATTCCTGGCTAGGTAGTATGGGAGAGGAAGAAGCAGGCTCTAGTGGAGAGAAAGGACAGATTATTTTTCATTACAGATCTAATAAATTAATTTATTCATTTGATTTTCACCCTTTCAAGGGACAGAACCTAGGCTGACTGTTATATTTGTCAAAGCCCAAGAAGAGGTGGGTACACTGCCTCCTGCCTGCCCCACTTTCTCTCCACATGGGCAGATCTGACCTGATAAGGCAGTAAACCCTCCTGCACAACTATTCAGAGGATACAGGAACTTGTCCCACTGGAAGGGCAGGTGAAGATGATTTCACTCATATCTTAAGTATGAAAAGGAAAATAAAAGCCAACAGTGTCTGAGGCAATCCAGATAAACACACTCCTGATTTCTCTCATTTGAGAAGATGAAATCAAGGTCACAAAAATGATTCAGGCTAAAGGAGACTTACAAATTTACTGCATAAATGAAAAAAAAAACAAAAAACCCAACAATTTAGATTTTGTTCATAGGCAGGGACTGCTAAAAAGAAGCTAAAACAAGAGTCCTCTTTCACTCCAGGGCCAAACCTACCACTGATTCAAGACTTTAAAAACCCAGAATGTTAAACCAAGGTTAGATCTGGCCTCTCATCTCTGATCATCCTTTCTATAAATCCTTGATAAAGTGTGTGTTAGTTTTATGGTACAGCAATAAAACAGCCAAATGTAGAAGTAAATGACCTCATACTCAGCTATCTCTGTGCAGATAGATTCCCTTGGCAGATAGCCAAGGATTGATTGACACACATCTTACGGAACTAGAGTTAATTAATATGTCTACCAATTCCCAAATGGCTCTCAGGAAGCAGAGAATCTGTTTAATGCAGTAAGCAATGACATACTGTGTGTGGTCAAGAGACAATCACTAATTGCCAAGAATGCATTGTAATAAAAGCATTAAAGAATATGAACAAAACCCTTTCTGCTCTGCTGCTCCCTTATCCCTTCAAAACCTTGTTCTTAGAACATTTTAAAGACTTATGTTTCAAATATCAAAAGACATTTTCATAGGGAGAAGTAGTTCCCAGACTATGAAGTCAACACTCAAAGGGTGTGTTAATTTTTCTATGAGAAGAAACAGTCATCATTCATTCAACAATGATGTCTTTATTTTCAAGGAAATCTGCAAACCTGAATTGCAAAAGCGTAAGGTAACTTGAAAGGGCTAGGTTTTTTGAAGATCACAGAAGCTACAAGTAACACAATTATGGATTCACTTATAAAACATATGCATAAATGCTGAAAGCACATAGGAGGAGACTGACTGCTGAACTGAAACAGTCCATTGAGCAATAGTCAGGTAAGCCAGACAGACAATGCAGTAAAGGAAAGTAATTTATGTTACATACTCAACAGAAAAACAAGAGATTGGCTGTTCTGGAGAGAAAAAGTATTGAAAGGCAGCACAGAGACATTCTAGTCAAATCATCAGCCAGAAAAATCAGCCTAGTCCCATGGCTTCCTGTGAGTGATTCTGCCTTTTACCATGGAAGATCATGCTTATCTATTTAGTTATGATGATCACTGATGAAATGGTGCAAGAGCTATGGCAGGTATTCCACAATACTAAGCAAAAAAATCAGCAAGAGATTAAAGAAATGGGTGAAAAAAGAGTGATTTATTTTTTACAAAAAACTAAGGAAACAAAACCTAGGTGACATATGAAAAAATGCCAGTGTGTTAGGACAAATCTGAGAAGGGAGTTTTATGAAGGTGTGACACTATTTCAATTCTCAGCTGGGAGAAAGCTGAGGTGGTGTCAGACTGCACTGACTGGGAGGAAAGTAAAGACAGTGTTTGGCCCAGAATAAACACAGTGGCCGAACTACCCCTCTTATACCTGGTATTTGTCCCAATTATAAAAAAAATAGTGCTTTTTAACTTCATGAGCCAGGAAGAATGGGCTTACTTATTTAAGCCCCTGGGGGAAGAGATGCTGTGCAGGGGAGAAAAGTTAGAGATTCTGCTGTGATTTATCAATCAGCACGTCAGCACCTGATTCGGGAGCAAGTCTTACAGATCTGTTTCCCAAGCCACAGAAACTAGTGAGAATGCATTTTGGCAGGAAAAGATCATTTCTAAATAGCAATAAAGATTAAAAAGAGGAAAAAGAAAAATATTGGTTTAAGATAGTTTACCTCAGGATGGCTTCCAACTTCAATATAGGTGCAGACTGGATGAAAAGCCCCTGTTCCACAAGCATACAGGTGGGTTTGGTTGTAAGCCTTAAGCACCTTGATGAAATTAGCACATTCTCTCTGCAAAGAAAAGGAGGGAAAAAAATTATTCATAGAGTTAATTCAGTGATTCTGACTAATGGGAGCTCTTCTGTGCTAGAGATAGATGGCTGAATGAACAGATTTGTAAAGTGTGATCATTTCATGCTGTTCATAAGATTATTTACTGCTAAGCATTTAATAAATAGCCTGATTTAATTTCTCATTTAAATATCTTTGGTTGGTATTTAATAAAGCATCCAACCCTGAAGAAAAGATTACAGAAAAAAAATCCTAATTTTTGTTTCAGACATGCTTCATCTTTGTAATTTATGCTATTGCTGTGTTTGTAAGACAAAACCCATTTATAGAAATGTGTCAGAATGAAATAATGAAGAAAAATGGACCAACTGTTTGCTTGTATTCAATTAAGTAACAATTAGAAGAAAAATGGGCCAGATGGAAGGAGTTGACGAAAACCAAATCATTGATATAGCATTTTTAACAATTACATGAATGCTGCCTCACCCCCACTGCCTGTGTGTCTATGGACCAGTCTTACATATATGAGTACATATGTTAAACTTCCATGCAATCATTGACAGCCCCTAGAATATAAGCTGTGCAAGACTTGGACTTTATGTTTTCTTCCTAAGTAAATTATCCATCAGGAGTTATTTTAATTTTTAGCAATTAAAGCTTAATAGCAACACTAACAGTCCCTAGTACAAACATTATCTGTTATCTGTTAACGAAACTGTCATTATTAATGCCTAATGTTATTAGAATGGATAGTTAAGATGACAACTTTTTCTATTTGTTTAATATTTTTATTTCAATCAGGTCTAACATATAAAAGAAATGCCTGCAAGTTGGTCTACTAACACGATTTAAAAAAATGGATTTCAAAGAGAAGGAAAATGAGAACAATGAAATTAAGTATTTGCAGTAAAGTGTGTGTTTAAGATGTGGAAATTTTTTCTCTGCATATTTGATGACTTTTGGTACAGTGCTCAGCTCTACCTTTCCAAGCAGACCAGGGCCCATGGAAACACCACCTGAGCTACTGCACCCACAGAAATCTCCTTGACTGGCATCCTCCCTCTCTGTAACTCGCTTGCTAATTAAATCAGATACTCCCAAACACAAAATAAAGGCTCTGCCAGGAAAATGCATGTGCAGTTTGAGGCATGCCTCAGGCCACCACAGGGAAAAGCAATGAACTTACACAGATGAAACACTGATTCCCTGCCTCACACAAAGCACTGTACTGGAATGACATTGCTCTTACAATTTTACTGCATATTTGCATAACAGATAATGGCAATGTATTAAAAAGAGCACCCAGAGAAAAGCATCCAGAATCTCACTGCACCCCTGACTTACTGCTGTTAACTTATCTTTTCAACAGAGATGGAAGAGAAAACATAGAGATAGTTAAGGTAATCCAACAGGAAATTGAAAGAAATAGAGATCGATGTTACTCTTAATTCTTTCCATTCTGACCTTTCTTAATAAAAACACAAACAATTTCTGGTCCATTCTTATTCTTTCCACACAAGTATAAGCATGAGCATGCATTTATTATATTTATGCTTATCCACAGACTGCTTTCCACTGTCATATGATAGAGTACTAAGCAAATCCTGGGCATAATTCATAAAAGAATATGTTTCTATATTTTTATTAATGCTGTTGTTCTTTGCTGCTTTAAGTAAAAGAAATATGGAAAATCCACGAAAGTGTATTAAAGACGTAATACCTACAAGAGTAAAATGGGCAAATACCCCAAATTCACGTAACATTAAAAAATTGAAATAGATCCTTTCTTAAATTCTGACATTCTGTGTTTCAGATGTAGAATCTGACTTTGACTCCATATAATTTAAAATCAAGCAAAGATGTGTGTGCATTATTAAATAAAGCAGAAGTTTCTCACTTAGGAGTTGTATCTGGCCTGATATAAACACAACACTGTTTCACTAGGACACTGCTTTGCCTTGTCAGGTTTACTGCATCATGATTTTAAAAATGTCTTTATGGTCTATTATTACCTTTTATTAAACCTTTCAAAATTACCTACCTGAAGAACATGAATTGTTAGAGGCTGGTGGCCACAGACCAAATGCTGTGAGTAAATGGGCTGGACCTACAGCCAGCGTGAATAAATTGTGCTGATTTCAGAGGAATTATTCTGATTTACAACAACACACCACCTGTGACTGTATATGCACTCAGAATCACATAAGCACAGAATATTCTGGGTTGGAAAGGACCCACAAGGATCATCAAGTCCGTCTCCTCAGTGAATGGCCCACACGGGGACTGCACACACAGCCCTGGTGTCATTAACACCATTCTCCAACCCATTGAGACCCTTCAGCTGCTTATCTGTGACATGCAGCAAGAAGGTATTAGATAACTAATGCTTTAAAGGTGGGATGGAAAAACCCTGCTCAGATTAGGGGCAGGAGTCTTCTTTGATTTCTGTGGATGAAATTAAGGAAAGTTCTATCACCACCTTCACTGAATTATTCCAGATCAGCCTGCGGGAGAAGGTGGATTAACCCTATCATAGCCATGCTTGAACATTGAATGTTCAGAATTGATAGTAGTGTAAATGAGTAAATATCAGTCAAATGACTTCAAATGTATTTCCAAAATTACAGATTCATCTTATTCATCCCTCTTTTCAAGCTCTCCTAACTCCTTGTACTGAGTGTTTTCTACCTTAGATGTCTGAGAAATACACAACCTAGTTAAACAATGGGGAAGGTAAATACCTACAGCAATAAACCTTTGACTATGACGAATAAATCTGTATAACATTTAAAGTTCCTAGTCCAGCTCAGACTGCTCTTATAGCTCCCCTCTGTTTTATAGCTGCATAAAGGAACCATTAAGGTCTATTCAGTAAATTCTCATACACCTCTCTACCAGATTAGGTTTCTTTATATATTTTACATGGTAGTAAAAAAATAAATAAAGAGGGGTATTAAACTACAATAAATGACATCAAAGTGAAGTTACAGTTCTGATTTAAGCCCTTGTCAACTCAGGAAGTTCAAAGTGAAGTTTCTGCCCTGCCTGGGAGACGGTGCTATTCTCCCTGGAACAATAGCAACAGGCACACTGATTTCCATCTCAGACTCCTTCCTTTGTCTAACTGTGCTCAAGCACAGCTGCACAGGTACACCATTATGTGTGGAAACGATGTATCTGGTCCTTTGATATTCTGAACTTAGCAAGAGTTCACTTTGGTGAATATTGGGTTTTCTTGGTTTTTGTGACTCCAGGACAAAAAACCTTCCCACATACCTGTAATAAACCAACTTTAACAGCTTTGAATGATTTGCAGAGACTCAGTCTCAGCATATGGGTAGGACAAAGAAGATACCTGGGAAAGTGTATGCACTGAATGCAATCTGGGTCTGCCACTACATGAGACTTGGGTGCCTGACTCCCATTCCCATGCTGTTTCCCCATTCCTGCCCTCCCAGGACAGCTGCTGTGGTGGCACTCGGGCACCATCGGCTGTGAAACGTGGCAGGCAGCTCCGCTGGTCCCCACTACGTCAACTTGACTACAAAGCAGCTCCCCAACCCCCTTGGCTGGAGGCCTGGAATGGCTTGGGTGTCTCCAACTGGGCCTGTCCCACTTGGCATCAGTGTCTCCCCCGGCCAGACCCCCAGGCTGGCGCTGCATTGTTGGTGTGGAGGTCTGTGCCAGCAGGACGAGGCATTTCACTGCATGACTGCGGAGTGTAAGGCACTGGAAGGGAGACAAAGACAACAAAAGGCATGTAGTATCTCAGAAAATACAGCAGACAGGAGAAAGCATCCACCAGAGGAAGAGGAGGTAACCCAGAGGCAGAAGCTGTAAGGAACAAATTCTCAGGGAAGTTCAACACTGCGCCTGTGTGTGAGTTCAACCACCCAGTGCTTTTGTATCCATTTTTATTTTCCCTAAGAAAGGGATGTTGTTCAAAGGGAATATAGTCTGGACATATCCATACCCTTTGGATATTGTTCTTTGTCAAGTAAAACAGATGAAGAAAAAAAATTAGACTTAAAAAATTATTTTCCATATATTAATAAATTGTTTTCAAACTTGAGAGCAGGGTGTTGTGGGAGTTTAAATACTTTTAGCCTAATAATGTGAATGAAAATGATTGCAAGGTTTGAAAAGTTCTCTGTAGGCAGGAAAGTATTACTTGGATGGGTTATGAAAATAAATGTTAAAGAAGAGGAGCACTGGGATCATCATAGTGAATCACTATAAATTCTTGCTCCTAATAATCTTGTTCATTATAATGAGTAGCTTAATACTAGGAAACTTGTCTGTATGAAGCTAAACACTGGTTTATGCCCTAAAGCTTGAGTTTATATATACATACATAGAGCAGAATGCATAAGTGCTTGCATATGGCATAGAATGATTGAAGTAGACATTCAAAGGGAAAATTAGTTACATCACGTGGGAGTTACAGCAGTCCTCAAAAATACCCATTCATTTATCTACTTATCCCTGGAGAGGATTAATCTTCATTTATATTTCAATAAATGCTCTAAGGTTTCCACAAGAGCTGTAGGTTCTGCCTTTGGCCTTGTACAGAAGTGCTTCTATCTTAAAATCCAAGAAACTAAATCCCTGCACCACATCTGAGACCTTCTAGCACAGCCTGCAAGGTCTTCCTCTCTCTTTTCTGACACAGAGAATTTCTTTAAATAGCTACTTTTTAATGTATGTGACTGCTGGATCTATGTCTGCAAACACTTGTGATGGCATGATTGCCAACAACCTAAAAAATATGGCCAAAGAAATGGTGATATGCAGTAGCTGAAGCAGTACCACAAACCCTGGGCACAATCAAGCTTGTTTCTTTGTTTGAAGGAATGTGGACCATTAACCTTCACCAAAGCCCAAGCAGCTCCTACAGGCTTTCCTGAGGTTAGTTTGGTGTGTAAGTGCACCAGGGCATCCAGCTGAAGCCATTCTACCTTCCATCTGGGAGTCAAAGGTATGTTTGGCCACCTGAGGGAACATGCCCCAGGAGTTCATTGGGCATTCCTGAGTGAGAAAAAGGATTGAACTTCAGGGATCATAAACACGCTTACACCTCCTCTAGACCAGACTGAGGAAATTCTGGGGTTCAGATCCTCAGTTCCACGCTGATGATTTATTGAAACAAAAGTGGTTAAAAGAGTTTGCATCACACTACAGTAACACAGCCACAGCACCAACTCAGCTGCAAATTCTCCTGTGCTAAAGTCCTACTCGTAAAACAAGTTAAGAACTTACTAGACTGTCACTTACATTCCGAGTGTGAATTAAAGTCAAAGAGGTCCAGTATGTCTGAGCAGGTATCTTAACTCAAAACTTTAATTCCACATACTATACGAGCTATAAGGGCAGAGGGCCTGTCTTGAAGTGGAGATAAAGTGTTAATTAGGTTTTCCAGAAAGGTACCCACTATATGAAGATCAATGTATCTGACTTACAAACCAAACACACAGATTTATTTTTTAAGAATTTTCTAATATTTATATATCAAGTTGATAGAAGGGCTTATGCACAGAGAGATTAGACTGAAAAAATAAATGACAAAGAAAATGTCTGCAACCAAAAGAATAAGAGCCAAATGCAGAAAGATTGAAAAACAAACATTAAAGATATGTAACACTGATTAGGCTGTGTTATGCAGTCTTTTCCCGGACAGTTACAAAAATAAAGTCCATCCATCTGTCAAAACATCTGCTCCGCGTATGAAAATTAAAACAGAATTTAGGTGGGTTTTATGAGTTTCCAGTAATTATCTCTTCTTCAGAAGCCTGGAAGTTACGTCCTTCGATCTGGATTACAAATGCAGCAAAGAGGTTTTAATTACATCTTTTTAAGTTGAAGGGTAAGTCCCTGTGACTAACTAATATCTAGATATTTCTCCTTATTTTAAGCAAGTGGTTTCGGTTTTTTTAAGCCAATAGTGACGTCCATACTGCTTCTCAGATACTGCAGCAAATGCAAATGGCCAGATTATGCAGGGCAATAAGTAGAAGGCTAAATGATCCTTTACAGTATCATTAGCTTCACCAGTTTTCTGCTGATTTAATCCAGATAAGCATCTGATCCAGTAATACATTCTTCCTTTATATCAGTCTTCCCACATACCCAAGTGATTAAAATATCATATAATTTTGTCTAAAGTGGACGGACAAGAGGATTTAGAACTATCATCTAACAGCTGGACAAGCAAAATAAATACATGTTTTGTGTCTTAAATCAAAATGGATAGACAGCTTTTATATAAAGTCCCATGCTTGAGGTTAATTATTATGTTTACTTTTTTTTCCTTCTTCTGTCCCATTAGTCAAATTTTCAAGTGATGAGGTCAGGGATATCCTTAGAGAACAAGTAATCCCCGATATTACTGCTGTCATTCAAATTCCTCACACTGCTGAAAGACGTTCTGGACTTATCAGGGAGCTTTTTAACTTCTCTCTTTTGCTGGTGGGCTACTGCCGGCTGCCATCAGTTCAGTCGGTACTGGCAGATATCTCTTTCAGCATGGAGCAGCATTGTTTCAAGGAAAATATTTCTGAAGTGTTAGTGCAATAAATATATGTGTGATTGCCATGTACACAGATGATGGATTCTCAGCTAGACCCAGCAAAGATTTCAACATGTCAGTGAGCATGGGCGAGGAAGGCTCTTCAGGGTGAGCTCTGCATCATGTGTGCTTTCACAGCTCCTGCTGTTCGGGTGTAAGATTTTCTAAAATGCAGTAACATTATTTAAAAATTATTGCCGTGCCTCTCTTTTTATTACAGTAACATTTGGAAAAATACTGGTCCAGATGCACAGCTGGCTTAAATAGGTCCAGAATAAGCAGTGAACAAAGCAAATTATTTGGGTCCTGTTAAAATGAAATGGTCTTTTAAAATTTTATTTTATTGGAGTAAGCTGGTTGGCAACAGTGCTGCAAAGCTATTGTGTTAATGTTGGTAGGCACAGGAAAGTCCCCAAGTTCTGGGAGCTGTGTGCAGGCCCTAATGGGTGGGGAAATCCTGCCTGGCACCTGTACTCCAAGAGATAACCTTCCAGCTGAACCTTTATAGGCAGGTGCATGATTTTAGAGTGGGGGAGGACAGCTGGCACAAAAAACACTCACAAACTGTGATTTATGACTGTGTACCCCCCGCAGCTGGGATCAATACCATCATCTGCATCCCCTTTATGTCATCATTGTTCCTTGCAATCAGCAAGGATCAATGTTTTATAGTCTTGCCCTCTGAAGAAGCTAGTCTGCAGTGCTGAGTGAAGCAAGTTGAGCAGTTGAAGTATTGGGGTCTGTGTTACAGAAAGGGGTCTCTACTAACTTACTACTTGGTCGTTACATCCCCCATTTTTCAATGCCTTACAAGCAGTGTGCACTTCATCACACACACAAATCCAATACACACCAAGATTACACCTAATTTTTCAAAGCTGACAGACCCCCAGATTGAGTAGCCCTTATGCAGGGCTGTGATCTACAGGACTTTATATGGTATTGTGATTTGGGGAATCTGACTCCTTTGGAGATGTCATAAATAACTACTCTTAGGCATGGTGACTGCTGACAGTATTGCACAGGAACCATTGATTAGTTTCATACCTAAATTTTCCTCTGCTGACAAGATATGGCCTGAGAAACTTCAGACTGATGAGGGTTGATAAGACATTTTTTGTTGCATAGTACAGATTACTGTGCTTCCAGTTATCTTTCCAATTAAGTTATGCTTGTTATCTGTCTGATTTTTTGATATGACAAGAGTTCTTGAGAATATTTAAAGTGTATAATTTACTCAAGTTGCAGGATGTCTGCATGAATTGAAACCATTAAAGCATTAAGACAAGAAAAGAGAAGCAAAGAAAGATGATTAAAAAAAGCCAAAAAAAAAAAAAAAGGCAGATATACCCTGATTCCTTCAAGCTACAAAACTGCAAGCCATATTAGCAAACAGTTGTACTGTCAGCACACTTGCACAGCAGATGGAAAGCTTCTCTAGTTCTGGCTTTGTGTTAGTGAGGGCAAAACACAAAATGTCTCCCTGCCTCTCCACCTGCCCACCTGGAAATCTGGGTCAGTGCTGGTATTTGGTCATCTGGCCCAGGGTTTACCACTAAGGCTAAGCAGGGAGGTAGCTGAGCTGGGTGGGATAGTCCCCAGGGCCCATCCTGAAAACAATCTTAAGCCAGAAGCCATTAAAAGAAGTCATTAGAAGCCATGCTTTGTAGATGCCTCCCTTGACACATCAGACCTCTACACCTTTGTCATTAGCACTAACCATTTGACCTAGTGATCTCTGGAAGTAAAATTTCTACAACTTTTTCTGCGTTCAGTATGTGCAAGCTACAAGAGATGTTGCAAGCCCTGAAATTTTCATTCAGAAGATGCATATAATGAATTTTCCAGACCTGAGAACAGCTAGAGGGATGCCAAGAAAAGACTTCAGCACAAAATACCTGATTTAATGACTATATCATATTTTTTTACATCTGGTTGATGCACAGTTAACAAGACAAAACAAATTCTTCTGTGGATGCATTCCAGCAAAGTGGCTCTTTGGGTTTTGCAGGTCTAAGATGACTCTTGTACATGAAACCCTTCCTGGAGGTCTAGCAAGCCTCCTTTGTTTTGAATTGTTATGTTTTTCATCAGTATGCACTTCCTACAGAATTAATTTATTTAAGGAACAAAAGAGTATTTTAGAATAACTCAAAATATTGGGAAGCTTTGAGGTCAAGCAGAAGCCAGTTCTTTTCTGACCATAACTTTTAAAAATTTCTTCTGTTTTATAGAGTAAACTTTTCCCACAATATGAGCACAGCTTTATTAGCAAAGAAATGAACACTAATGTTGGGTTTCAGCTCAGGCAGTCTCACCAAGCCCGGCAGCAATTTAAGTTGCAACCACAGCCTAGATCTAAGGAGTCTCTCTCATCTATCTCTTCCATCTGGGTGGAGTAATCACCTGTCTCCTGGAGAAATCAGATTACACCCCGCCTTTCCGAATTGGATCAACACCTGCTAATTGGGTGGAGTAGTTCAGACAAACGGGTTGCCAAGCCTGTTACAGGCACGTAAGATACTGAGGCTCCAGCTCAGTCAGCTCGCCTTTTTCAGCGTAGTACAGACATATCCTCTAATGACTTCCACTCACAGCCACCTCAGATAAGTACACTCCAAACTTGTGTGTTGAAAGTGAAGGTGAAACCATGAAGTGTTGAAATGAAGAAAAAGACTGTGGCATTTCCAAGGGGCAGCTGCTTAGCAGCGTGTATGACTGTAAATAAATACACTGTGTAAGCTACTCTAAGAGGTCAGCATGTGTCTTACTGTGGGAAGTTGGAAATTTCTGTGGGGATATTAAACTGCGGTGACACCACAGAGAGTTGCTGAACCAGAGAAACCTTAAGTGACAGAACCTTAAAATTTCCATTCAGTAAAAATTGGGCACCCAAGTGAAATTGCTGAAATGTGAATTTGTTGAATGGTTTTGGTGGGGTTTTTGTTATCTTTTTGTTAGTTGGATTTTTTTTCTCTGTCTGTATATATATTTATGATACATGTATAGTAACCTAAAGTTTTCAGAAAATGTTAATCTGACAGAAATTACCTAAAGAAATAAGAGATTAATAGATTATCTAAAACAACAGAGATTCCACCATTGAGTCAGAAGAAGACTAAACAAAAAAAAGTAAGAGAAAAAAAGCAGATTATTTCCTAGGTTTTTTTAAAAACTTTCCCTTAGGTTCTCTGAGTTACTACAAAAGAAAAAAAGGACAATATTTTAACTTGTGTGCAGCAGGGAGGAATTTAGTAGACCTATTTTTGGTGTATGTAAGCAAGAGAATTACAGAAAAAATTAGTTCTGGCCTAAATTAATAGTTATATAGTGACCACGTCTTGTATAAAGAACTATGGTACGTGATCATTCAGAGCAGGCTTAATTTTAAAATTAACTTTTATTAAAACAATAGATAATCACAAAGAAAATAGCCACAATATGAAGCAAATGTAGGGGGGGAAAAAAGTGACTGACACCAAAGAAAAGGCTTTTCTTCAACTTCATGAGCTCCAGATTGAAGCCCTGAAACAAAACAAGGACTAAACATATCTATCATTTCTACCAGTCATCCAGTTAATGTGTTTTTCTGGAAAGAAATGTATGAAGAATAAATTTACTCTGTCCATGTCGGGGTGCAGTAAATCATTACATGGAACTACCCAACATTTTGAAATAGCAATAGCTGGAAACTCAGCCATAAATAACTCTCAGACTTTGCCAAGGCCAAATGAGGGCTCATGAGGAACACATATTGATAGAAAATTAAACCCCATAATTCTGGGAAGATTTTTTCCTTCGTTTCTCCTTTACTTCCCCTTTTCTAACTCTGAATTTGTATTTCAAAAACAACAAAGAAAACATTTCTGCAAGATTGCGTTAAATCTGCTGAATATTAAATTTCCTTCAGAAGCAAATTTCTATAGTCACACCTATAACAGAAAAATGAGCCCAAAATTGGAAAATTAGTTTTCTCCTTGATCTATAACAATTTGTTCCCCACACTGAAAGACTTAAATGACTTCTCATGATACATAAATGGGTAAAATATGAAAATATGAACAACTGCCAACTTAATTCTTCCTCTTTATAAGGACAAAAGTTATTACCTTACAGTAACTGATTTTCCTTGGTCAGTTCATAGGAAGAAATATATGCAAATGCCTAAATGAACACAAGCTGTAGGATCAACATCTGAAATACACCATAAATAAGGCTTTATGTTGGTGTGTTGTGGGGGTCCATCCAAGAACTGGAGCTGGCACAACCAGAAGTTCCTGGGGGGGAACAGGTCTGTTTGACAGCTCCACAGGACTTTGAAAGATTCCAAAGTCCTTAACTCCTTTTTTACCAAGCCCAGTCACCTCCGAGTGCTTGTAGGTTTTGAGGGTTTTTCTGCCCCCATCTTTCTCTTTTGTTTGTATTCTATGCACGGCAGTTTTCTGAAGCAGCAGCATTACAGCTGCACACTGCTTACCAAAGTCTCATTCTCTCATCTCCCAAATGGTAAGGAATGCTTTGGTAGAAAATTGTGTCCACATTAAAGAATGCGGACAAGAAGAAGCAGTGAGCAACCCTTGGGCTAAAAAAACCCAGCACACTAACTGGGACAGCTGACAGAATAAGAAGGAATATGCTCTGGCACTATTTATCTTACACGTCACAAAAACCAATTTTCCTCATGTAGTAGGTCATACTGAGAGTAAATTCTGTCCCCAAACTCATTTGAGACTTCTTGTTTTGGATTTTTATTCATTTTCCCCTTGTTCCCAGGAGATATGCACCTTTCTCTTTTCCCCAGGCTGGATGGACATCCTAGGTCTTTAGGCTTTGTTAAAGAATTTTACTGCTGTGCTGGAGACAGGAAGCCAGAAAGGGAAAAGGGATGGCAATGAAGGCTGATGGTAGAAAAGCTGGAAATTTGACTGTAGATGTCCTCCAAAGGAAGAACCCTGACAGAGAGGAATGAACTTGTCTTTGGCACACCCAAAGGGCCAGAGGTAATTTGACTGGAAAAACTGTGCCTGTCAGATGAATTTAGAAACATGCTTTCTAGATCCAGCCAGCATTGTATATTTAATTTTCAGATCTTTGTTTACAATAACAGATGAAAAGAATTACTTTTACTTTCTGCCTCTATGTTCTTCTGTTTTCCCTAAGGCAACAGCAGTAACAAAATGAGTTAAAAGGACTTGTGTTCAATTATTGCCAACTATGTTTTTTCCAAAGTATCACCAGATATGGCTGAGGGACACTTGTTGAGTCACTTTTTACTTTCTGGGTTCTTTTGTTTTTCCTTTTTCTCCAAATTAAATCATTGCACACTGCACACTGATGGATCCACAGGCCCACAGATCAGTCCCCTGCTTTCCTGTATTTTAGGGAGGGGATGGAAAACTTTAAAGAAAGCATAAACTAAGATTGCATATGAACATTTTGGCTTTAAATATTACTGTAACAAATGAGACAGTGAATTAAATTACAGTCATGTGATTCTATTTGCATGAACAATAAATTGAATAATTAAGTGCTGGCCACACTTGAATGCAAAGAAGCATGCACAGAATACGGCATGCATATATATATACATATACACATATATATACATATATATATNATATATATATATATGACAAAGAGCCTCGCTGCTTTGTCACTGGAAATAGGTTGCTGATCTAAAGTGATTCCAAATTGCTGCCAAGACAACTATTAAGTATAAAAAAGTTAAACACAGTTGGAATCAGGTGAGAGATAATAACTAGGCAAAATTTAATTGCAATTAAATAGCCCAGGTAGATGCCTATCTCCTATAAATTATGATACAGTCAGTGCTAACCCACATGCAAATGTGCTGGTACACTCCAGCTGTGTACACAAAAGTGTAACCCTTTCTGGACCTGTATGGAGTAACTGTATGTTCATGTGACAGAGCAGATGTAGAAACTTGCTGGTACCACGTAAAAGAACTTGGTGTTCTTTGTATCTGTTTGTACATGAATGTGTATTTCTCACCAGAAACATCCAGGGAGAACCTGATACCTTACAGTGTGCAAAGTGTGTGCCTGTCATTGTGCAGCTTGTCCTCTGTGACTTTGTTAAAGCACCTACTGAAATTTTATACATATACACATGTCAAGGCCAGAAGGGACGGTTTCAACTATTTAATTTGACCTGGAATCTTTACAAGTGGCTAAATAAATTGGATAGTTAAATCACACTTGAAAATAACATCCTAAGGTGCCCTTCAGAAGCACTTTTTTAAGCTTTCAGGTCATAGAAACCTATTGTACCCTTTAATAGGAATTTCTCTGATTAATTCTGTAATTTGTGAACCGTTACAGTGCAAATCTAATGCAGAGATGTATTGACTAAACAGCCAAAACAACCAACATTTTCAAAGCAACGGCAAATTAACATTTTAAGGATTAAATGAGATTTCCAGTCAGGAACATATTCTTGCCCTATGCCTACCTGCAAAACTAACTACTGGTTCTGATAACTTTTGTAAACCACCAGGCTTTGCTTTGCTGGTTTATGATATCCCCAGGAATGTCAGAATGGAATTGTAGCCACTTTTTTTTCTTTTTCTGTTAGTTATTTATCCCACATTTAATGCAGAAGTTGCCAATGTGTATTTACAGGAGTCTAGGTGACTGTTGTCTTTTTAAATGAAATATTGAGGCTCACCAGTGAGGAATATGACTAGCAGCATGAATGTTCTGTAAGTTTAGTATAAAAGCTGAGAATTATTCTGTAGAGACTTGATCTTCTTTGATCATTACCAAGGTCTGGCCAGGAATCATGAGAAATATTCACAGGACTAACAGAAACCAGAATAGATCAAATAAGACACTGAAGTCCAGAATAGCAAGAAATCCTCATAGAATTGCTCATTTAGTTGAATTACGTAAGCAAATATCCTATTTATTATTTATAGCCTTTAATTTTTCATGAACAAGGTTACTTTGGTACTTGTGATACTCTATACTGAGGAAATGGAAATATATTGTAATAGTAAGTACTTACATGGGTCAGTAATTATGATTTTATTGGAAAAAATCTGTATTTTGAGGAAAAGCATAGCAGTTAATCTTTTTCAGAGAAGTCCTGCTCTAAGTAGATATTGCATAGATGGAGGGGGGAGGCTTTCAGCAACTCTTCTCAGCTTACTCATATGGAAAAAAATCCCAAGCACACTTTAAAAGTTTTATCTACCTAAACAGTGAGTAAAGCTTAAGTAATTAAAATACACTAAGTCCTTTAAGAACAGAAATTAAAATGACTGTTTAAGTAACAAAGGGGTAGCAGGAGAGCAGGAATAGGCCCCACTGGCTGCTCTCCTCAAATCCCATGTGGACCATCCTGAGCCATGAACCTGCTGTGCTGAGACAGGCATGACTGACAGCACCAGGATGAGGAATCCCTCTGAAGGAGTGAAAACAACGCTGAATTACCTCTTATAATTATGAGAGGAAATCTCAGAGGTCATAGCCGAGGTTAGCAGTGGGGCAGGGCTGGGGCTGTGCTTGTGCTGCAGCTGCTGCAGTGCACCTGGCCCATTAGTGGGGACTTGCATTTTCAGCACCGACTCACCCTGGAGATCAATAATTAAAAGGAGGTTTTTTTAAAAAAAGACCTCAGTGCAGAAGTATGGACTGTCATGTACAAAGTTTTTGAACCGTCATAAGTGAGGAGTATATAATATCTTAGAAGTGGTACATGCTGAAAGCAGTGTTATATCAAGCCTGGTTTATGTCACTTTATTTGTCCTCTTTTTCTCCTGTTCCTTCTAATGAGAGTCTGTTGAGTTATTTTTATGGCCTTTATATTTCACACTCCCAAGGTACTGACAACGGCTTTAAGGAATGAATAAGGGAGGAATAATAAGTTTTTTTAATTATCTGTAGTTACAGTTAAAGCGGTTTCATTAAATATGTTGCTTGTAATGCACTATTTTATGACAAGGTAGTGGTAAATATTTAAAGACAATGTTCTGATCACATTAAGATATGTATTCCCACTTTCTAGTCGCCTAGGTATTTATTGTATTTCTTACCTACTCCTGTAGAGAACCCTAAAATTACAAAAAAAANAAAAAACCACACCACCCCAAAAAAAAACCCAACAAAAAAAATCCCACCCCAAACAACCTGACAGGATCTACTGCCAGGGTCACACACTGCAGTGCACAGTGGTGTGGGCTTCACCCACTCATGATCAGCAGGTGTAGCTGTCCTGGTGTCACAGGAAGCAAAAGAATCAAGGTGAATAAATGTTACAGTATAAGCAGTCCTCTCAAGCTCACCACAGTTAGATGGGGACCTGATCCTCCCAGTTTACTCCAGAACGTGTGTCTCTACAATTTTAAACAACTAGGCTGAATTAGAATCAGCTTAGTGAAATGTATAAAGCATACTCTTTCTTATTATGGTGAATTTCTAAAAATAATTATTAAAAAAAAATTACAATATACTTTCATGCTAGGTACAGAATCTCTTACAATTTTTCTAGGTTTTTACTCCAGTCATGAAAAAAATCTGCTTAGTGAAGTATTATATCGTAACACTTAACATGAGATGAAGCAGGAAGGTTAGTTAATTTGCTCATATACTTAACATTAGCCTCTCTTTTTAACCTTGAATACTAGATATTCTAGGCTTCACCTTGCTAAGTACTCCTGAAAATTATTTGTGGACATGAGCGTGGATTACTTTAAATGCATTATTTCTGTGTAATGAGACAACCTAGGTATCTGGCATTTCACATATTTAGCTTAGCCCATATTTCTTACTTTTTACCCAATCTACCTCTACTGTTCCCAGATGGCATTTTTTTGAAGACAACTGTCCTCTATGGCCTGGGTAAAGACTGATGAGACTATTTTTATTATGACCTAGGAAATTATTCAAATGGAGCTCTCTAGAGGCATATGGTTGGCATTATGAATATTTTACAGAATCATCTCTGAAAATCAGGCCAATAGCGTATACACACGGGGCCAAGTTCCACTCTCACTTATACCTTGGCAACCACGCTGATTTCCCATTTGGCTTTGCTATGCAAGTATTTGTTTGGCTTATTGCATGCATGTATTTTTCATCTGTTTTTCCCCTTCTCCAGCCCTGTTTCCCACACTTGTTCCTATAAAGAAGACAGTTCCTGTCAGTGTGGAATGATTGCTATTTGGGGGCTACTGGCTATGTCTCTCTTACCTCATAAATACAGGGAATATGAAGTACACAGGAAGGAGGGAAAATGTTCAGAAAATGATGCCTGGTGTAGCAGTGTCTTTCCTGAGCCACCAAAGCTGATGCAGAATATTTACACCACTTTGACCTCAATATTACTATGAACTCCAAGCAGGAAAGGGCTCTGGGGAACCCACTGGCTCCAGAGACGTGCTACAAAAAGAAAGCACTTCTTGGAACTCCCTTGAGGACTGGGACCTGGAGCAGGGCAAAAATGGGTTCAAAACATTATGAGGAGATGAGTATGCAAAGGTTAATATTTCTCATCCTGATATTTCTTCTTTCTTAGTGATTTTTTTTTCCTTTGGTATATAAATTCTATTTAATCTGTATGATTTTCATTTATAAACTGAAATCCGTGGTAATGAAGACAAAATTTCTGTATAAGAGGATTGAGAAAAATCAAGAGTGAAGTTATGACCAGAAGTGTGACCTTACAGATTAGGAAAAAATACTTTAAGAATTAACACAGTAGGACATAATAAAATATTTACAGTGTTTTATAAAAAGGAAAAAAAGCTTAAAAGATTTGTACTTACCACAATATCTTTTCCAGCCCACTTACACTCATCCCTTCGGGAATGTGATACAGGCCAAACAATCTAAAGACACAAAACAAAAATCACATTGTGTTATTTCATGCTTCAGCATTCACAAATTGCAGCCCAAATGCTTACAGAGTCCCTTTATTCACTTTATCCCCCCCCCCATTCTTTTCCTTATTTCATTTATTTCTTAAAATTTGACAACAAAGAAATGAAATACTGGGAACAAAAACAGGAATAACAGATGTCATAGTAAAAAACAATCTTGAAGTCTGCAGTGTGAATTTCAGCTGTGAATCTCCAGTCCTAATGATAAGAGGGTTGACTCTCCATTGAGTGTTCTTTTAATCTTTTAAATCTCATGTAATGGAAATACAATCTCACATTAGAGTCCCAGCATCAGAAATGAGATGTTTGCCTCTTCAGTGTATCTAAGAGTTCACTCTTTTGCTAGTTCAGTTTATTAAAAAAAGGGGCCACAGTATTTGACAAATATCGCACTATCAAAATAGAAATGTTTATGCTGTTTCTATAGAGCCACCCTAACACAACTAATCCTAAATCTAGGTTTTCTGTAGTGTTTGCTTAGCAGAAAATGGATCTCACCTCATACAGAGAAAATCCAGAGACCCTCACAGTCAATTATTCATGTTTCTTTGAAAAGCTTTTAGGAATTACATATAGAATAAAACATGATCTTCCCATAAAATGCCAGGCTATTCATTTGGGAGACTCAGATAATGCAATATGAATGGCCTTAAGTCTGGATTACAGTCCTGGTGTTCAATATAGTTTGTTCATAGGAAGCAAAAGGCAAAATACTACAAAAAAAAAAAAAAAAGATGGAATGTGGATGACTGAAGGGGTCAAAGGAGATATAGTTTTCAACATTTTTTAAATTCAAAATTTTCTTAATGAAGTCCAAACAGCAATCAAACACCATAAGTCTATAAAATAAGGCTGAAAATTTTATGAGCACATTCTCTCTCAGAGGATTCCCACTACTTCCTGTTGCTATTCTAAGCTTAAAATGTGCAGAGATGTGAAAATTTAAATTTACTAGGTTGAAAAACATTAACCAAACTTCTCAGATATCCCAAAAGGACCGGTTCAAATTTAGTTCAAGTTTTGGGCAAAAATCTCAGTATTTTTCAAACCAGTGTATTTCAAGCCAGATGCTCTTTTTCCTTAGTTTCAGAGTAAAACCTTTCCCTCTAATTTGTTTTAAAAGACAGCTCAGTCAAACTGGTTTCATTACATTGAAAGATTTGGCTTTTTGAGTTTTGATGTCGCCATGAGCATTCAGACAGAAACCTGAGAAGTTTTCTTACAGGGAAGAAGCAAAAGACAGTGAAGTTTGAGCTCAAGTGCAGCACTGAATGTATTGTAATGTCGACTGAAATTTCTTACATGACTCTCCTGTCTATAATAAATGAATCCCCAAACTCTTAAAGCCTTTTGCCTATTCTTAAATCTAGTCTAAATTCTCTAAGCCTGTTGCTAACATACATGTCCATGTTACTGACAGCAATTATTTATTTAATACTTTAATATTTGTATATAAAGTTAAACAAGTGTTCTAAAAGTATCTGAATATGTAAGTATGTAACACACAATCACTCCCATTCTACAAAGCTGTTTTCTGCAATGGAAACACCTTCTTTCCTTTAATTATTCCAGATGTTTTGCACATTAAGCTATTGATCCCTCAGAGAATTCAAATAAATAGCTAGTTTCCTTTATAGCTGCTCTAAAGAGAATAGAAAAGAAAATACTCTGTTTTCCTTTTATCCTCTTATCCTTAGAGAATACAAATGAATAGCCTGTCTTCCCTCTGAACAGAAAACACAAGGTATTTATTGCTATCATCTTAGGAAGCTAATAGTCAAACGGCCAAAAGGTCAGGAACACTAAGGAAAAAAAATAATCCCTGGGTATTGAAGCAATATATCTCCCATAAAAGGGTACTCTCTGGATTTTAAAATGTGCCATCAAAATACTTAATATAACAAATCAAACCTCCATCCCATTGTTCACCTTCTTAGCATTTTGTCTTACTAAAATAAAGGAAAACTTAATTATTTATTTGGACTCCAACAGAAGAATGACATTAAACTCCCTGTCAGCTCGTAATTAGTCACCAACTTTTACTGGAAAATTACAATCTCCATCAAGAATGGCAATATTTTATCGACTTGTTCCTCTTTTATTAATACTGGAACTGTTTTGGTTCAAAAGCAGCAGAGCAGAGTGCTGAGTTAAAGAAGAAAAATCAACACTTGGACGCCCAAATAGCTTCTTTTATCTGTAGCAAATACAGAGCAGTAAGGTCTTTCTGTTTAAGCTGTCATAATAGATGCTTGGCTTTTTTAGCAGTTGCCATGAAAGTATGTTGTTTGGGAAATAGCTGGATTATTCACTTATCATTTACTTCTTTTCTGTAGTCTGAAAAAAATATTGTAGATTATATAGTCAAAGGTCACAGACTCGTTATAAATTTCTTTTCATAGAGTCAGCAAATATTTCTGTCGTAACAGTATTCCTGACATCCAAACACTTACCACATAATTCCAACAGTGCACAACGCAGCCTGAGTAATAACGAGTCTTTAACATTAAAAGTACATATTTACATTGCACAGAACATGAATGAACGTACCTTCTGATATTCCTTGATGTTAACCAGGTTGAAAGAAAATATGTGATCCTTTGCTCCAACATAAAGCCGCCCACGTTCTTCGTCCAAGAGGAAAGTATGGTAACTGGAGCTATTAGCTAGTCCATTGAAATTGATTATATTGTTGGATTCCAACATTTCTGTAAGATAAACATAATACTTCTGTTCTTAACATGGTCAAATGAAATAAGAGACTCACATTTTGACTTCTACAGATATCATTTTAGGAATTTGCGCTTATGGTGTAGAAACAAGTGAAAGCATTATTTACATAGGCCCCTGAATGTTTTTATTTCATAAACTGCTTGTGAGATTCAGCTCTACAATGAGGTCAAAACAACAGTGAAATCAATTAAAAACCTGTACAAGTTTTCAGGTGGTAAAATTCTATCCATGTAGCTTATCAACTGTCGAACAAAGTTCAATTTTGTCCAATGAATGAGATTTGTAAGGATAAACCTGGGGATAACTGGCTGATAACCACATGTAAATAAAAAAATCTATTTCCATCAGAAGAAACTGTTTCATAAATATCTGTAAGTTATGAGAAAAGGGATAAGAATGACTAGCTGATGACATAAAATAACATGTAGTACCTATTCTTAAATGTATTATATTCTGAGCTTTCTCACACAGGCAGCATGTTGTTCCTTTGCTCGGAACAAGAATTTACCTAGAGAAAGTAACCTTGCCTCTTTTTAAATTCAAGAGTAATTTTCAAGTTCTGATATTCCTCACAGAGATTTGCATTTGCCATGGACAGGACTTTTTTAAGTACAAGGATACATAGAATCATCTTAACTATTAAAACACTAACAAAGTCATGTTCATTTTTCCGAAAAGTATTTTTACTGTAAGTTAATATAGACCATAATAGTATAAATATTCATGAGAACACTCTTTATACCTATCTATATTCATACTGGGACCAAAATCAAACCATCATTTTAAGACATGTCCCCACTAGTAAGTCATCAATAAGAAAGTTTCCTGGTGATGACAAATCCTCCACGGTTCAAACCCTGAGCTTGTGAATTACAGAGGCAAACATCCAGCTTTAGGAGCAGGAGCAGTTCCATTGATGGGGTCATGAAGACAGATGAGAAAGGGAGTGAACACATCAGCATCCAAGGGCTGATGGCCAGAGGGCATGGCCTGAGCTTCAGCCATGTAATGTATGCATCAATTCTGCCACATGTGCAAGGCAAGGATGTATGTAACTCCTCCCAGACTACATGCCAAATGCCTGGATATCTAGGAATCACCTAACAGTGCACCTACCTTCTATGGCTTTTCAGTTTTCAGTAAGACCACTCTCGTTTCCCACCATTATTCCAACTAAGTGAGTGTAAGATAGCATCCCATATACTGATAGAAATCAAGGGGAAACTTCTGTTAAAACAAAAGCTTTTGCCTAGTTTTCAACTCCTTTCCCTTCTTTTTAACTCATTCTTTTATATTAACAAGGAAGATGTTAGGTGGGGAATTTCTGAACCTAGGTAATAGTGATACTTATGATTTTACAGAATTTCACACCTGCAGCTTTGTAGCTCTGCAGATGCTAAACCTACTTTTGATGTTCGCTTATACCAGGTAGACTTTGAAGCAGGTTGAAACACTGCAAAAACATTAGTAGGCAACATATTCAAGGAAGACAAACACTGTTAGTTGCGTACTATTTGGGATAGCTTTCAGCTTTAGTATTCTTTGTATTTATTTGGAAAAACTCTCACTACCACCAAAAATAGTTAATTTGTGTAGCAGTGTAGCAAAGCATCAGAGCAGACATCATATTTCGTTCCTTATTCTACACTTTCTGTCACTAAATATAACTATACATTTATATCACAATCTTGTACTGCTCAAGACTGAAGCTCACTTTTTAAAAATTATTTTTCTTTTAAATGTAACAACCAAATTACCTCAAGTAGTCTTGTCAAAATAATTCTTATGGCTTCCTGCCAACTTCTAGAATTTGACTCTATTGTCCTCCAGTTCACTTATTTGCATTTTGTAAGAGACTTTACTAATTCTCTTTACTGTGTAATGACTGATTCAGATGTTGAATGTCGACTCACTGAATAGTGAGTGATGTAGATGATTGATTGCTTAACTTGTCTTAAAACTCTCTCTTGGCTGGAAATGCTCTGCTGTCACCTGTATCTGATCATTTTTCTTATAATACAGCTGTCAAAAACCTTTGTAATTTTTTCATCTTTGTTGGTTTGAACTCATATATGTATGAGTCTGCCCTTTGTGACTGCAGCATAAAGACAAGTGTCTGCTGAAGTCGATGTTACACAAAGGTAAAACTGATAAAAATGAAAATGAGATCAGTTAGGCACACAGCTACTTGGCTTAAAAGAAGCCTGATATGATTTTGCTAATGCAGAGTTCTAAATATCCACATCTACAGATGGTGATTGACATTTTCTTGTCTTTCTAATATTAATGAAAAATGTGAGATCACAGCACTGGAGTCTAGGGATTATTATGGCCAAGAGTGCATTACATCATCATCTTCACTGTTCTCCACAGTAAAACTTAAAAGGACCAGGTGTGGCTGTGCAGGGAAATATAGAGGGTTTTTTCCTTTTAATTCTCTATGACTTTCAGAGCATGCAACCCAAACAATGTTGGGTCTTTTTATGAACATGCAATTTATAGTCAAACTAAAAGCCAAATTCCATTGCCTTCTCTAAGAATGGGACACTTCTTCGAGGTTTTCAATCAGTATGTGTCACATTGTCATATTACTGACTTTTGCAGATGACAACTGGATTTCCAGGGTCTGTTGCCTAAAAGATTAGGCCTAGACATGCTCCAAGCAGTGTATTTTAAATCACTTGACACCGGGTTTCTCCCTGTTAGGAATCAGGTTGAGAATATAGGCTGAGGAGGAAAACATCATTTGTGTGTTGATGTTTCTCAATCACTACTAATTTAGGTAGGTTTGAGCTACATCACAAGTAGGAGGTGAAATCCTAAATAATTTTTGCAGTTCCTCTGCTGTTTATTCTAACTGATATGTTATCCAGTGATAAATGTGGCTTTACAGGCCATTCTGGAACAGGGTGTTAAAGAGCAAGGCAATGGTATTTGCACAATCAATACAAATTAAGTATTCTACTTCCTCAAATTCGCTAGTTTTAAAGTGTTTACTATCCAGTGTCTTCATTATCCAATGAGTGACTATTGCTGAGAGAGAGAGCAAAGACAGGGCTCAATCCCAGAAGGCCACTGGCATCCATCAATTCTACTGAGTCCATCACTCATGCTGGCAAGGTTTGTGGATGATCAGTGATAAAATAAAGCAAGATTTACAACAAAGATTGCATTGTAATGACAAGAGGAAATGATGAATGCATTCAATGAATCAATGAAATTAATACTGTATTAGCATAGGCTAAATATTTTTCTTTTTTTTTTCTTATAATTAAATGTTGGCCTAGCCATGATCTATGCAGACAGGTAATGATGGTTGCCTGTTCTTAAAGTCTTTTTCTTTTTTTTTTTTACTTCCTCTATGATCTATGCAGTTATTTTTATTGCAAAGATGTAACATTACTGCACCATTTTTTTCAGTAACTGCCCTGAGATAATTTTCTCATTTCCTTTTGACACATCCTCAGCTGTAGTCATGCCTCAAGCTTTGAACAGGAATGAATAAACCCTACACAGCTAACCACTGCACACTACTACTAGCATTGTCTGTGAAATGAGGTAGATTTAAATGTGTCTGTATGAGGTCGATTTAAAGTGCGTGGTGGTATTTTCAAGGTAAAAGAGATGTCATTGCTTTTGTTATTGGTGCTTCATTCCCACATTTATAAAGTGTTGCAGGTGACCAAAACTAACAGTTTCAAATGCACCATATCTTTAAAAATAATCATTTTATAATGAATGCGTTGATCACTGAAACCAGATGGTGGTTGAATTTCTCAGGGTTTGTGGGTTAGATGCCCCTAATAACCACTTCAACTAGCTTTAATTCACATTCCTGACTTACTTGCTCCATCTTAGTCTCCTTTCTCTGCCAGTGTCCAAGCTTGAAGTATTTGAACTTTTTCAATGTGCTTTTCTGTAGACTCTACATGGTCTTTCTTCTATTAAGTGATGTGTTTGTTGATCCAGTCTGACTTATGTCAGAATATTCACTTTGCCAGACAGAGCTGGCACATTTACAGAAGAAAACCAGTCCCTAACTCCTGCCTTCATTTTAATACGTGGTTATTTAATTTGCTAATAGAATTGTAACTTAATAGTATATATACACACAGAGGGCCAAATTCCTACTGTGAAATCCATGGAGATATGCACGCACAAGGAATGTAGATTTGGTTTATTTTTATCACACTTCTTCATTAAAGAAGAAGCCAGAAAACCACAGCTATAGCTAAGATGAATACAGTCATGCAGATCCTGAAGTTTGCTTTATCCATGGTTGATATTCCACTGTAAACCTTATGTCTGTTTTCCCTCAGTGGAGTTTGTCAAGAGGAGAACATAACAAAAGAAAACCATCTTATTTTTTATTTATCTATTAGCAGGCAAACTATCTTTAATCTTTTTAGCAAGAGGGAGTTTGTCGGTGTAACAACTTAGAAAATTTGTGGGCTTTGGCCTACATCCCTGTTATAGACTTCACAATGACACACCAGCCAAGACTGTTTTTGTTGATAAGGGTCAAAAGGGCACATCAATTTCTCTAAAAGCCAGAGGAAAGGTTTCCTAGTTTCCTCAGCAAGATTCAGATCTGGCCTTGTCCTATTCCTGGTGACTCTGCAGAGTCCTGGATCATACAGGGAGTGCTGCTCGTCACAACACGCTCCTGAAGCCAGCGAGTGGGTTGCACAAAACTCTCGACCTGCATTCCTCTGCCAGCAGCGATAAGATCTGGCTGTAGATCTCCCAGCAGCAGATAAAAGATGAGTCAATGCCATTATGCCATCAAACAGGGATTTTGCTGAACTGTGAGCAGTGCCTCCCACAACGTCATGCTAGAACATTTCCTTCTTCTCTCGCCAGGCCTCCACTTTGGCTACAGATCAGGAGGATCAGGTGGCCACATGTTTGCACATGCATTTCTTGCTTACACAGATGCATATTGTGCTTGTTCTGTATATCAGCATGTGTATCTTTCTAAATAATCCCAGGTGTAAATTAGTCATTGAGTAATTATTTGTTGAATTCTTAGATACATGCAAGGAAAGGAGTGGGTATTCTAACTTCCAACCTCTCCTGTAGCTTCCCCATTTCATTGCTGTGAGTGCAGATGGTGACTCCTGCCCCAGTCAAACAGTTATGGAAAAGGCAGGGACTGGCAAGAAATCAAGGAAGCTTCCTGCAAGGCATGAACCAGCAGAGCTGTGGCAAACCCAGCAATATAAGCATGGAAAAGGCACAGTACTTGTTGGGAGTTCAGTCCCCACCCAGGAGACAATGGCTGTCACACAGTGAGATACTTCAGTGGAGTATCTCCCTATATAATGGAAAACCTGCAATCAGGTGAGTTTGACCCCATGCCAGGTCTAATTCTTAGTAAAATGGCCAATAGCCTGAAGGATAACAACTCCTTCCCCCCCACCACAGGATTTAACTACTTTATACCACAATACTACTTTAACTACTTTATACCACAATTATTTTCTTTCATTTTCACCTCAGATATCATTGGGACCTTAGGATCCAGCCCCTAGTGAGGAGAATGGTTCAGTCACCCATCCTAATTAAAAATAACTTGCTAACAGTCTGTGATACAATTCAAGCATCTATAAAACAAAACAAGGAAAACTAATGCATCCTTTTTTTTTTTTTCTTTTTAGCATTTCACCTGAGTGAGGAAAAAAAATAATTGCAGAAACATTCGTTTTGTTACATCTTTTAGTTCAACTGGTCAGATTATATGTCCTTCAGTTATATTCAAACTGTTCCAATATTTCTGAACTATTTTTACCGGTAAGTCTTTGATTTCATATTAGGAGCAGAAGAATAAAGAGACATACAAATTATCAACACCCTCCCCTCCAAAAACAAATCCCAAAAACTTATGCTTTCAGATAATTTTAGAATTATGCTGTTTGGCAATACCAGAAAGTGATCAGTTTTATCTCAAATGAAACAAAAAACAGGCTTATGAAGTCTATGAGATCACACTGTGCAATAAGTGATTTATCCATTTTTAGAAATGTAACATGAAAACTTCTAATCAGCACCTTTGGGTTTTTGCTACGCTAGAGCCACAGAAACTTGAAACTACACAGCGTTTGTTGTTGATGGCAATTCAGTGTTATTGTAATTTGAATGAGATAAATCACTGGGAGAAAAGGGAGGGTTATCTTATCAGTAATCAAAATACAATTGGAACAGAGCCCCTCACAGCTGTTCAATCAGTCCTAGCTTTCATCCTCTTCGTCTACCTTATCATAACAGTTGCCAATCACCTGGTTTCACTGAACTCTACTAAAAGGAGAAAAAAACAGTACCATATTTGTTTTTGAGCAAAACTTTTGCTTCTGAGAGAACATACTGTTCAGAAACACAGTTCAGGGAGCTATTACAATTTATCAATTAGAGGTAGCTAAGACAAGATATACAGTTTTTTGTGCAATTGTGATGTAAACCAAGCATTTTAAATGAAACACTCCTGCCTACCTTCCACATAGCAAAGAAAACTTGAGGGCCAGGAGTATAGTTTGATTAAAACCAGATACCTGGAAGGAGGAATGTTACACCCATGTTTTGTTTCAGCTGCACCAGTATAAGCATGGAATCCTTTGACTTCAAAATACTGATGCATATGTTTTTTATACTGTAAAACTGAGAGAAGATTTTAGCTCATTAATGTCAGCACTATTTAGCTACATGACAGCCTTTAAAGTGTTTCTGGTTTGAGTAATTGAAGGGGTCACATGGTATTTCAAAGACATAAAACATTTAGGTTTTTAATACCAACCTGTTTTCCCTTTATTATTTGTATTATTTGTCCTTTTGGTCTCTGAAAGTGAATCCAGATTATCCCTACCCCTCAGTTGTTTTCTTATAAAACATGAGAAATATTAACCTAGGAGCTAAACAAAGACTTGTAAAGCTTGAACTCATACATTTGTAAAATTATTGTAACATCCCATATTATGAATTTGGCTTTGTGAGAAAGGTTATGGCACACCTTTAACCATGAACTTCACGAGTATTTAAGCCCAACATTGTTACAAAATCACACTTACATTACCCATACTACCTATAGCATTTTGTAGTGTGTGTGATGCATCAGGCAGGAATATATGATTGCAAACGGAAACCATAATCTGGTTTTAATAAGATGTTTTCTGTCTAAGGGAAAATTCATCTGTCTTGAGATTTGAATAGGTAACATCTTTGCTACCTCCTAGTTGTGCTTATATAAGAACTACTCAGGAAAAATAATAAAACTGATGCATCATACTAATGAGTAGCCAGATCTTAAGATCTATAACTATCAAGGTTCTTTAAAATGTGGCAATAATAAGGCAAAATAATGATCTAATGCAAAGTTTACAAACATTCTAACTCAAATACTAAAAACACTGCAGGCATATTAACTCAGGCTTCTGCGTTTGGTTAGCCCGAAGAGGCACTGCGTGACCTTAAATTGCACCATCTGAGCCAGCACAGGTAAACAGCCAGCTAAATCCTAATCGTTAAATAACTCAGTTATCAGATCTAGTTAGAAGTTAATCAATTTTCAGCTCTCTCTCTGATACTTCTCTGAAGTTAGTCTCCAGCAAGCAGAACCGGTACTGGTTACCAATTAAGTAAAATTGTGGGTAGTTGTAACTTCAAGGAGCGATTACCTTATCTACAAACAGCGCTGGCCTTGTCTCATTAAATACCTTATCACAGAGGCACAAACACCTTTGCAGGGACTAGCACACTGCTGTTTTGCCAGGGCAGGGATATATTTCATTTGGCCAAGCAGGACTGAGGTGGGAAGACTGTCACATGCCATCCTCTGCATGGGCGAGCTACGTGTTGGGTCCAAGTGTAGCAAGGAGCACAGTCCTTACTGACTGACTGTTCCCAAATAAAGCAAGACGCTGATTTCCAATTCATGAACTTTTTCTGCCAGAACAAAAGCAAGGCAGGAAAAGAGCTGCTGCTCTCTATAGACACAGCTACTTGCTCCAGACATTGACCATGCTGCAGTATAAGTGTACCTGAGTTACCCTGAAACTCACTTACATACTCAGTGTCCAACAACACTGAAGATGAACTGATTTTGCTCTTCACCTAATTGTTACTCGAAGCTGCACGTTGAATTATTAGGATGTTTTCTCAGACAAGCTACTTTGAAGTTAGCTCAAAAGACTTAATTGTATTTTGTCATAATCATGACAATAAAAGTCAGATATACACAATGCAAGAAAAAAAGGTCTACATGATGACTTTTGTACAAGTCCAATTTGAGAAGCTTTAGGGTTTTTCATTTATTTATTATTCTTCAAGTCAGTTCATCTTCCAAAGAATCATTATTTCTGAGTAAAAACTCAAACAAGAGTAAAACTCTGAATAATGCCAGAACCTGTCATAATGTTTGGGGACTATTACATAAAAAACTACTTAAATACAATGGTGTTTTAGAAAATTCCCTTCAGAAAAGAGAACCTCTTAACAACTGAACCTGAAAGTTCAAAGTCAAAAACCCAGTCAGTGTCACTGTGATTTACACACCATGGACTATCAGGAGTCAAAAGTAACAACAATGTCCAAATGTGTACCAGTTGCAGTTATGATAAAACCCTTCCTCATGCAACTCCATTCATTTCCCAGGGCAAAAGTATTAAATTATTTTTTTAACTCTTAAAGAAACCCTGTTTTCAGATACCAAATCAATGTACTTCAAAAATAAGTCAGCTCATTTAGAAGAACTAGCAAATATGAGCTATTAAGTTTCATAGGAATATGAGAGGAAATTCTTTAAAAGATTGGTGGTTTATTTTCAAGTGTGACTTTGCTGTTTGACAAGCAAGTTGCCATTGACTCTAGGAAAGACTAATGGGGTAGGTCTGTAAAGGATTTAGATGTCAAAATTGAGACAGTGTAAGAATGAGGGTGACCTGCAGAGGGTGAGCCATCAGTGAGAGTGTCAGTGCTTTCACTGGCTTAAGAGGCTGCAAGGGAGTGTGTCTCTACAGCTTCAAATACCGGGATGGAAGAAATACAGCACAAGTGGATTCAATGTGAAATTAAACAAGCTCTAAACTGATGGCAGGCAGGTTTAGATTTGATAGAAGGAATGAATTCTTTGCCATGAAGGTGGTAAGACACAGGCTCAGGTTGCTCAGACAAGATGTGGGTGACCCAACCCTGAAATCGTTCAACACCACGTTGGACTCCCTGCAATCTGGTCTAGTGCAAGGTGCTCCTGCTCATGGCAAGGTGTCCCATACTCTTGGAACTAGAGGACCTATGAGGTCTCTTTCAACACAAACCATTCTATGCTTCTATAAAGTCCTTCTCTGCCTTCTCTGATGTATTTTATTTTTATTATTGAACTGACAATATAAACCTGCACAAATTACTTACTAAGGTGAGTTATTTAATATGCACAATAGGGTTAGGAAGCTTCCCTGGAAATTCAGTTGCATATGCAAAACTGCAAAATAGCATAAGTAACACTTGTGTTTTCAGCAGATTTGCGATGGAAAATGCATCTGACCTACTTCAGAAAAGGTCTTTCTAAGCTTGAAAATCATGTGTGAAACTCTTGTCTCTATCTGTGTAACAACTCTTCAAAGTCCTCTGATTAATAAGATGCAAAAAAGGGGCTTTGGGTTAGTCCTGCTAGTAGGTAAATCATTATAATTGTTATAATTTATATAGCAGCTGTCTTAGATGGACTGTGTCCAGATTTTTGTTTATGGTTATATATCAGTGACCTCATATTCCTAATTTCAGGCATAGCTATCAACACTCCTTCTGTTAAAATTTTGTTTTTCCAGAATGGATCCACCCTTCACTTTGATCACATATCCAGCACTTTGAGGAATTGTCATTTAACATTAATAGAATGGATGAGTAAAATTCATGCTTGGATTTATATCCTTCTCCATTCTGATAGCTCTTGTTTCTTCTAATCCATAAGTGAGGTTTTGGATGAGTTTCAGCAAGGGGCTGAAAGCAAAAACTGCAGTTAAGCAGTCTGTGTAGCTCACATACAGATACACACAGCTTCGCTGTGCACTTTAATTGCAGCAAAATACAGCAGGGACCTCTAACTCCTGACCGTCCTTGCACAGACTTCCATGCCAAAATAAAGTGATAAGACCCAATTTTGCTCTTAATTTATCCTAATGAAAACCAATGGACCTACACTATGGATAAAAGATTCTGATTGTGTTGGTTCTGCAATGTGTGTAATATATTTGCTGTTTGTTAGAACAAATTAGTAAACATTATTTATCAAATGTTTCCAGTTGCACCTACAATTTTCTGTGCACCAAAAAGGAATTTCCAGTTTTTCCCTTCCATCCAGATGTCATAAATCCTTAATAATCCATAATAATTAATCCTTCAGCAGCAAACCCCCCACTTCTCAAATCAAAGTGAATTTTCTCGTGCCTGATACTATTTTATCAATCAAAATTTCAAATGTCTTTCAAGCTACACAAACCGAACTACATCTACTTCCATTATTTTTTATAATTATTACACTCTCAAATAAGAAACAAGAAAATTATAATTAACTGCTACATTCAAAATGGAAAGTAAACCTTACATACAATTTTTACATTCATTTTTTGGGTCTGGCCATACTCTAAAGGGGCTGGGAGGAATACATTTCTACCTACGATTTCACTAATTAGAAGCAAACTTGCAACTGTTCTGCCACCAAGAAACTACAGTGTGAAGAGCTTAAATTGGTTTTAAAATCACCCAAAATTTGTCTTAATCATATTATGACTTCACATAACACGCAGTTAAACTGTAGAAATTCTTGACATCGGCTGTTGTAAATGGAAAATTGGTTATAGTTTCAAGGGATAAAGTGGCAAAATGAAGGAAAAGAAAATTTTAAGAGGCTATTAAATTTAGAGACACAGCCTCCCGCTCACCAAGTTCCAGAAATTCAAATTGAAGAAAACTTAGAGAGTACTCTGGGCAACTCTCACTCTCTGATTTACCTAACCCTGTTATCTTCTACTATGGAGAATTCTGGTTATGAAAACACCGTATTATATGTTTGCTTTAGCTGTGGCTGAAGACAACATATTTCCCTCCTAATCATGTGTGGACAAAAGTGCAGCCACGACCTGAGTCTTGACAAGGAAAATGAAGATGCAAAACTTGAAATCTAATTCAGCAAAATGCTGTGACTCCCTTTCTCAGCTGGCCATGTTGCCTCCCTCACCCTTCCTCCTCCCCACTGCACCTCCCCTCCTCAAAGCCTTTGGGGCCTCCCCGGATGAGTGGAAGTATCTGCAAACAGCATCATTTCACACTGACTGAATTCAGTTTCTGTAACAGCATTTCAAACCCTAATTCCTTCTAAATGCCTTTTCCTTTTGAAATAATTTGCCCATATTCGATCTTTTAAGTGAACTTCAGAAAGACCTATCAGCAATTTGCAGTAGAAGTGGAGGAGGAAAAGTGAGTGGGTTATCAACAGCACTCAGGGAGAACCTCCTGTCTGGCTGGGCTAATGCACGATGAGGTTTGGATACAACTTCACAGTGCTTGACCTCAGAGCACAGGTTCACCTGCTCAAAGACATGTCAGGGTAAATACAGTTGGATTTGTTTGAACAACAAATCACTGGTACATCAGCCCCTATTTAGAGCAGCCTCAGAAGGGGATCCAATGACAACTGAAAGTAACTTTGTGATGTTTTGACTCCAAGACCACTCGGCCACCTGAACTGGCCCACAGCAGGTTCCTGGTGGCTGCTCTCAGCTGGCATGCCCCATTCTGCAGCAGGGCCAGCCACATCTCCCCCCACCTCCTGCAGCAAATGTCAGTAAGAGGGAGGTGACGAGCACAAAAATTAGAACTGAAAAAGTGAAAATACTGTTCCAAAAGTAACAAAAAACCAAGCAATATTACATTCAACGAAATTAACCTGGAGTGGAGAAGGAAAAGGCTGGTGTGGATGCCTGCCATGCAAAATATCAATCTTTTTCCAGAGGCTTTATTCTTTTCCACTCTCTTTAAACTAGCAGAAAGGTGATGTAGTCTACACCACTGATCCTAGGTGTCTCATCAATCTAAATAAATGGTAGCTCTGCTTGTATCAACACAATAGCATCATTATCCTCAGTGTTAGCATCAGGAAAGAAAAATAATGGAAGTTTTTATTTCTGAGGCTCCAGTGGAATATAAATGAGAATCATTATATAATTTTTGCTCAAGCCACAAAAACTGCACTTTTCTTACCAAGACAGAAATCAGAGATCACACTCATATAATTTACTTTGTGTCCCTGTCAGAACAGAAGCCTTTAGAGAATGATCTGTAGACTGAAGGTATCAGTGAAATGGTCCAGGCACACTAAAAAGGAAAGCAGTGTTTGCCTTCTTATCTTTACTATGTAAGATGAGAATTACCAAAATGTAACAATTTTTGCAAAACATACTACAAATTTTAACCTAGTTTATTTTTCCACACTCTGCATTTATTTGCACTTTGTGTGCTTTGAAGCAAGGCCATTTTTTTTTTTACCTGGATTTAGGAAACACTGTCCACTGGTACCATATTGCCACACCAGCACAATCTGAATTTAATTAATTTCTTACACACCTCGTGCAGCCTCAGTGTAAGTTTGGTTCATGTAAAGGGCGCATTAAAACTTGGAATGTTGTGGGGGGAAAAGGCAGGGCACTTTCCAGTTCCCCTTCCAGACCCAATGATATTATTCATTCTCGGCAGCTCCACTGGTTACTCTACTAATTTCCCTCCAAAAGAATGCTCCTTTGGGTGCAATATTCAAGTGTATGTGTATGTCAACTGCCACACAGGCTTCCAAATGCCCACACCGATCCAAGATACCATGAGTCACTGTTGACAGATGAGGAACATTCACAAAAAATCCCTGCTGAAAGTTAAAGGAGAACTCACATTTTTCCTTGATGCTCATACACTAACACATTGTGGTTAATGGTGCACTCCAGAGATTTGGGGGGGAAAAAAAATTAAAAAATTGAAGTTACAATTCGCCTAAAATTGAACAAGACACTGATTCAGTGTTTCCAAATTAAAGTAGCACTGGGTGGTTCCAAGTAAGTTCTAAAGACACATTTCAGTAGACTAGAAACTGATATAACACTTGCTGTATTGCTTTTAGTACACCCAAATTAATTTACAGCAGATGTGGATATAACTTAAACACTTTAAATGAAATGTACTAAACATGTCTCTAAAACTTCCTATCATCTAGCAAGATTTTGATTAAATTTGGAATCAACTAATGTCGTAATATACTTCGTACATGTTTGTAATGTTTGAAGATTACGTAATACCCAAGAATGACATTACAAAGCAGCATCATGACATTAACAGACCACATTATACTTCTAAGATAGCTGGGAAAATGACTCCTTGTCCTGATGATGGAGAGATCTCCTACTGACCTATATATACTGGAAAACCTTCAGGAATGGATGCGTCACAGTCTTGAAAACACTGCATTACCAACCAGTGTAAAACAAATATACTACTTTTTAGAAAGTTTTCAAAACTTATTTCAACCATTTGTTTCCCGTAATGTCAAATAAATACTTAAAATCAAGTCTTCTATTTTTTTTCCATAAACAAATGTAATTCCAGTAGCAGCTGACACAGCTTTGAGTATAATGGCAAACACTTGGGTGTATTTCTAGCTAGTCTAATTACGAAAGACATCAGGGTAGAAGTGTTTTCTTTTTGTAGCCAGTTATACTAATTTGACCTTCTGGGGAAACAATTTCAAAATGTCAACATTTGCATGCCTGAATCCTGCTATGAACTAAAAGGATTCATGTGCAGAGGTCCTGCCTCAAGCTGTGACACACTACTTACCTCCTCAGAGGGAGTTAACACATTAATTTGAACAAATGAAATTAGAACAGCCAACTCTCCACGGTGGGCAGAGGAAACATACCCTGGCCATAGTGGCTGACTGCAGTTTAAGTGGAGTATTGCTTAATTAAACTGTTGTATGACAGCTGCATAAGGAGTGCATAAACACCCCACAAAAGAGGTCTTCAAGCTTGGGGGTGTAAGTGAACGTAGTACTGAGTTCCTTAAAAGGAAAGTTACTTTTGCCCTTTTTAGAAGTAAAACTTTGAGATTTAAGAGAATAATTTACACGTTTACTGGTTTCTGCAGATGTATATTCCAGAAAGCACTCCTGAGATTCAGATGCTAACAAGTCTGAACAGGAATCTGGTAGAAAGGTCTGCAAGCTGAGGAAGCTCGCATCTGCTCCACTTAGTTCAACCAGTTTGTGACCCTTGAGGTCTAATCCAAAGCCAAGCAAAGGCAGTGGGATTTTACTGATTGTGCTGAAAACTGCATCAAGCCAATGGATTAAGGATATGATTCCTACAGGACCTATGTTTTCAGGAACTTCCTCCAAAACATTTACCCTTATAACCTCAGAAACATTTTTTTTAAAGTATGTACTTTAAGCTAAAACACAGGGTCCCAATGGATGTCACTAGGTAACACTCTTATGCACAGAGCTCCAAATACATTCCTTATTGTGTGATTAAATGTTCAAGCTGACATGCCTTGCAATGATCTCTGTAGGGAAAATATAAGCAGCGGGAAATTTTGATTTTGCCTTAGTCCAACTCATCTGAGCTGAGAGCGGGCTTTAGGAGCGGGATTTGGTGCTGGTTCATGCATGTTCCTTGCATGTCCCACTGCCTGCCATACTATCTGAGAACTCCATTGCAGAGTAACAGTAAAATAACAAATGGTGTGCACTACATCTAACCTGGATACCTCATCTGGGCCCAAGTTTTAGTTATGTCATGAAGCAGTTTGCTGAAAATAAGTGTTAATGTAGGTCAGTGGAAGCCGTGAGGTGCCCCTGAGGATCTCCACAAAGAGATCAAGTCTGCCTATATTTAAGAACGTAAATTAACCAACTACCATTTTATTCTGCAAAAGAGACCTCAGCATTAAGCTGGAGTGCAGTATTTTAACTGTAGGTATTCATTTATTATCATGACAGATTAAAATGCATGGTTTTGTATGTTGTCCTTACTTTGTTCAATGTGCAGAATGGATGAAACATCAATTTAATCTTTCTTTTTGGGCTTTTCAGTATTTCCCCTAATGACTACATACCCTTCAAATCCTGGTCTGGAATGGGGAATTATTAAATTGCTTTTCACCTAAGGCAAAAATCTCTGTCAGAAACATGATTCAATTGAAAAGAAGCTGTTCTGATTCTTAACTTGTGTAGGCACAAGAAGCGAGAAAACGAAAGTACCCTAAACTAATAGGCATTTGATCTGACTCATCAAGCCCTGATCTTTGAGAACAGTAGGAATCTGTTTGTCCCCTGCCTCACGCATCACACAGACTAGAATCTGCAATAAATGAAGTAGGGGTGTCATACACAGGTCTCACCTTGCTGCTTTACCCACCCCCATTCTGCTCAACAGATGCAGAAGTGCCATAGAAATAACAGGAAAAAGAAGTGTAATTAAAGGCTCCAAGGTACTTTTGCATATGAAATGGGCTGCTGAATTCTCCAGTCGTGTGAAGAGAGAAAGGTTTCCCCTCTGGAATTCAGACTTAGTAGTCCAGGCTCTGCATCACAGTTTCACATCCAGAAGTGAATGTGTTGGCTGAAAATTTACAAATAGAAAGAACCAAGACACTCACCATGTAAACTTTCGGTCCAGAGTGTTACACATTCTGAGAAACTAAAACTATCAATTTATCACAGGAAATACCAGGCAGTTAATTAGTGTTCAAAAAATAAGGCATTTACTATGAGGAAATGTATGACTTCTAGTCTTAAAACTTACTTAACACACCTTTCTTCTGAATTCAGAATTTAAATCCCAATTTAGATTTTACACACTAAAATGTTTCTGCAAGTCAGGAATAGAAACTGTTTGATAATTAGGGGAACACACTCCACATTTTACCATGGAGTAAAAGCAGAGCGAAATGGACAACCTGTAGTTTCCTCACATCAGAAACCTCCATATATGCATGCACATCCTAATTCCTGTATAATCCTGAGTGGTTTACCTCTTAAAATAAACAGACTCTACCTTATGTCCTTACTGGATTACTGTGAGTAGGATGTTTACATAAAGGATATAGCTAAGTATTCACTGAACATAACAAGACTACAATTCATTCCCATGCATTAGAGCCCATTATAATTTGGTGGCTATATTTAAATAAACCAACATTTAACCATGCTGGCAATTCCTGTCTGAAGCTAATATTCTAACTGTGTCCAAGCCTTCCACTCCAGAGTCTGATTCATTGAAATGTTTATCTGCACTACCACTACCCATTAAGTGTAAATACGAAGATGAGAATTTTGTGTGTGAGACAGAAAGCATAATTTATAGTCCGGGTGTATTAGATACCAGTTCAGTAAACATTTGTATTTTCGCAGTAAATAATACTAATTACACTGTGCATTACCCCTCATGCAAATATCTAACCGCAATCTACTAAACAACAGGACCCAAGTCTCACTGTCAGTCGCTTATTTGGGCAGTGTAGAAGAATTTCAAGATGAAAATAAATGTTTTAAACCTTTCTTGTAGTATCCTAATTGTGGGTTATCTCCATGACATGAAACAAAAAATCCTGGAGTTGTGCTGACCTGAACCATGCTGAACCACAAAAACCAAGGCTGACACAGCACCAAAAGACTGGAACTCAGTGAGCCTGAGTGAGTAATGTCTGTGGAGAAAAAGAGACGGCTAAGGGTGATCTAAGTGTTGTCTTTGATTACCTGTTGGGCACAGTGAAAGAACAAGAGATAGCATGCAGGAGTTGAGTCAGGGAAATACTGACTGGGAGATACAGAAAAAACTCTTTAACTGGAACAAAAACCAGAGAGTTTACACAGTCTTCACCCTTGGATACCGTCAAAACTTGACACGATCAAACAAAAACCCCCAATGTAATACTGAATATAACCTTGCTTTGAGCAGGAGGTTGAATTAGAATCATATTTTCCAATCTTCCAATCATATTTTTCCCTATGCATTAAATATATTGATTTAACTGTGATAAATTAGGAGCTAACCAAAAAATTAGGACATTATTGGCAAGTTCCTCCTGTTGTTTAAATAAACAAAAAATGTCCTCCAAAATTTATTAATCTCTCTTAAAGCTCATTTTTCCTGAGGTATTCCTGAAGGTAAGAGAAGAAAGCAAACAAATGGGCAACAGGAGATACAGCACACTCTGGTCCTTGTAAAGGAGCTGGGGGCTACAGAGAAGCTTTACTGAGCAAATGAGCTTTCCCTAAAAGTCAGAACACTGAAATGTAAAATGTACTGCAGTTTATGCATGTTAGACATGTCAAATACAGGATGTCAGATGCAGTTTTGGCCTGATTTCTCAAATAGCATAATAGATGGCAATATAGCTATGTAGATGTTAATCTACTTAACAGGTTTTCATTTGTTGTGCCCTCATATATTCACAACACAATCTCTTTTTAAGTAACAGCATTTTAAATCATGCAAACATGAACAGGCAAGAGTTCCTCTGGATTGATATTTTCTACAAAATAGTCCTTTATGTATTAGTGCTGTTTGAACTTATTTCATGACCACATTAAAGATCCCCATGAAAAATTTTCATGAGACAGTGTGGTAAATAGCAAATACAAGGGGCACAGGTACACATCACCTTAATGGCGATTAACAATCTAAATGCACTGAAAAAATTTGCGTCCTTTTGACTTCATCATTCCCCAAATCTCACTCCAGCTGCTGGACAGCATGTGCACCACAGCCATAAAGAACACAAAGAGATTTAACAAACTTCACAGTCTATTTTGCAGAAGAATAGTCTGGAAGAAATAGTGAAGGTACTTACAGAGTTCAGAGTGTAATTTGTTGTGGCTATTTAAAAAACAAGAGAATGTTGATATAGAAAGACAAAAGAGCTGCAGTGTTAAGAGTAACTCCTTTTCCTTTTATGGCCTGTTACTGCATGGCTGAACATTGACACTTACTCTGTATTTTCAGAACATACTGAATTTAAGAAAACTCTTTTGTTCCACTTGCAGCCCACATGCTGACACAGCATCTCATCTCTTATTGTTCTGACTTAACTATTATCTGATATATTTGATGTGCCAGAAGATAAGAAGCACAAAGATTCCAGTTTCCTTAGAGATACCTAGAGAAGAATCACTTAGCAAAAGAATAGCTGAGAAGAGACTGTTTCTGGCAGTTTCACTCTGGGGTGTGTGTTAGACCCACAAATGTCAGTTCAGACCCCGTAAGTCAGGAGTCTTTGTTGGGACTCTGCTGTGCACTGAATGATCTCACCCTCTCCTGACTCCCACACACAGAGGTATACGGGGAAGAGCAGGCTCAACCAGTCTTAAATTCCTTTGACAGTTCAGACTCCAGATAGATTCTGTAGCAGTGGAAGCAGGGCTCATAGCAACAGTTAGAGAGATACGTTTCGAAGGAACAGATATATTCAAGGTTAATACATGTTTCTACTGTCATTTTCCATGGATGGTATATTCTGGTGGATGAGCAAATCCTCACAATGGAAATCCAGCTCCTAAGGGAGTTTTTAAAAGCTTGTAGGATCTGATAAGGCACAATACTACATAGAAAGGACTGATTCCCATATAGTTCCCCTGAAAACAGCAGCTTCTCAAAATCTGAGCCCTCACAGCTCCAGCCTTGCCTAGAATAGATGTAATCAAACTGTACTTCATCAGTATTGCATCAACTTGATTTGTATCAACAATCTGAAGAAGCTCTCAAGATGCCTTATGCTTTTCAACTAATTTAAAAAACAAATAAAATTTTGTTGTTTGATTTCTCCATGGAGGAAAAGTCCTGTGACTGTGACAAAAACTGTGAAGTAGATGACCCAATAAAAATCAAAACATCTGACATTTTGTTGGGAAATAGAATAGAGCATGGGGTAACATCATCATGAGGATCATAGCAGAAACTAGGAATATCCACAGCCCTTCAAGTGATCATTTTACCTACTAAAAAGAAAATCTCAATGAATACTTGGTATAAAAAAGCAAACTGCTAGAGAGCAAAAGCTCTCTTACCAAAAAAATTGTACTGTGGTTCCAGGAGAGACGAGCATTCCTAGCTGGGTTCCTGAACAAAGGATATCGAATGAAGGTAGGAGGAAATAAAGCCTTACTCCATGTGATGTGTGCCAAATGTGGTCTCATAAAGCCAAGAAATCTTGGAATGCTTTGAGTATGTAGTATTTTTAGAGCTCTAATAAGGCACACCTGAGCTCCTCTTCACCACATTTAAAGACATGTGCCACAGAAGCTAGATTTTGCTGTGCATTTTTGCCTATTCCAGTAACCTGTAATTAAAAAGCATTCATGTGGAGGAGAGCAGAGCACTCAGTTTGCCTGTTCAGATTCCTCTGAATTACTCCTACATACTGTTCCAAAGGGCACAACATATAGTCATGTTCTCAAATTTTTCTTAAGTCATTTGGCTAAGAAGAGTAGATGACATTGCTATGTCTGCCTTGTTGAAATCAAATATTCTCCTATCTCCTACAGATGTTCTTCCTCAATTCCTTGACTTACTGGAGTCTATGTCTACACCAGCTGTCTTCCTTCAGCATCTCTAGAACTCTGAGCCAAAACAAGAAACAAACCTGTCTCTACTATTAAAAAGATTTATTTTCATTTCACCTAACTAAGCAGTGCAGTAAAAGAGAAAACTGAAAGAATTAAGCTCCTCCACACCAGACACACAAGCTACAATAACCCTACTGTCCACCCTGGTAAGCAGGTATTGGTGTCCAAAGTTACACTGCACACAGAAAAGTCAAAATGAGCTATGACAGCATGATGGAACTGAGGGACTGTTGGTTTCACTCCATCCAATTTATGTTCAGGAAGAGGTGATGTTACCCAGAAGCCAGATGTAGTCCCAGCACTGCCAGAATAATCAGATCTCATATATACAGTATATGTGATCCAGAGATGGAATACAGGTAGCCAGTCATTTGGAACACTCATGTGCCAAACAACTCTAGTAGCACAATACTAGGAAAAAAAGCATGGAATCAAAACACACACTGTGTCTATCAAAACAAAGGAGGACTAGGAAAATGTTCAAATACCTAAGTTTTATAGGAATCCAGTTACATTTTTATTAAAAGTAATAATAATATAGAATTATATTAAAATTAAATGCTGTCTGCTTTCAAGTCAAGGAATTTAGTTTGTATGTCATCCAGGAGTCAGCATATCAGTACAGAACATGTATAATTATTCTTTCCCAGTCAGAAATTGGGCTGGCACTTTCTGTACTAGCTGATCTCCTGTAATCTTTACAATTATTTTCTGCTAGAGTATATTGCAGTACTGATCCCTAAATACACACACTGGTTGTCTACTATGGCAACATCTTATTGCTGGCTTGAACTACTGAATGGGAGGCTACAAAAAAGATTGACACAGACTCTCCCTGAAGAGTCAATGCAGCAAATTTTGGTTAGAAACCAGATCAAGCTTCTTCAGCGTGAAGATGGTCAACCAGTGGCACAGAGGGCTAGAGAGACTGTAGAATTTCCAACTTGAAGATACTCAAAAGTTGCCTGGAGAGAGCCTTGAACATCCTGATTTAGTCAGCCATGCTTGGGGCAGGGGCTGGATGTTAAACCTGAGGACTTTCAGCAGCCCCTTCCAACCTAGATTACTCTGGTTTTGTAATCATACACTTGACCACTGCCACCATCTATAAGGGTAAAGCAAGCTCTTACTTATATTCTCTTTTTAACAGCTACTATTGTTTTCACGCAAGCATTCATTTTTTTTTTTTTTGAATACATATCCCACCACTTCTACAGCAGCCTGCATGGTAAACTTCTTTCCTCGAGTAGGAAAGAAGAAGCACAATAATGAATTAGGCTTTTCTGTCAGGGCACCTAAAGCAGAATCAGTGGGGTAAAACAAGCAAAAAACTCCAAGATAACAGCAGTGTATGTGTGTCATGTGTTATGCAGCTGAGAGCAGAAACTCAAAGGTTGATCAAGCCCCCTAAAACTGGGATCTTTTAGTTCAGAGAAAACTATTGCAGCTAGTTAAAATTACAAACCGAGATAAACCACAAAATTTTCCCCCAGTTTTCTGACAGTGAAAATGCCAGTAATTTTACTGCTGCTGCTGTTGTTGAAAATAAAGATATCTCAGGAGCACAAGAACACTGTGGGGGTGGATACGTAGAAAGTGGCAACCTTAGACACAACTTCAAGCAAGCAGGTTCAAACTTTAATGACCTGTGTAGGAAGATAAATGAGACTTCAAGAGAAAACAGCACTGTTGGCATGAGGACGTTGTTAGGTGCAGCAGGCAAGCACTCTCAGTGCTGATAAATTGGTAGCTGACAAAGAGCTACATCTTATAATGATGACTGTGTAAGCCATGATATATTTTTCCTACTAGTTCTTTTTCTTTCATCACATGTTTGATGAAGCCTAAATTAATATTGTGCTCTGTTTGAAATCAGAGAGGAAAAACAACAGGCACTTATCAATCACATTATTTTATCTCTCAATTATCCTTAACTTAATAATTGTATTATTTTCGCTTCTGTTATAACTTTAAGGGCTTCTATTGCAAACACTATTTTTTCAGGTGGTTTAAGTTACCAATAATTTTCAGTAAGAGTACTTTTACATCTTTTTTTCTTTTTTTTTTTTCTGAAAGCTCTTCTCTATATCATTATTTTGTCTAATCATCAGCCTTCCTGGAAATATTAATCATTATGTCTACTAGACTTTCAGAATAACCTGCGTCAAGTTTCTTTAAATTGCTTCTCTGTTTATTTTAGCCACAGTCTGAATAAAATTATTTGAATAAACAGGTCTGAAGCATATCCTGAATTGTACAGTTGGGATATGAACCCAAAATCCAACATAATTCCTGGCATTAGAGTAATAGTATTTAGTAGAAGAAAGAATTGTATTAAATTATAAGTGCCTGTGGAAAGGCATTTTGTGCAGCTAGCTCTATTTTCCCTAGTAAAGCATATTTTATTATCCTTTGTTTCTTATACAAAAGAGCATGACTCCTATCTTGGAAGAACTATGAGAGTTTTGCCATGGCATTTCTTGGCTCCATCATTTGCATGTCATCCAGAACTAGTCAGCTGAAAGTGCCAACTGAAAGATACCACGACGTGAAATTTAATGGCATCATGTTATGTGAAAGAAGCAACAAGATAAAGATTACAGAATATCTAATGTTTAATGTCCAACCCAGCCTAACAGTGCTTTGTGGGACATGAATGGTTAAATTACCTAGGTCCAATATATTCCAATTTAGACCAGAGCAGCAACCACAGTTTGGAAGCCCCAATGCAAAGTTTCTAAAATCATTTTCCATCATTTCTTTGGAATATGTGGCATGAAACCTTATATGTAAGCCTATCACAGATGGATGGACACCAGCATGATGTGGTCCTTACCACTGCCTTATTTCAAACCTCCAAGAACATTTCTGTGTTACTGATTTTAGTTTTCATTTGGTCCTGTATTGAGCAAAGTGGTCTGATCTAAAACTTTGTATTCTGAAGACTCGTACATCTATCTCAGGAACAGAAGGTGTTAATGAGAGCACAGTTGTAGTTCCAGGAGCTCACAAAACTTCCATAATTATTTTGGCGTCTCAGGGAACACACAAGGACATTTTGAGATATTGATAGATTAACATGGCTTGGCATGGAGAGTGCTTTGACTACTGGTCTGTGTTTGTGCAAGTGGCTCAGCCTGCTCTGTGCACGGGATGGGCTGGATGGAGCTGTGGCAAGGACAGTCACACTTACTACGCTTCAGCTATTGCCTGTAATTAAAAACCAACTGGCCTGATATTTGTCTCATAAAGTAACAGCTACAGAAGTGCTGGCACTAATAGCTCACACAGTATTTACTGTTTCACATTTTGCAGGTTTAGAAAACAAAAGGCTTGGTTAGCTCAACAAAACCAGTGTAAGAAGTAGGCCAATATATTCTGAATAACAACAGCATAAAACCAGCTTAGTTAAAATACAGAATAGTTTTGCTTTGCTCATTGAGCGCTACTGAATTTTTGGCATGGAAGAATAATAAAAAAAAATAGCAGATGGTGAAAGAAATAAATTAAGCTGCTGGTGATGGAATACAATATCACACTGAATTATAAAGCATGATGAACAGAAATCCCATTAAATAGGCTCTTATACCCAGTATAAGAGGTTCATATTGTTGAAGTTCATATCTGATTATTTTGGTTTATACTCTATTTTTTAGAGCTTTTATTTTCAATACAGATCCCGACATGAATTCAAAATCCAAGGCAAAGTAAAAGCGATGCAGAAAAAGTGAAAAGGGCCCCTTTTCACAGTCTTCACCCACAAGCCAGACGTTCTAGTAGTAGTGTTCAAAAATGTATAGTATTGCAAATCAATCAAAAATCTTATACTTTACTAAGAGTCTTTACTCCCTACTGCAGATTTGAAGGTCTATGTGGGTGTATGGCTGAAGCCTTAACATCATTTTCCAACCCTTGCAGTTTTTTTTTTTAAAAGAAGTTCTCTTTTGTCTCAAGATCTTGCTTTGTTTGTATCTTTAGACTTTGGAAACAATAAACTGTTACTGTTAAAAGTCAATGCATTTAAGAAAAAAGTGTAAAATGTGTTCATGTGAATGCTGAGCAAGGTACCCCTATTTTCAGAAGTAAAATTACAATGCCAAACTTTGTCCTGGTAAAGCGATATTTAACTTTTCAGGAATTCACAGTTTAACTCTTCAGTAATGTTTCCATTTTTTAATGTGATCTGATCAGCATTTAGGTCACAGGCACTTTGGCACTTTATCAACTGTGGTAAAGAGGTCTAATTTTCAGATAATGTGAATTGTTTGGCTTCACAATGTTCTCCTCTTTCTTTAACTTAGTGTTCCTCCAAACCACAGCTCTATGTGGTAAACAGAGTGTAATATCAGTGCAGATGCCTCAAGTGAATTTTAGTTAAGTTAGTGAAGACAAATCCTCTGTGTAATGTCTATTGTTATCATTTATTATTAAAAATATCAATACTTTTCACCCTTTAGCCTCCAGACATGGTTCCAAGATGATCTGGTAGCACTAGCTCCACTTAAAGTTGAAACATGAAGTTTAATTTGGTTTTGAAAGTACGAATCATGGTTTGAGACTCAGCTCCTCTTTCTGAAAACTGGCCTGAAGCCTTGCACTCTACTTCAGAGAGCCTGTTGCTTTAACCTCTATGAAAAACTCATATTGTAAAGCCAATACTCTCCTCTTGCACTTGCTTTTAATAGAGATATGGGGAATCCAGAGTCTGGTTTCACTTTATTCTGGATTTTTACAATATAGGGCCATATTCCTAAGGTTTACACTACCCATTTCTACTTTTAAAAATCTATTTTATTTCAAGACCTTTGTAAAAGAACTATATTCTTACATATTATACAGGAATATTTTAGGCCTGTATCTTTTATTACAGATCACCAGTGGCCTGTTTTGCTTCTTGCTGCTTTTCCTTACCTCATTCCCCACAGGGATGGGGTGCCAGTCCATGTGTATTGCTAGCCATGACCATTAGTCGACACCTACTTCATCAGACACCACCAGTAGACACAGGATAACTGGAATAATTTCCAAAACTCTGGGCTTATTATGCCTGTTCACAGAAAGAACAGTAGAAGGAGTTCCTTATCCACGAGCATTTTGTAGTTAAAAACATCCTGAGAACTGCATGAGCCATCTTGGTAACCTCATGGTTGATCTTTGAGTACATTTTGCAGCTGCACCAAATGCAGCTGGCATAATGCCACACATTTCCTGGGAGCTTTGTGATCACAGGGAATATTGTAACATGCCTATATACATTTCCTAGCAAGCATGACAGACTAACATCTAGGGTAATTTTCTGCCCCTCATGCAAGAAAATGCAATGTTCACTGCATACACAGGATCTTAACAGTGGCTTGAGTGGATCCCGAATCAAACTGCTTTCCCAGGCCACTGTAATACGCAGGTTTCTTCTGGCAGCCCTGTCTGGAATCCTTGTGACCTTCATACTCATCTTATTTGTCCACCAAAAAACAAAATAGTCATAATCCATAACAGACATTCATGCTGGGAGGCTCCTCTAACAAAAGTATCAGGATTAAGGACAGGACATGTGGGTTATGCAGTGCAAACACTTCCAACTTCAGTACATGCTTGGTGCCACTATCTCCTGATTGACCAAACATGACCTTGACCCAAACCCACAATGGAAACCGAAACAGCCCCTCACATTCCACGGAAAAACGTGCCAAATTCATCTGAGGCAGAAGCAGCAGGAGAAAACAAGCACTTTCTGGTGCAACATAATTACAGTTGAGGAGTAGGGGACCAGAGTAATGAACAACTAAGAAACCTCTGTACGGAATAGAATTTGTAAAACCTTCAGTTCTTGAGTTAGAACGCATCCCATATCTGAGTTTCCTGACAATTACACATCAAAATGTGTTAGACTCTGTAAGGATACTGTCTGTGCATCATCCTTGGAAAATGCTAGACAACATTAGCACCTTGCCAGATCTCTCTGATGAAGGCAGTGAGATGATATCACCCGAAAGTCTCTCAGGTAAATAATTAAGATGACAAGACTGAAAATTCTTACTAGAGATGCAAATAGAATCTCATGGCAAGAGAGATTAGCAGCCCTCTGATCCAGTGGAGTGAAAAATATCAGAAAACTGGTATGGCCTACTTCTTAAGGTCAGTGAAAACCACTATGGCAAGTAAAAGAAACTACTACAGAAGCAAAAAACTTTAGGTCACAAGTTTCAAAGTCTGCAAAGTTTGGCTTGGATTTCTGGCAAAAGGCTCAAGATTCTTTATTTTATTTTATTCTTTTTTGTTGTTGTTGTTTCTATCTCTCTCTAGCATCCAGGACACACTGCAATACAATGTAATTACAATGTTTTTATCCTACTTTATTTTTTTTATAGATATATATATATATATGTATATATCAGAACATGCACATGCATGTACACACTAGAAGGTGCAGAAGCTACTGGGACATCTGATTAAAAGGGATCTATGAACTATGGACATGATTTTAAAAATGCATAGCATAGGGCAGAGATGAGAAGAACACAACTTTTAAGGGATGAATGAACAATATTATTTTGATATGGTTTTTCTTTCAAAAGACAGTATTTTCAAAGGTGTTAAACATCCAACACTTCTGCTGACAAGCTACCTTTGAAAAACTGAGGTTCTGAGTTGCTTTAGAAATATCAAAGGGTACAGATAAAACTGAATATAATTTGAAATCAGTCAATCAAAGAATATAAAAATTCATTATCACTTTGTCCTGACTTTGCTTAGAAGAATTGTGAAAAAGCTGCAGAGGTAAGATGGCAGAGACAAAACTGAGCAGCAACTGGCAAGGAGTCAGGGATGTTCAGCTATAAAGGAACATGGTTACTTTACACCTTCTTCTATAACATGGATTGGATTGGATCATGATGGTAGGGAGACTGCAAAAAATGGGAGGAAGAGCTGGTACAGACATATTCTGGAACACAACTGTACAGGATACAGTTCCCATCCCCCTAAGAAATGCCCTTGTAATCTCTTGCTAGGCTTGAAATGATTCAGAGTGAATGTTGCCTTGATTCCTTCTTTCAGTTAGGTCCCTGGTCATGTTTTGTTTGAAAAAGTTCAATATATGATGCTCTTTTAGTATTACAGAAGAAAATTTAAAGACACAGTTTTCTAACAATAAATAAATACAGAAATTCTAAGAGTTTATTTTCCATCTCTATATATGAATTGCTTTTTGTCAGCTTTCAATCTCTGCAGCATCTGCTAATATGCCTCATGATTTACTCCCCATAATTAAAATAGATCCATTTTTTTTTCGTTTGGATTGAGTTCAGTTTGGCATTTTTAGTTTTTGCCTGTTCAAGACTTGAATAACCAGGATTGATGTGGTTGTGTCCTTTTCCCATGTCTCCCAAGGAGTCACAGTATGACCTTGGCATGACCATAATTTCGACAGCGTCTCAGCTCCCAGCCTACCTTAGGGCTGACTTGTTAAATGGACTGTCAGGCTTTCCACACAGAAACATTGTTTTCCATTGTACAGTGGCATCCAGCTTTCATGGGGAGATTTAATTTCTCCTGACATTCAAATAACAGCACAGAAGTATGTCAATGAGCGGAAAACTGACCAAAGCAAAATTAATATGATCTCTAAAAGGTATAAGAGACACTCAGAGCATTGTCTTCCCTAACATCAATAAATTTTCTCCTCATACTAATCTACTTCTGCTTGTAATATTATCTGTTTTGTGCTAGAGAGGTCTCCAAACTATTGCCTTGGCAACCAATAAACATTAATCCATGTGAGATTTTCCTCTTGAAATACTTTCTATATTCGAAACATTATGTAGGAGGTAAATTGCACTGGAACTGGAAAAGATGTGCTGATGATTTTTTTTTTTAAATTTATTTTTTATTTTGCTACAAAATACAGTCCTGGATATTTCTTGTGTGAGAACAAATTCACCAGCAGTCCAATGGAAAAGGCTCCTCTGGTCATGCTTGGACTGAACATTGATCTGCCCCAGCAGACCTGCAGCACCCCGAGCAGCCTGACGAAAGGCACAGTGACACAACACAGTTCACTCCAGGCCCGAGGTAGCTTGTGTAACTCCAGGTCCTGCTTTATGTCACCATTCTTAATTTTCAGCTGTCACAGACATGGAATAGCTCAGTTTCAGGGGAGGGCTGTGTTTAGCTGGCAAGCGAATGTGCAAAAATTGGCACTTGCATCATTCCTGTATGTTAAAGCACTTTCCAGCTTGCATAGCTGTTGATGTATCACCTAAAAGATTTTGTCAGAAAGCCCAGGCAAGCAAATAGTGTCACACCCTGGACTGTCCCTGCAGGTAAGGCAAGCTCTTGAGTCCGAGCTCAGAAAGAGAAGGCATTTTGGAACATCAGTTGTAACTAAAGACTCTGGCCTGGTGTGCAAGGCACCAAAATCAATAGGAAACTTCTTACTGAATTCAATAGGCTTCCATTGCACTTCCAAAGAAAAATACCGAGGACTTGAATCCCATCCAGAACCTTAAATGGACCAAGGCAGAGGCACAACCAGTTTAAAGGACTGACCAAAGTCCACTGATGTTTTTCTAAAAGCCTGCAACAAGTGTCACAGAAGGGAGAGCAGTAATTCAGGCAGGAGGTGACAGAGGTTTAGGATGCCTGTGATGAGGCCACATCCGAATGCTCTTGCACAAGGCACACTTGAAAGCCAAGATGCGTGGAGAATATTTTATTCATAAGTGCAAACACTTTCTAGCATTTGTCAATGTGAAACAACACATTGCTTGGGTCTCTGAAGACATGATGTGAACCATAATGTGTGTTATTTCAAAATAACACAAAACTTGTCACTTATTATTACTGTAATAATCTGTATTTGAATGAATCAACAATGGCAATGCGTACTTACAGCAAGGAAGGAGCAACCCTAGCACAGGAGAAATTCTGGTTTTGTATTCCTTATGGAAAATAAAGGAAACCTTCTGTAAATAAGGACCATTGTTCCAGACTTGCCTCCTGAAGAAAGGTTAAGCCCCTCAGAATGAGTAGATGGTTTCCTTAACATTCAAATTCAATATGGGATTACCTCCTCAGAACTGTTTTCTATGCCTAGTAACACTCACATATTCATCTATGCCAGAGCCAAGAGGACTGCACAGCTTGTTCTGCAAAACAGTCATTCTTCTTGTGTGACACCTGGAAGTCCCCTGATAATCTATAGTGTTCCAGTTGACTGATATGACAAACTACACCTGAAACCACAGATTAAAATTAAAANAAAAAAAAAAAAAAAAAAAAAAAAAAAAAAAAAAAAAAAAAAGAAAAAGAAAGAATGCACAAACCAAGTGCTTCAGCACCAAGCAAAATGAAATGGGAACTGCTTCTCCTCACCAGAAATGTAAGACAGACATATCTCTTCATATGGGAATGAATGTATGTGTGTAACAAACTTGAATAATTTTGCAGCCTTTATATCCAGAGAATTGCATAACGTGAAAAAGACATGTAAGGTAAAAATTTTGAGGAGGAAAATTGTCAGCTTTTGCATTTTATATGTAGTGGCAGTACCACTTAAAGAATCTTTAACACAGAAGGAAAAATTACTTTTTTAACTAAAAGCACTTTTTTCTTCCCTCTCTCTAAAAGCAATAGGTTCCTAAAGACATTCACTTCTCAGTGGCAAAAACAATGCAGTCAGAAAGGTATCAGGCAGTGAACATAACTAAAGTTGCTAAAGTAACTACATTTCTTGGATTTGAGAAATTATTCTGATTATACTGTTAAGGAATTTTCAAAGATTTTTTTTTAAACTCAATTTTTTTTTAATTTGTTTATACCAGAAAGCAAGAGTTATTTTCTTAGTGCTCAGACATTTGTTTTGAGCCTTGAACTAAATAATTCTGTTATTTATCAGTTGTACTACTTGTTCTGAAAAGTCCAGATAGAATTTCATTGTGCAAAAGCATAGACCTTGCCTTCAAAACACATACAATGTCACTGAAAATAAAACAATGTACAAAAAGCCTGTACAGATAAGAAGCTGAGGCACAGGGATACTGTCTGACATTAAAATGTTTGAGTAAGATCCTGGAACTGAAGAATATCTATCCATTCACACATTTAGCCACAAGACCAACCTTCCTGGCATTATTAACATCCTTGAAACATGAAGGTGAACAAATATCTCAACTTATCAGTGTCTTAAACAATTTATTCTTTAAAAGTAGAGCAAATGTTCTGTTAAGCAAACTACAACCAATAACAATACTCATTTTTAAAATAACTTATTCAATTATATCAAAGAGTCAGACATAAATTTTTAATGCTGTTCTAGCTGCAATAAATGTTGAGAACTATGTTTTGACATTAACACATAGCTGAATGTGTCAAGCTGGTTTGGAACTTCACAACTCACATAGGAGCTTTACAAAGCACTGTTTCTCTGTGACAACACGGTTTCATAGCAGAAATAAGGAAAGCTGAGAAAAGTAAGGAATTTTTTTTTTGTCTCAAGGGAAATTACAATATTCCAACATCTGTTTTCAAATTAAATCAAACAGTCAAAATGCTGAACTTCTCAGAGTGACAACTTAGGAAAAAAAATAAATCCAGGAATGTGTGACTTTTGGTTTTTATCATTTTATCTGTTTGTTCTAGTCAGGGTGCCCAACTTCCTCAGACTTTAAGGGGGAAAAATACACTCCACATTTCAGTCATGGCCAAGTCATATCCCAGAACCAAGAAGCTTGGAAATGCCTCTGTGTGTGTCCTGTCTCACATGGCACCCTGACACTGAGCTGTGCCTTATACAAATGATAAACCTGCCTCATCCCTGATTTGGACCTCCTGGCCAGGATTTGAGACAAAGCTTTATGGTTTTTTTGCTATCCTGCTGTCATATAAGCCTTATGCTGATCTCCAAGCACTCTCAAAGATTTTAATGGGAGTTAACTGTCCTGTTCAGAAAAGAATGGGCAAGAAAGCGGCAAAACCACACGAAGCTTTTGCAAACCCTGCTGCTACCCTGAACACACAGAGGTTAATGTCAGATGAACACAATATTATGTGTCTTAGATCAGCACAACTGTCCAAAGTAATGTTTTCATTTGGATAGAACTGGTGGAAAATTTGGATTAAATGGAAACTGCCTTTTTCATTGACAATCCATTTTGATGAGAAACGCCTGCCTGATCCTTGTGATACGCTACCAGACACTCCCATAAGGCAAATACTCTGCCAGGCTGCTTCACTGCTTTGCCATTGCAGCTCCAGCTTATCTGCCAGCTCCGACGTGGGGAGCCAGTTGTGGTGGTGAACAGCGTGAACTGGTCAGCCACTTGTTTCATAGATCAATTCCTGTATGATAGTGCTTTTCCATTTACCACATATGCTGAACTGCATTTGACCTGGTGGTGAAAGGTTTCATTTACCATTACAGTCACTTCAGCTGTGCAGTCTCCAGTCTGTATGCTGATTTATGGATGGATGGATTTGCATATGGCAAACATCCACACAGCTATATAAGTTCACATTTATGCCAATAAATGTAAGGTCAGAGCTATGATCCTAGTATGAGTAATGTTTTCATTAGAAATAGCTCTCCTTGGGGTTTTTGTTGTTGTTGTGGGTTTTGTTTTGTACTGTTTTTTTCAATGCACTTAAGAATAACATTCCGTAACAATTCCAGTTTAAAACATACTGATACTGCTGAAGAAAACAACTCTTTACTTCTCATTATTATTCTTTCTTTCCTTCTTTCGCTTTCTTTCTTGATTTTTCTTTTCTTTCTTTGGTCTTGCAATTGCTCTTTAGCAGGTGCACATGGGGATCATCTTGTCTCTTGGGGCAGGACTGAGTATAAATCTTGAACTTGATGACCATGTTGATCTTGGAGATGGGAACATCAGAACAGGGACATCCAGCCAGACCAAAAGTCAGCCTCACGAGGAAGCCACCCTAATACTGAAGACCAGCACAGATGATTAAGGAAAGAACATGAGGACAAAAGACAGAATTCCTGGCAGACCTTATGTCAAAGCTAGAGAAAACTGTGCTGGCTTTTCAGGTGGGGGGTTTTAGTTTGGTTTAGGTTTGTTGCTGCTGTTTTTTGTGTTTGGACTTGTTTGTTTGGTTTTTGATTTGGTTTGATTTGGTTTGTTTTTTTTTTTAGGGGGATGGTTTAATAGCATTTGATCTCCTTTATTTCTGGCTTAATTAACTGCCTACTGCACAAGGCTCATGGTTGGGTGGCTACACTATCAACACTGCTAACATCCCTTTATAAATACTAAAATGCCGCGGTTTTCAGAAAATTTTACAGTAAGCAAGCTGTCAGTCTTGCCACAATGTATCTTCAACTAACATTAACAGTGCCTTGATGAAACATCGTGACAAATATTCATTCAGTCTTTGTTTCCTGGTATGAGCAAAGATCCACCTCCCACCCACATTCTGTAACAGACTTAGGAATGCAAGGCCTTTCATGCTTAAATCATTCACTGTGCAACGTAAACGTTTATACCCACTGAAACACAAAACACATCATTCATTATTTTGAAACTTAATTATGAACTAGACATTTACATTGAGGAGGAGCTAAAAATAACTTGCAGCCGGGTGTGGAGTAATTTTGCACTGTCTGTGGATCTGGGCCAAGTATGGGTGTGTAAATGGCTTTGTATTTGTATACATTATGTAGGTAAATGCATGCATGCACCTAAGGATATTTCCACAGTTCAGAATCTGGTAAGTTTCTTCCCTCTGCTTGGCATCACAGAGGGATATGCTGAGCCTAGCCAGACCCAAAAAAATCCCTTTGCAAGAGCAGGGAAGTGGGAGAGAGCTTCTGGTCTCAGCAGGACAAAACAGGAGAAGGAAGGAGTTTCTCATGTTGCATTTCCACTCCACGGACCCTGGTGGTGCACTCCATCACGCCAGCGGGCTGACAGTTCTGTACAGATATCTGGCAGTCACATGTCCTCTAGTTATCACTTGAACAGGCTCAGGGGCTCCCTTATAGCACGTGGCCTTTTTAATATATGGATCTCTTGTGTTATGGGTAAACTCCATATATTAATTCGTGCCTGAAATTAAAGTGATATAAAACTGTAGACAATAACTCGAAAGGAGATTCCGGGAAAGCGAGGGACATCCGAGAACCGATGAACTGGCAGGATAAGAAAATCAGCAAATGAAAAGATGCTGCCACCAAGAAGATGAGCCATCAAGTGGTCCTAAGGACCAAGAACACCTGCCTGATAAGCCTGATGGGATCATCCTGGCTTCTCGGAAATCTCATCTGTTCATCAGTGCCATCCAAAAAACCTATTCAAGAAATTCAGGATCCCAAAAGAAGACCAATGAATACCAATACACAGACCGGTGGACAAAGGAACACTGCCTCGAGGAAATTAAAAAGTATAAAATTGGACTCTCGGTGGTAGAACTTTGTGAACGAAGGGGAGACCGGTGTGCTAAAGGCAGGCCTCACGTTCACCCAGTGTCGATTCCCGGGATTGACCTGACCTTTTCGTGGCTGTAATTTTTGATGATTTTTCTTTCCATGTTTCCCGTCATGCAAAAATAAATTTTATTTTTATTTTTCAATTTGGCTATTTCATTTATAACATCTTGTACGTATGGTAATATATAATGCAATTTCTGCCTTCCAAGATCATCCATGGCTAGCATAAGAGAAGCGTTAGGATGCCTCTGTTCCAAGACATCATAGACTTTCTCATAAGCTACTCTGTGGGTTGTTCACTGATTGCTAACATCATTTAAGTAACAGCTCCCATTAATTAAATTGATGCCCCTTACAGCCTACTGAAGAACTTCACAACCCACTGCATCATAACCAGAAGTCGTGTAAATGTGTTTCCTATTGGATTCTATGCCACAAATGGTTTGTGCTCCTATTTTTAACAGAAAACATTATTTTTGTTTCCTTCTTTAAATGTATACCTATCATAAAATGTGAAATATTGTATTGCCTCACCACCCTCTACTGCATTTGACACTTTCTGCATTTCTTTAACATGTGACACAGACCACAATAAATTTTAGGGTAATAGAAGTGTCTGCACAAGTGGCTACATCTGAGTGGCTGCAATCTGAGATTCCTCTTGCTGTTTTGCAAAGAGCACTGAGAGCCCATTGACAAGATGTCTGGGGTGAGGGAGCACATGGCCCCGTGCTTGCTGTCCCACTTTGTATCAGACTGGTGTTTGAAAAGGAGCAGGGATTCTTTGGTCAGTTGCTAGCGTTAGCAACTGAGTGGCAGGAAAGCAGCTCTGGAGTCTCCTGCTGTGGGGAGATCTCCTGGGCTCTCTCCAATGAGCTTGTGTGAAAAGCAGTCTGAGCAACTTTCACTCAAAGTGCCTGGAGCCATAGCTACAATAAATAAGTAATACTCCAGTAAAGGATAAAAGTTTCCACAATGCTGTGCCCTTTTTTGATGGATTGGGAATGGTTATTGAAATAGAACTGCTGCATTGTAGAAACCATATTCCAATGTTTTGGCATTACTTTATCAAAAGTTACTTGTGCTTGAATCAGCAGAACTGCCTAATGTGTGCCCCATGTACAGTCACACAGATGGGCTTCTGCACAGAGGGTTTAATGGAAAGACCTGTTAACAGGGAAAATGGGACAAGGCTTGGATAAAATATGACATTCCTCTCCTCAAAAACTCAGTTTAAAATTGCCTGGCTATTCAAAAAATCAGATCACGTTTCACACTAACACTCAAATATCTACCAGACTAAGGGTCTTTCACAGTGACTTTAACTGACGTTTTGTCCCACTGGACATGAGGATACAATGAACCACAGCAAGGCAGGGAATGCTCCTCTTGTGGTAGAGCACAGCAGAAACATAGGATAAGACAGATCAAGAGGGATTATTACTGAATGAAAACTTTCATTTGAGTAGAACTAGATTTTGAACAGTTTTTGCATCATTTCTTCCCAATAAACAGGCAGAGTTCAGAAATTTGAAATGATCCCTACAATTGCTTGGATTCGTTGGTTGATTACTTTCCAAGTGAAGAATAACTTGCATAGCCTCTCAAAAGGGCACTTCACACCACAAGTGCCAGGTACATTGAAATTAAAAGGACCACTCATGCGAGTAGGACTTTGTAAGATCAGTCTTTTGTTGTTGTTGTTGTTGTTTTTAATCTCCTGGTAAATACCAAGACAAATCACATTTCATTACAGGAATACTATGTGATAGAGCAAATCCCAGAGCCTCCGAATAACTGCCCTTTGTAAATTTAGTGAATTAAATTGCATTTAATTTTGTATGGTTTTTTGGAACAGTGCAACCAGATCAAATTAGTGCACAGCAGCTTTGTGAGAAAGAAAGACCGTGCTGTAAATGATTACAGGGGTGACATGAACTTCTTTTCTGAAATATGGACGTTGAATGAAACATATCATGGTAGTCTGAAACAACTAGATGGAGACTACAAAACAGTAACAGGGAAACATATCGGTAAACTACAGCAACTGTCCCAAGCTATCTCATTATTAAGGGGCAGGTACATAACCCATATCCATTTTGGAGGTGAACTTTTCTTTGTAAACATTTTCTAGTCCTTGTGCCTGCCTAATCACAGGTTTTGGAGCTGTTTCAGGTGTAAAGGGCTTAGTAAATCATTGTCTCTCCATATATACACATGCCAATTCTATCTAAGATATGAAGCACAATAAAATATGTAGAAAACTGTCTGACTCCAAACCTAACAAGATTTTGTTTTACTTTGTGTTCCTCATTTTTCTACTGTTTACTTTTACTTTTTTCCCTTTTTGGATACATGAAGAATTGTGTATTTTGAAGGACACATTTGGTTTTAAACTACAACACCCAGCTTTATCTAGCTGAGCATGCACTGAAGTACTGCAGCAGAACAGAATAGTGAAATGCGGGGCAGTTTGTAAAGAAGATTAAAGTAATGATTTTTTTGGGTGGCTCCTGGGTCAGATACTGACACAATACAGAATAATACTCAAATCTTTTACACTTCTTTCACTCCTATCACACTTATCTGCCAGATTTTCAATGAAGGTCTGCATCCACTTACTGCTTAAATCTTGTGCTTTTCCCCCCTTTTTTTCCCCCCTCTTCACTGGGAGAGAAGGAAGAGTCGTTTTTTTAGCTTATCTTTTATGAAATATTAAAAGAAGCAGAAAATGTATAGTACTTGGAGACCTGATACTGCTTTTTAAAATTCATTTTTCCCCAAGTGATCATTATTAGAGCAGATCAATTTAAGGTGTGGGAGTTTCCCTACCAGTGAATAGGTTAAAGTTTTATGGTGCTGCTTTTCACAGTACTTTGAAATGCAATGATTTTTGCCAGGAGCTAGCTAGAGAATTATTTACATATCCCCCTTCCTACCTCAGCTGACCATTCACATGCAAATGGCAACTTTGACAGCTCCTCCACACATTTATGAAACCCAATGAATGATCTGTCCATTTTTCAACTCAGAATGAAAGATATGACAATGCCTTAGAATAAAGGCCTGCCAGACTCTAGATTAGTTTCTTATTCTGCAATACTGAATATGAAAAAAAAAAAATCCAACTTTATTGGAATGGAAAATTTGGGGAGCACAGTGAATGCCTATTAGTCATAAAAAAAAAAATTGATTTCTTAGTCACCATCTGGGGGACAGTACGTTTCAAACATATTTGAAAAGCATAACTGACTTAAGCTCTTGGTTTTTCCTCCTGTGGTCACCCAGAACCCAAAAAATAATTCAGCCCCTCAAAACCTGATTTTTAGAATAGGCTCAAGTCATTGCACTGTGGGCACCATGACATCAGAGGAGGAAAAGGAAAAGCAGACATTTAAGCTGGCCCTGCCAGTTAAACCCTGTGTTTGAAGAAACTTGACTTGTACTGCTAAGCACAGTGGGTCCCAGAACCATTCACCTCTGCATTTCAGGAGGAGGTCCACGGTCTGGCCCTGCACATGCAAGTAATTGCCTCTTAAACCCTGTTGTCCAAGAGATCTGACTGGGCAGTTCAGCTCAAGACAAAACTGTACTTTCATGGTGATTATCAAAAATCATCACTATTCTACCCTCTTGTCAATTGTTACTTTTAAAGGGAAACTTGTCTTAAGACCTAAAGTCTTTTCTGGGGTGCTCTTATTATAAGATGTTGATCTTATAACCAGAAACAAGTATACATTTCCTTGTCTAGAAAGCTGTATTTCACCTCTTCTCATACAATTTACATATACTGATCACTTCCATATGTCTGGCATAAGGTAAAATATTTTCTATGCATAGTAATAGGGGTGAATCTACAGTGAAACAAAATTCAGTATTTATCATATTCCTACGTACTGGCAGAAAAAAAATTTAAGAGAGTGGCAGTTATGAGAAACAAACTTAAGGGGCTGTTTATGGTCTCAGCTATGGAAATTGTATTAAAAAGCTACAAGTTGCATTGCTCAGACACGTCCTCATTCCCTTTAGTAAAATGTCAATTAGCAGAATCAGAGGTCTAAACATGCAGTTCTGCAGTCACCATTATGATGTTATATTTGGTTTACACCAGAATAGTTCATGACTGCTTAAAATTTCTAATATATAATAACAATACATGTAACACCTGACATCTGTCTCTCTGAAAACATATGAAAAAGCCTTTTGACACCAGTAAACAGGACCTTTTTCACTGCTCTCAGCTGGTGAGTTTGCCAGCCTCAAGAATTGAACTTGTCTCTTTTAGCACCTGCAGAACTGTAAGAAAACTGTGTAACATGAGGTCAAGTAAGACACCATGGTTTAACATGTTAAACTACACTTGTGTATGAAGTTCAAAGGTACATCAAAATCACACAAAAACTTGTATTTTCAAAACTTGTATTGTGTATTTCTTAATTAATGGCATGAAAACGGTTAGCTTATTACGGAAAAACAATGCTGTTCAAAACAACAATTACATCATGTAAGTGGCATGAGGAAGTATAAAAGCAAAGAAAAACATTCCTTGAGATAATTCACTGAAGATAATATTTAAATGCTGCACTTAAGGTATGTGGAATATATGAAACACCAATTTTATTTTCATAGGCCAGGCTGACAAAGGGAACAGGTGCTTTCTTACTTATTTTAGGAATGAGGATGTGAATCTTTCTGAGATGCAAAATTCTACTTCATGAATTTATTACAGCAGTTTATCCTCATTATTAGGTCTGAACTAGGGCTGTCAAGCAACAGTTTTCCACTGAGCGAGTCACAAATGATAGGCAATTATAACTGACTCAACTGATTACTGAATACTTCCCCAAGTGTCTAGGAAAGGTTGCCCTCATCCTGGAGAAGGTTGGGGAATATTCGGGGTATGAAAAGTCAGAAAAAATGATGTGTGCCCAAAGAAAGAGACGGTTATTGCCCAGAATCACTTGGGAAGGAAACACATACACTTGAAGGGACCAGGAAGTGTTTAGCACCAGTGGCTTGGTAAGGTATGTTCAGACTGAGTAGAAATTACTATCAGCCATGATTAAAAAAAACCCCCTAACTTAAACTCAGAGAAATTGGCCAGAATCTCATGAGCATTCACACACCACTGGCAGACACTACTGCAAAGATTAAACAAAAAGGCTCTTCTCCAGAGCAATCTGTAATCACCTTCACAGTGTGGTTAGTTTGAAATAGAGGTGAATACTCAAAAAAAACATTTTGAAGGGCTCCTGTCCAAAATTGTCTGGACTACCCAAATGGAATTAAATTAGATATGCTTTCTGGGTAATAGGGATGTGTTTCATGTCACAGGCATACACAACTACGAATATTACTATTATAATCACTTTAAAGTACCTGTAAGGCCTTTCTGTGTTGATCAAAAATAAGTTCTGACTGAACTTTGAATACACACATTAATGGGATTATTCTGAGAGTAGGATACAGCTCTGAATAAGCATGGCAAGTCTCTGGCCTCCAGCAATTCCTCATGAAATCACTTAATACCACTTTACAGGTGAAGAAGCTGACAGAGAAAAGCCAAGGAATTAATAGGATTTCACACTGACGGTGCTTTCTTTGATTCTCTTTACAGTACAGAGTTCCTGTGTATCATCAGCAGTGGTGCTGGGTTTCTGTTAATGTCTAGCCTCCATTTAGAGGTGATGTAGGTGAGATTAACAAAACTTTCCTGATTTATGACTATTGTCCAGTAAAGAAGTGAGTCACAATGCAGGCTTAAAGAATGATGAAACACACAAAACTGTAAAAGGATGCAAGAAAAGGAGGTAGAATATCCAGTAGTTTCCCATTACAGATGAGAAAAAAAGATCTGAACAATTAGAATTAGAAATTTCCATAATTTTTGATCTCAATACTACTGGCTGCAGAGAAAAGCAAAATTTCCAACATATAATATTGTCCTTAGTCCTTTAAAATGAGTTAGGAAAAGTTTCCTTCAATTTTAACAAATTCCTGAATCTTTTCACTTAAGATGAAACCTCACTTGCCAACTTGTTGCAGGTCAGTTTTTACGGCTAGAGAACAAACAACTAGGGACACACATCTGGAACAAAAATATAGACTGAGGTTTACCATACCAGTAACCCAACAGCCAGCACCCTGGAATACTGCTTTGCTGATGTTTGTGACCTTGCAGAGAAGTGACAACTAGAGCTCTTTGCAAATGTTATCGCACCTTCCTGTACAACTGAATATACACTTGGTCTGGTTGGGTGGACTCCTGACACTTCTTGGAAGAGCAGCAATTCAGAATGAAGAGATCTCCTAACTATTCAATTTACAGGTACCTCAGGAATACATTTAAATTGTTGTCTACAAGGCCATCAGAGCAAGAAGTTTTGATCGAGTCATTCATCTGCTGTAAAAGAACTGAATATGGGGAAAAACACAATCTTGAAAATAAAGTTGTTTTTCCCAGATCTCCAGACATTATTTCTGTTGTCCCTCCTATCACTCGACAGGAACTGGATTTATCACGTGGGCCTAGCAGGATGGAAATTTTGAAAAGGACCTGGTGTGGTGGAGAGGAGACAAAGTTGGCCTACAGGTACTAGAGAGCAACACTAATCATTACTGATATGTGTGCTTTCAGAAAAAGAGCTTCCTTAGGAGTCAGAACTATTTCAGACTACATATTCATGCAAAAGCAATGAAGTTGCACTAGGAAATCCATGAAAAAACTCAAAGTAATATTAATACTCTGAAATCACCGCTTCATCTTAAGGGACCACATTCTGTGCCTCGGCCACACATGGGATCTGCGTCTAGCAAAGGAGAGTTACTGCCATTCCAGCACCAGCTGGAGATGAAAGCTGTACCCTGCACTCTCTGCAGCTCTTTTGGATGCTTGTGAGCTGTATTTATCATGCGATTCCTCTAGAAAAGGCCACCAACCCATCCCCCTTGAAAGGCAGCTCTAAATCCTTTAAATTATCTCACAGAGCTTTTTTGTGTCCTTTTCTCATACAAGGCTGGATTTTCAAAAGGAGCCAAGAGGGGCCGTCAGAACCAACATGAGCTTTGCTTCATTAGAGTGAGGAGAAAAGGCAAGCTTTCTTTTTCCTTCTTCCACAAGTTAGATGAAAGCAAATAACTACTTCATTCCTCAGATTGTTCCCTGCAAGATCCAACTTTGCATGAAAATATTTATAAAAGATGAGAATTTTATTTGACTGCTCGCTTCTAAAGTTTCTGCAACATCCAGCTGGAGAGATAAGCAGGCAGCCCAATAAATGTCAAACAACTTTAAAACATTAGAAGAATGGCAAAAACTTCTGACTTTACTGTGTTTGGCTATCAAACAGCAAAGGATGAAAACTAGATGTGACACAAAGTAGAGTAGTGCTCACACATTTCACAGATTGCTGTAGATACGTCTAGTTCAAGGGGGATCTGTAATCCCCAAAGGGAGAAAAAAATCCCCCAAATTGTAAATCTATTGAAAATTTTTAGAAATTAATAAATCAGGTTTCATCCCAGTCTCACTATTGAAATAGTTCAGCTGAAAAAGTGCAGACTCAGGGTCAAGACACCTGTCCTTTGAATTGCACATATACACATGGATTTTTATTTGCAAACTACGCTCTATGAAACTAAATCTTGAATATGTTTTTCTCTTTAGAGTGCAGAAACATTCAGAAGGTAATGGAGCTGGCCAGGGGACAGCTTATTGAAAGCTCTAAATGATTAGGCCATTAAATTAGTAAAGCTCTGTAGCCCCAGACAGTCACTTCCAGCATGTGTCACTGGATTTGGGATGAGCTTATTAAAGAGGAGAGACATAGGAAACATGAGAAGTAAATTAGATAATTGTTTTAAAACTATGAAAAATGTAGCAGTACTGTTTATTTCCTTCTACACAGCAAGTTTGGTGCAAATTTAGAGTCACAGGTGACCACAAGATCACAGCTACTGAGGTCGCATATATGTTTAATCAGCTCAATTTTCACACTGCTTTAAATACTCATTTAGGCAAAACTAGCTTCTTAAATTAGGAAGATTTGGAGCAGAATACAACCTAAGTTCTTCCGTAGCAGTTAATTAGTACCTTCTTTTGATACATTCCCAGTGAGAAAGAAACTAAATAAATGAACAAGAAGCTTAATTCCTGTAACAGTCAATGACAAGTGATGAGCACCCTTAAAGTCTCATTCAGCCTGCTTAATCCAAGATGAGCTCTCTGGAGGTACCTCTCCTTCCCCTGACAGTGGAAAGAGCCTAAACTGGCTGACTGTGTCAGTCACAAAGAAAGAGAAAGACACCACAGAGAACCTCCTGAGGTGCAAGAAAAAGGTTACAAGACTCGTTAAGATTTTTGATGCTCTCAACAGCTGTAGCCATCCTTTTCTCTCTTGTATATTCAGACACTATCCCACTTGGAAAAAAATAGGAAAAGTCAAGTAAAAGTACCATCCCCACAGTTATTCTCACTATCCACAGCTGTGACTGGAAGAGAGCAGCTAACCTATATGAAGGATGTATGTGGGAGGACCGTGAACTTGCAGACATTTCTGAAGGGAGCTTTAATCCTGCAAGGGAAGGAATTCGCTGAGTTGTCCACTAGCACCAGCACAACAGCAGCAACAATTTTTACTCGTAACCTTAGTTAACAAGAGCACCATAACAGGTTACAGTACCTCCATTTAAAAGTTTGACATAGGGCTCCCAGGGTCCACCCCACACATTTCCTTAAAAGTAAGTGTGTGGGAGACTGAAAACAATTTTACCCTTTTTAGCTTTCAAACAACTGGAAAATGTCACAACCATTGACACCACTTAGAAGGATTTGTTTTCTTCTCAGTCACTTAGGCACTGCCTTAGGTGAAGATGTGATTTTGCTTCATATTGGGGTCAACACAGGCTCCAGCTGATGAAGAAAATGTTGAAAATACTGGAACAACTTTGTATTGCAGGTACTTCCATGGTAGTGTTCCAGGTATGCACATGAGGGAAAAGCCTGCAGATCAGGGAAATAAATAAAGAAGATTCTCTAGCAGCAGCTGTGGGCATTAAAGGCCATATGCAGAATCAGTGAGTAAGCAAACCAAAACCATATTAAAAGGATCACAGCATAGCAATGCATTCAATTAAAACTGAAAAACACTTCCAAGAAAAAATAATGAGTTAAAAATACAAACTAATTCATGGCTTCTTTTCAGGTGGGAAGTCCATGGAAATGCTTTCTGTGCATATGCAGTCACATGCAGGAGAGATTATAAAAAATAACCCATTTACATTGTAACAACCTGCTATGACCGCGTTTCTTATTTTAAATACTGGTTTGCTAAATGTTATGGAATAACTATACACTTGAATAAACCCTAAGCAAATAGAAAGGTACCTCAGCCCTGATCAAAAGCTACAAGCACAGAAGTAAATTTTAAGGCAGATTTCACATATCAGAAGATTCACTGAGCTCAGTGTAACTATGGATATTTAAATTCCCCACTAGGTCAGAGTTTTAAAGATGTTGTTACAAACCATACAAGTAAGTGCTGCACACCTTGTCTGCAGCAAAAGAGCAGAGTTTCCATGGCTGTCAATACAGCACCTGCCATGAATAATTCAGTCATTTGCAAACCATACAGTAAAAATAATTATAGAGAACTCCAGCTTCTCAGAAAAGGGAGGCTCTGTAATTCAGAAACCACTTTTTCCACTGGAATTAAACGGGAAAGTTGGAAATGCAAAATGAGAATGTTGGGCTAGGTTTTCACCCTTCTTGTTCCAATTACACTGCCTGTCTCAGGCTCTAATTAGCTAGCTGAAAATTTCCCTATATAGGCAAGATCTGAGCTTAGGCACTTCCTTCATCAGCTTCTCCCTCCTGTCAGCCTGTGAGCCAGTCAGAGCATGGAAGGGTAGTCGTACCATCTCCCTGAGAGTTCCCCGGTCTTGGGAAGACCCCAATCAACCAGTGATAGACCAACACACAGATCTTCCCCGAAAAACTCATTATTTTGGTGGAGGGGAAAAAAAAAAAAGCTGAATTGGCTGTGGATGCATCCAGCACCTTCACTGTCCTGCAGCCCCCTGCACTGACTGAACTGTCAGGTCTGAGAGCACTGGAGCCGTGCAGAAATTCTGTTACAAATGGTGGAAGGTAGAGACGCAAATGCCCCTGGTTTACTTTCCTTCACAGTCGTCTTCCAAAGTCAGGGCTGTTCTCTCCTTTTCAGGCATGTCAGAAATGCTTTGCCCTCAGACAGTACTCTTACAAGATAGTTTAGGCAAAGGTTTTTAAGCAGACACCTTGAAATCTGAGACAAACTCCAATACTGGTCCCAGCTCAAGAGAAACAGGCTCCCTTGCCAATATTTCTCTCCCCATTTCCTTCTCCCACTTTGTCCTGCTTTTCCAATATTTGCAGAGGTATTGAACTGTGAGTTATAAAGTTTGAAGGAAAGGAAAAACCACAATCAAACCCACCGGCAGGTCATCAACTACAACCAGACTGGGTGAACAAACTACAAGGCAGGTATCATATTTACATTAGTGTACATACAGGTAATTCAGTGTGGTGCCATTCCTCCCTCATCACCCCATGTGGGACAGATTGAAACAGACAGAAGTTTTGCCATGACTTTCACTAGGGCCAGGATTTCATCTGGATAAAAATCCATGCTATAAAATTTTAAATCAACTGCACATCAAGGATGGAGTAGTTGTCACTATCACGGCAACTTTAAACAAGGCACTTTTAATATGGCTTGAATTGAAGCCAGGGAGTAATAGAGCTAAATCTGTGTGCAATGCTTTTCTACTTACTTTTTCTCAAGTAATATGTATCCAATTGAGCAACAATAACAAAGGAGAACCACACATGTACTCTTGCAAAACATACTTACAGCATTTAGTAATTTTCAATAGACAAATAAGACGTGACAGACAGATTTGAGAAAATTGAACTGACAAGATTTACTCATGTGGAGGCAAAAATCAGGGTTGCTTTATGAAAAAAATCTGCAAACCAAGGAATTGTTAATGGAAACTTTCGTTTGGCTTATTTGTTTATATTTAAAGGGTACTATAGCTGGTTCCATCTCTCTTTGTGCTGTTACCTCCCCATACAGAGGACAGCAAAAGAAAACACATAACAATAAACGATACAAGAAATCTATCTGGACTTAAGGCTATATTTATTGTTTTAAACTTTGCACACTCAACTTGATCGCCATCTTTCTGAGAACTCTGTGCTCAACAGGAGTTTCCTGAACAGAATCTGTGACCTGGTGACACAATATAGAGACTTACAAGCAACATCAGAATTGAAGTCAATGAGATTAGAAAAAACACAACAAAAACAAAAAAGGCAAGAGCAAAGCCCTCTATACTCTTCAAGGGAAGATTCTTCTACTTTTGATAGAACAACAATGACATTTCTTGTTACTCTACAATAAGGGCACAGTCTTTGAAGGAGACAAAGAGAGGAGCTCAGTGGTTGCAGAGCTCAACTGAGCTTCCAGTTTTATGGCTGGTTTTACCACATTTAGGCTATGAACCAGCACTTAGCAACTTCAGTGAACATTGGATCAGACTTTTAATCATATTAATTCCTTTTGACTGAAATAAGGAGATGAGTATTATCTGAACAAACCCTTTCCAATCCATGTACAAAGATGAAAATGCTTGGAAATTTTATAAAAAACAGAACAAAACCCAGAAGCTACGGAACAGGAGCTTCACCACAGATTTCAGATGGACAAGGATTTCCCTACTGCTCTCCTCAAATTTCCTTTCTTTAATCTGCCAGCAGAATCAAGGTGACGTAAACCAAATAACCAGAACTGTGTTTCACAACAAACAGAAAGAACCTTTCCAGATCACAGATGTGGCCCTAACATATGCATTTATACACTTTCTCTGCCATTTCCTATCCATACCATGCCCCATAGGATGCCTCTAATCTTCTGCAAGACTGAACAACAAGAAGCTAAGAGGAAGTAAGAACAGGAGTTGACCAAAACTTCTGTCCAGCAACCGGAGAAATGGCAGAGCTAATACTAGGCCTTTGAAAGCAAGTGACCATAGGAAATCAAGGTTGGCAGGGATTAACCCTTCATGACTCATTTTGCCAACTTTTAAAGCAAATGCCTGAGCTTTTTAACCATGTTTGACATCTAATTAGTCGAGACAAACAAGAAGTTAAAATACATCCTTGATTTTCTTCTGAAATAAAGCACCGACAATTAGCTCCAAGGTATTTGTTTAGACAAACACCAAGCACACGCGCAATGACGGTCACTTAAAAGTTAAGTCACCTGGGTCATTCTTTTCACTCTGCATGTTTGGGGTTTTTCTTTTTCAATATCTAAGCTTATTTTACTCAACCACATCTCTTCACAGAGATGGAGAATGGGTAAGTAACTGAGTAGCTTCTTTTTCTACTTGCAAGCAGTTTAAATAGAGATGAATCACTTGGTATCACGTAGTCACATGGCGGTGAAGTATACCCAGAGAGATAAGTATTAGCATGTGAGGTATTCTGTCAGTGCCTCAAAGATGTATTTTCAATACCCACAGCGCTTAAGGATGTTCCTACGCAAGGTGTTAACACTGATCTGTGCACTGAGTACTGTGCTGGAAGCAAAATTTGTCTGGAAAAGGACCAGCTGACAAGGTTTAGTCTTCCCTGACTAATGACGATATCCCCATACCTGGGGATCAATGCAGCAGCACCTATTGACCTGGCTAAGCTTTTACACCAGTACTTCAACATTAAGCATGTGAGCAATCCAATCTGATTTTTAGAGTTACACGTGTTTGAAGTGAAATATGTAAATCAAAGGCTACAGTGTGAATTCCTGTAAGTCTTCGGACTTCAACTTGCTTTGGATTAAGTACGCATTTACTGTCCTCACTAAATAGGAAACAGGGTTGCTCACCATTTGGACTCATTTTTGTTGCACAGTGATCCACCCAGTGTAAAACAGTTTTGATGTTCAGCTCAGTTTCCTGTTTTGCTCATATAGGACTGACCATATAGCAAAATTTGATATCTGGTATTTTAAAAAATGAAAATGAGACTCTTTATCCCAGCAAGAGCAGAACTGGAAAACAACCAGTCGGCAGAGTAGCAAAACATTTTTTAAGAGGTCCATAGATACAGCACCAGAGGGGTGGAAAAGAAAAACTAAGAGAAAAAAGAAAAAAAGAAAACCATCATCAGTCACATTTGACAACTCTTTGAAATTAGTTTCTATGCATTTAGTCAATATGAGCAGGGGTAGCAGACTTGAGCTACAGATAAACTTTAAAAGGGTGAAAAAATAAACAGTAATTAATAAACCATTAAACCCCTTTACAGGATATTTTTATAGCATTTGTGCTTCTATATACTAATCTGAGTTTCAGTATGATTGTAGAAGTTTGGAAGCAATTAAGAGTTTTTTAATGAGCTTTTCGACATGACATGTAGTTACTGTAGAAGCTTTCTTTAGACTCCATTACTCAAAATAATCAATTTTGTGTTAAATACATTTTTCTTTTCATTGACAGACTCTGAACCCCTTAAACTGTTCTTTTCATTCATATATTTTCAAGTTTAAATACACACAAGTATGCACATATGTGTTCTTTAAGAAAACCCGGCACATGCATTTATTTCACACAGAGCATCCAAGTTTTGCAGGTGTTTAATTCTTTATTTCATCTGGAGTGTGAAAATGACGCCTGCCCTGTATCAGAGAGGACTTCCCCCCCCTCATTTGCAGCATGAGAAAGATGAAAAAAAAAAAAAGGAAAACGTATTTCTACTGGCAAGAGATGTATTGACACTGTGCTGTAAACTGAGATTGACATCTATGACCAGGCATGCACACACATGTTCTTTTTTTCCCCCTGTAGAAGCAGTGTGTTATTTTTCCTCACTCTTTTCAGAACCATAGTTGCAGCTCCTTCTCTCAGCCATCAATAATCTGAGAATTATGAGGAGGCAGCTCTTCAGAGAGATGTGTATGTGCCTAGGTGCATAGCTCTCCGTTTAAAAAAAAAATACTCTACAGCTCTTACATTTTAAACTTCTTTCCCAGTTGTACATTCTCCAAATTTGATGAATTCTTCTGAAAATGTACTTAGAGTGGAACTATGCTGATAAAGAGAAGAGCCTGTCTACTTCAGTGTTCTCCTTTAATACTGGCACTATTATACAAAAGTTAATTACTGACAACTGCAGTGTGAGTGGCATTACACAATTTCAAACATAAACGTAATCTCACAGCTCTCTTTCTTCAGTTACACCTTCCCTGTGATCTCTAATGACACACATCAGAGTACACCGAAAACAACCCTGGTTCAAATAAATCGCACTGCATTAAACATCCATACGCAGCATTTTCTGGTGCCTAGCAGTCCTCTCCTCCTTTTCTGGACTGATCTGTTCCCTTCAGTTTATAGTTTCTTGGCAAACCCACCATCTACTGCTTATGTTAGGCATCTGATTGTCAGATTTGTACAAACTGAATATTCATGACTTGAAAATTAACCACTTCATGCCTAAAATATAAAATTTTTAAAAAAATATATAAATCTTTATCCATTCCACGATGTTTAAAGCAAATCTGGAATTGTGGCTCCACTGCATGCCCATCACGGGGGAGATGAGCTGGGTGGCCAAACGCGACTCATGGCTTTGAAGAGTAAAGTCCGGTGAAATAGCACAAGACTGAAAAATGCTCTAACAGGGACCATCAGCACGATCCGGAGTCCTCGTCTGCAATCGCAACTAACTCCTCTTTGTCTGGGTTTAAACTGCCTGGTACCCACCGCAGCACGGAGGGGCTTTTTTAAGTAAATGTTTTCAGAAATTTCTCCTAATGTCAATTTCCCCTTTGGAAGATAAGGAAAAGCAGTGAGGAAGGTGAGGAGGGAGGGAGCGACGGGGCAAGGAGAAAAGAAGAGGTTGGGAGGAAAACCGAGAATAAGAGAGAACAACAGACTTACCTTTATACGATAATTTGAGCCTTGGCACATTATTCTTCACATGCTGGCAGTTGACTCTTCCTGCTAGTAATACTCCCAAGGAAAGCAAGGCAATCCCCCTGAGCCAGCCCATGCTGCAGCAGCCACTGTAGGGTCCCCGCCAGCCGCAGCCGTGGCGCTCTCCGTCCTGCCGGGCGCCGCCGGGGAACTTCAGGCAACCTGGGGAGCGGAGGTAACAGGTGATGGGGGTGGGCTCCGCTCCGCGCCCGCCGCGCCCCGCCGCCGCCGCCGCCGCCGCTGCCGTCTCGGCCCCCCGCTCGCCGCCGCCGCCGCCGCCGGGGCAACTTGAAGCCCCTCTCACGCACACGCCGCGGGCCGGAAAGGGAGGCAGCCCCCGGGCGGGAGCGGCGTGCGGCGGGGGGGTGGCATGGTGCGGGCGGCGGCGGCGGCGCGGGCCGGGGGCAGGGGCCGGGCCGGGCCGGGCCGGGCCGGGGCGGGCCCCGCTCCGCTCCCCGCGCGGCGGGCGGGTCCCGGCGGCGGGGGCGGCTCCGCGCTCCGCCGGGCGCGGGGGACACGGCGCTGCCCGCGCTCCCTGAGCGCCTGACAATGGGAGCGCCGGCAGGGGCGACCCCCACCTCCCCCCCCCCC
>VZDJ01000623.1:5046125-5117160 GCA_008694505.1 Cyanoderma ruficeps | reverse complement strand
TTTTTTTTTTTTTTTTTAACCATTTTACAGTTCTAATCAAAAGATGCACGTCCCACTTTAAAAACAACAGCACAACACAGCCCACGACGTTGCCACCCACATAAATAACAGCTCTTGCCCGTAGCGTAATCTTCTTCGGGTTGTTCCCAGTTAAAAACAAGTAACAAAGTCTCCCATCAGCATAACTTTACCACCGAAGCTTTTAAAGCCTTGTTAGGGAAGGTTGCTCTAACCCTCCCTCCTTCCCCACCTCCAGCACTGTTCCAATACAGGAAAAGAAATTCCTAGTAAAGCCCACTTCAACAATCAGTTCAAGACATGGACAGGTCTGTAGGGGCTCATAAATTACACAGGAGTATTCTCTGAAGTGTTCTTGTAAGTTGAAAATGTTCCAAACCTTCAAATTTCTAGGACTCTATGTTTATTGTAATATATTTTTGTTCAATGAAACTAGATAAAGATTGTTTGTTTGTTTGTTTGTTTAAACAAAAGGACACACAAAATCCCCAGAGGTCTTTAAGGAGGTGTAAATACAAACATAAGCAAACTCAAGCTTTCCCCTCCCACATATCTGAACAATCCCCTTCTAGTGAGTAGTGGTTTATTAAAATCTCCATGCTGTGCTGGATATCAATGTAATGGTTTTTTTGGAATGTAATGTCTTACACAGATATGTACCCTGTGTTCACTCCTAATGCAGTATTGACAGAAGCGCTGGCAATCGACCTTTGTAAAACATTCACATTGTCAAAGAAGTGTGATGACCCCTCTATATTTCATTCTATGGTTTTCCAGAGCTTGAGAGTGCTTTATGATGACAGAGTCTGTGGCATTTCAGTGAGAGTCTTTTCCTTCCTTTTACCACTATTTACTGTGGTTTAAAAACCAGTTATCTAGTCCCTCTGATGGTGACCACACTACACGCTGAATTACACAAACACAGAATATCTCTTCTGTGTTCAGAACTAGCTACTAAACTAAACTAGCATTCAGGAAATAGTTTTCAATTTAGAAGTGAAGTTCATAGTTGAAAAAGCGGGTGTCAGTATGGTTCTAATTAAAATGTAAAGACTCGTGCAGAACAAGGCTTGGTACTATGGTAAAACAAGGGCTAAAATTCTGTCATTGCTGCTTTCATTGCTTGATATTCACACACCAGTGGAAAAGAAGAGGCTTTTTCCCCTCTCCTTTTTAACAAATTCTTCTGCTTCCTGAGCTTAATTCATTAATCCTGTGGCATTGTATCTGCCAGATTCAGCAATTCTATTGATCAGCAGCATTGTTAAGAAAAGAAAATAAAAAATAATGTTGATTTTGGTCATTCCCACACTTGTTATCCTGAGCATTTTCATGCTCCAGGCAGTGGATTAGAGCTCCAAAATGACAAGAGACGCCTGTCTGTTTTCCATGGATTACTTGCTACAGACATTCACTCTGCAAAGGAATTCATGTCACTTTGAGATTATTTGGAGAATTGGCCTAATGAATTATCCTTTTGTATTGAGCAAACAATTAGAAACAAAACACAAAAGATGCACCATATTCAGGACTTTACAAAGCACATCATTTTACAACCATGTTGTTACACTCAATTTACTTCTAGGTGCATAAAGAAGGCGCAGCTACTTCATTTTTTTTCCTTATAAGAAGATAGCACAAAGCTAAAAAACTATCCCATGTAGAATGAAAGTGTAACACTCCAGACTATTTTACATCAATCAAATAAACAAACCATGTCCACAGTCAATATATATATTCCCCAGAAAACGTATGGATTAGATACAATGGATAACTTATCCAAGATTGAATCTGAGAAATATAATACAGCATTATTTAAGGATAGATGAGAGAGACTTTTTTATCCTTCGTGTGAGAGTCCACTCACTTTTTGCCTTCCTTTGTGGGATATGACCATCCAAAGACACAGAAAAGGGTAAAACCTGATCCTTCTGCTATTTAGCTGTAAGTAGTGCTAATCAGCTAGTCAGGAGAGCATATGCTACACCCCCTTATAAGGAGAGGGGCAATGGCAGCACTTCAGTGGTGCTTGAAGAGGCTTTATATCTCAAAGGCACCCATTGCCATATGGTGCTTCTGCCAAGGCGAAACTGGGCTCTGCTTGGAAGGAATGATTTGGCCAACGCTCTTACAGCCAGTGCCAGAAACGTCAACTCTGGAAATTTAGGGTGGGCAACAACTCACTTTCAAATAACAATCTATTCACCTTTTTTTTTTCTTTGGTCTTTTGAAAGAGATCTAGCTGCTGAATTTAGAGAGAGGCCAGAAAAAAATAGGTAAAATACAAACTTTCTCAGTTCTTCAGATAAAACCCTTATCGCCTGAAGAAATGAAGACTACAGTTATTATCTTAATGAATTTTTCCATTATTGGGAAGCAAGTTCAAAGGGAATAACAATTCTTCTGCATCTTTTCCCATATTTGTTGCAGATTTTATTTTCTGTAATGGTATTTATAAGACATTCTATATAGTGTTTTATGTTTCAAACCCCAGATAGGCCCTTGTGGGCTCTGTTTAACATTTTTGCTCTCATGCTGTGTTGCATTAGAATTTGGAGGTTTTTTTATGCCACCTTCCAATATGTGCAGCAACTTCCCATTGAAACATCTCACAAAAAGTTATACTTGGATGGTTCTGGGCTTTTACTGTTGACCATCCATGCAGAATTACTCTAACAAGTTGGCATCGTTTGGTGCTTCTCATTACTCAGAAATAGTATTACTTGACTCTTGATTACTTCAAACATTGCTGCTTGCTGTGATTTTTATGCGTAGAAGCTCTTGAAAGCTTAACTGCACTAAGAAAGTTGTTAGTGTGCTTTAGAAATGTACTTCTGTTTTCAGGATTGTTTCCTGTGCTTTGGATGAGTCATTGCTTGTTTATACGGATGTGATCAGGTCCTTCTCAAAACTACGCAGGAATTACCAGAATCCGGTTTTGACACTTGGTACTAATCCAGTAATCTTTGAGACAAAGATTTCTTGGGTCAAGTGTGCAATTTATGGCTAAAATCAGAGAAAAAAACCCAAAATTTTTATTCTGCATCTGATTGCTAAAAGCCTCCTTTGAGAGCACACTCATGCAGGAAATGTGAAATCTTAACTCAGATACACTCTCCACTATCTTTGTCTATAGCAGGTGAATTGCATGATAAGCAGAATGTTTACAGTTCTGCAAAGGGTCCCTTTGAAATTCTCCAGTTGTATATATAATGATACTCTGAAAGTGCTTTCAAATAACTGCATCGTTATTGGTCCAGAAGGAGGCTTAGTCTAGAAAACAATTTTAAGTACATTTTTCATGTGATGTGTGAGAGGCCTGGAATGCAGTATCACAACCTAATGACTTCAGAAACAAGTGTCCTGTAAGAATGTCCAGACATCATCTACCATATTTTACCCTGACGTTACAGGCTGTCACTCTCTCATGTGAGATGCTGCAAACTTATTCTGGGAACATACTAGAAACATGGTGAAAAAGAATGTCTAAAAATAGTATTTTTGGGCATATGAAAGGGATTGTTTTTCACCTGGGGCAGTTCATGCACCTGCTAATGGAGTGGAAAGGATCATCAAGTGGTGCTGGGAAAAAGCAACAATGCAGAGGAACTTTCGATGTTCTCCTCTCTCCTCAAGGAAACACATCATGAAGCTCTACCTCTGAAGTTCAAGTCCTTTGCCTGTATAAGGCAGGAATCTAAACCTAGAATCTATTTGACATAAAGCTGATTGCTGTCACAGTTGTTCTCTTTTTCTCATGGGAAAAAAAAAAAAAGAAGGAGCAAACCTGTGAAAGGCCTATACAGGGAAGAAAAATGCTTCTGATAGCCAGACCTGCTGAACTGGATATCAACTATTATTTTTACAGTGTTGATGATTATCACATTAGCTCAAGCATTTATAAGTATCTGTTTACACCTGTTTTTTAGGGGATTTAAAATTCTATTGAGTAGTACTTTTTGAGTTCTGAAGCAATCACAGAGTAAAGTTATTTAAAAATGCATCAGCGAAAAGAGATGTGCAGGTGTAGAGTTTAAAATTTTGTCAAACTGGAGTTGCCAAAATCACAGGCTTGCATTTAGATCTGGAAATATTCTTGCTTTTGGAAGTCTAGACATGTCTTTTCCCAGCTCTCCCTTGGGCTACGTTGCATTTGGTAGCCTTATTCAAATCTCCTGAATCTACATAAATCCGCAACATTTCTTATTATTGAATGTGATTGGGTTGCTAACCACACCAGTCAGTGTCTGCATTCTCTCAATAACACTGCATCTTACCATCTTGTCACAATCAACTTTTCCTTCATTTCTCAGGACTAATGAGACTGTACTCTGTGTGATGCTAGTACTTTTGGCAGCATAATGGGATCCGTATCAGTATGATGTGTTTTATTCACAATGCATTCAGGTCTATTAAACACCTCATTAAATTCTTCAAAAATTTTCTTTGCATCCTGTTCTGTAGACAGGTTACATGCCTGTCTGAACAGCAACATTTTCAGATTGCTCTTCAAACCTAAACAAGTCTTTTTCTATTCCCTTGGCCTCTGCTGCCTGATGTTCATCCCAGACACAGATGTACAGCACCTGTGATATCCAGAGCCATGGTAAGAAACTCACCTCAACAGCTCGGTGCCAGGCATGTGACTTTAATATGAGTTACAAAAAATTTATTTTCCCCAATTCATGGTATGAGTCAGTAGCTTCTATTTTCAATGGATTAACTCCAGGGTACTCATGCAAATTGAACAAAACTTCCAAGTCTTTTAACTTCCAAGCACAGAGACTTCAGTCCCTCTAATTGCTTATGTTTATTGGCTGTTGGGCCTTCGCTGAGGAAATACTGGACATATGTTTTTTTTTACAGGAGATGAGCGAAATGCAAAGAAATATTTGATGTTCTAATTCTTCAGAAAAAAAGCCAATTCGAGAAAAATCAAGAGGAAGGGAAAAGGGAAATGGAAAACCAAAGAAATAGCAGCTTATTGAGGGAAGTCTAGTCAAGTTGGAATGTCTCCTCCCAAATGACAAGCTGTAGAATCACTTGCTCCTCTGCTCAACAGATTTAATCATTGGTGGATCTCTGAAAAGATGGATTATAAACCAGTTGTGTCCTTTTCTCCACTACTGGCTGTAGAGACAACTTGCAAGGTGTATTACACACAAATGCATTACACATTCAGCTACTTTGGCCTTCAACCCCAATTTTGGCTTTTATCACTCACTTTTTTTCCAAATTGGAACAGCTGATACATAAAATATTTTCCTGCCAAAAACCCAACAAAGCACTATGATCTGAAAAATAAGACGTAGATCAGGTCAGGGTTTTCTGCTTGTCTTTGAAAGTCATCTTATGTTCTGATTTGCGTCTTTAGGCCCCTGTATACCTTTCAAGGTCTGATCCTAAGGGATTTCCTCAAGGCCGCACACTAAGATGTTAACGTGACAAGAAATTGATCCTGCATTTCTGGTGTACTATACCAACAGTCACATCTTTACCTCTTCATTTGTCATGGTATGCAAGTCATTCCTGTCAACCCTAAAAGTCCCTCCTTATCACTCCGTATACAGAAAATCCCCAGTTCTATTGTATCTGGGATCCATCATGGCCAACCTTTTGGCCCTATGTAATTTTGCTTAGTAACATTTAGTGCCAACTGTCAAAGGCTTGAAAGACACAACACTATCTTTTGTGCTACCCATTCATCACAGGCTTTTAAGTAGTCCAGGTGAATTGCGGCAAACCACAAACTGAAAGAGTATGCAGCATTTGCTATGATAATTATTCTTTTCTCAACCTTTCTTCTGTTTTTTTTTCTTCTTCTTGCACTTAGTGGTTCATTAGTATACGACAAAGATTCAAACCCAACAAAAATGTAACCACCAACTGTCATGTTCATATGTATTCCCTATTTGACTTTCTAGACTGGAAAACTTTTTAATGGGGATGCTTTTTTTTCATAGATGAACTACAAGTCAGATTCTGTTGAACAGAGCGTGTGGGTGCAAATTGGCTTTGGAAGATCAAACAATATCACACAAACACAGGGGCTAAAGAGTCAGTTTATGGCTTCTGATTCCAAAACTGATAGGTATTTAATCACTACTCAGATAGCCTGTGGAAACTGGAAATGGTAAGTAAACTGTGATAGCTTAGGAAAACTTGGTTGAGCTTTCAATAATTTGACCTCTGGGAATGCTTTTGGAGTCAGCAATATGTACAAATGTGTGCTAGAAGAGGAGAGAGGGGAAGTCAAAGAAAAACAAGCTCTAAGAAAGCGTTAACTAACTCTCTCTTTCCCTCTCTGAATCCCAAGTGAATAGGGATTTCAGCAGGGGAGGGGAACTTTATCCCTCCTCTAGATTGCATTTGTAACTCTTTCAGAAAATCTTTACACTACGTTATTTTTCTATTTGATTTTCTGACATCAGATTTCACGATATTTTAGGTAGGTAAATATAGACATTGGAAAGAAAGATTTCTTCTCTCTCCTGAAGTGTTGAAATCCAAACCAGTTAGGATGGAGCTGAACCAGTCAGTCACATAAATCTTGTTTGTGGAAATCTAAACGTACGTTGGACACATGCACATAAATATACCATTAGAGCAATTTTCTAGGAAAATAACTCAAAACCCAGCTTGATTTCTGTTTCTCAGGAATTCTAGAAATACTTCAAATACTTTGGTACTGTGACAATTGTATGTGCACACAGAGAATAACTACAAAGAGCATCAGGTTGTAAAACAAACATCCCTGACCCTCCACTGAAGATTTTTACATCAGTACTTAGTCTTGGAGAAAGCATAGTCAAACCCAGGTCTGAAAAGTTGCAGTCCCCCTTCTCTCTTTTCTCTCCAGGCAGGATATGAAGCTGCTGAGAACTCCCTGGATCATGACCCTGTGACTGGAGACTAACAGTAGTGTTAGAGGTGTAAAAGTGGCAAAGGAAAGGGAACATATGGCCAGATGCAGGGAGGAGCACTGCACCAAGCCAGCCTGACACCTTGTTGGAGATTGTATGATAATGGAGACCTGCTGACACTGTGTAACATCTTTCTGCTCTCTCAGAGCCTTCCCTGTTCCCCGTAGCTGAGGAGAACGAAAGACAAAGATGCTGGTACTGCCAGTAAATATTTCTCACAACATGGAAATTCTTAATTCTGGACCAGAATTATCTACTTAGCAACACCTTAGTGACTCGTGATCAGACTAGGAAGGAAAAAAAAATATATATACTAATAAGCCAGCTTCTCTGTGCATGCAAAGTAGTTTAATTAAAAGATATATTATGCAAAAGTAGTCCTGAAAAAAAGGCTGAACTCATATAGGCACACTATGTATATATATATATATATACACACATACACATAAAGACAATATATGCTCCATATTGGTAGTAGAACATAATTAGCATAATTAGCCATTTTCATTTCCCCTGTCATTTTACAATATCTCACAGATTAATCCCTCAGGTTTTCTTTTTTGCTGGTTTTTCTTTCTGTTTAAATCTTACAACATCATGTGCTAGTTTCATGAATCTCTCGGCCAAATTCTTAAATACCTTAATTCTTTCTTAAAGTTTTACCTGTCTTTTTTTTAATTATAAATGTGTCCATGAAGGTTGCCTTTTTTCTATATTTTCTTTTTTTTTTTGAATGTTTGTCTCTACCTTCAAGTGAAACAGAAGAAAAATATGTTAATAAAGGAAAAATTCCATTGTTTATACTGATCAGCACAGACTAGGCAGTGAGGGGGAAAAAATTGAGGCATCTGTTGAATACAAATGAAGGCAGCAGGTTGGTGTGTGAGTTCTTAGGTTCTGAAGCTACTTGTCATTTGCTTTTAGTAACTGAAACCTCCCTCTGTTCCTCTCCCCCTCCACCACAGGACAAGGTTAAGGAAAGCACTGTCACTCCAGGAAGGTTACTTTACATGAAACTACAAAATGTGATGCATGCAAAGACTCAGTGCAGCAATGTTCCACGTCAGACTTAAGTTTGCCAATGACAGTTTTGTTCTAAACACACCCTTTTAGCTGCTGATAAAGAGCCTTGGAACTACTTCTGTGATGTGGCTAGCAGGGAACAGTGTGCCTAAGCCTAGAATTAGTGTACCTAAAGATTTTTTTGTGGTGGCAAAACTGTTAGGGGAGCTACCCTGTGCCCAAAAGGTCTATTTTGTGCTCCAGCAAGAGGGGCTTTCACAATAAATTGTGAAATTTGGAAGGATAGCAGGAAAAAAAATAACAGCACTCCATACTGCAAATGAATCTTGCTTCCCATTTTTCTTCCAAAGTGTTGAATGATACATGACATCATGTGATGTGTGGTAATTCTCCCTTCTCTATTTTGAAGGGAATAAATGGGTTCTATTTCTGAGAAAATGTATTAAAGCCAAATTTTACTGTCAGTTACATCAGTTACCCTGATGTCAGTCCCTAGCAAAACAATTCAAATGCAATTCCTCTGGATTCACACTGATGTAATGGAGAACAGAGTGTGGTGCATGAAAAAGCAGCTGTCACCTTATGGAAAACTTATGAAATATCTTATTTGGAAACAAGTGCTCTTCTGTGCAGTTTATTTCCCTGTACTGCTTTTCTTCTGGTCATTTTTTTCTAAAGACAGTGTTTTAAAACAGAATCACAGTTGTTTCCTAAGAATTTATCTGCTTCTGCACTTATTCCCCACCTGACATCATAATCCTCTGGTTGTGATATAATAATCATTTTTACAATGGCCAATTGTGATTCTACAAGCTGGGCTTAAAATCTGATCCAAAAAAATGCCTTTTACTCTGATATTTTACATAACATCATATCAAATTTTGTCTCAAGAGATAATAATTTCAACCAAGTGACATCAATTAAGTTTTCATACAAGGGAGTGGTACACTTGGTATCTCCCTAGAGATAAATTCCTCCAGACTTCACAGTTTTATGATTTGACCTTTAAAAATATTTCCACTTTCTACCCAATGCTTGGTGCATACAAGTCTAATGATTTTGTTGAAGAAGAAAACATTACATATACAGTTCACTCCAGTCTCCCACGAGAATTAAAAGTTGCAACAAACAGAAGCTTAAGGAAAGGAAAATCAAATGCAAATATATTTCTCATGAATTGTTCAATGAATTTCAGATACTGTAAAGATTTATGTGAATAGCTTGAAAAGCAACATCCTTCTTGACAAGTGCTGAGTGAGTACCCTTCTAAAGTTTGCAGTCTTACGTTTGAGGATACAGTTTCATCCTTTATTTTTGCTATGAAATTCAGTGGTTTCTCTGTTCATCCTACCATCTTTGGCAGCTTTAACTGGAGTTATTCATGGGTTTCAAATTATGCACATGGTTTGCTGGATCTGTGCCCATGTGTGTTGAAATTTTGTAAAGAGTAGGACAGACAGCACAATCCAGAATCAGGGAGAGCCAAGTTTTCTTCTCTAGCACACTTCAAACTTCAAGGAAGGAGTTCTGGGAAAAATACGTGTCTAGGGAAGCTGGTTTTCAGATACTGCATAAACTAAACCTTACCTTCTTGACACCTGATAGCACCTGAAAATTGAAGACTATGCTTAAGCTTAAGCCTGCTGTCTTACTCAGCTGGATGCTGAGTAAGGACCAAGATTTCTAGAATCTGAATGTTTCATATTTAAGTAGACCATTATAACGAGATTTGAACTGTAAATTATTTTTAGCAAATATTAAACTCTTGTTTGTTTAAAAGACTGGATTTAAATGCTTTCTTCTATAACAGATATTTCTAAGGAAATTACTTCCTTAATTTAAATATTCTGCTTTTTGTATGACAGTAAACACACAAATGAGCACATGAGAGAAGTAAACTAATTCTTTCTTAATAGTTTCTACTGCAATTGTTATTTTTAAATTGTTATTTCTCATTAAAGATCTCAGAATTTTCTGCCCTTCCACAAGTTTTATCTTGCAAAATCAAGAGAACTCTGGCTTGTCAAGGAGTTATTCTGTTCTCGGTAAGATGTCCTGGTATGGTAAAATCATCCATCTGGAGTGCCCAGCTATAGAACGGTTAAAGTAAATTTCTCTGTGCTATCATCTCCATAAAAGCCGTGTGCACACAAGATGTGTCTCACAGACCAGAAGATGGATCTCTGATGACATGAATTAGTACATAGCATGTGTTGCTTTGGAAAACTTTGTTTCATATTGAACACTGGTTGATGATACTTTCCAGTAATATCACATTACAAAACTGATTATAAAAATACCGCAACCACATTATGGATAAAATTATTATCCATTCTGTTTGCCACACCAATGCCTTACCATGCAAATCCAGTCTAGATTTATTGACCGCAAATTACTGTATATGTGAAATAAATGAGTTGGAGAAAGAAGCATATCTTTATGGCTTTCAGCACATCTCTAGTAGAATTAGCATGAAAAATGCAAAAGCTATTTCACTAATCTCTTCCAACATTTTGTATCTGAAAGAGCCACTGCCTCAAAAGCTGTATTTCTTCACTGATTGTGTTTTCAAGACTCCTGAAACAAAGGTTTCAAAGTGTAGTTTAGGATAGAGATTAAGTTGTTCATTTGTTTGTGTGTTTCCTCTTTTCTTAACATATTATATCGTTCAATTACTGGAAAGGCGAGGTTTGAGATGGTTACTGCTGTTATTGCATGAAATTGATCTGGGCTCCAGCCAAACTCTAGCCTCATTCTCGTTAAGGCGGAGACATTCAGATGAAAATTAAGAGCCTTCTAATGAAATACACTGGAGGATTAAGTTACAAGTGGCAGGACACATTACCTTATTTATCTAGTTGTGATTGCGTGATTTGCTAGACCAGCCATTATGACAAATGTTCCTTACGCAATCTATTTTCAGGACTATTTCCATTAAAAGTAACATGATTGAGTACACCGCTTTGCTCATAGTTGAGATATGCTCCAATGTTTATATCAAACCTATTAAACTGTGTTGTTTTAAAGCAATAAAAGTGGTTCTGTAAGTGGCGCATGTTCTTCTCTGCCACTTTCAAGTCTGGAAACTAGGAAATAGTTTGCAAGTTTCTGTGCACGCTATTTCTTCCTCACACATTTCACCTTACTATTATCTTGCACTGATATTTGTTATAAAACATTCTAGACCTTTTATGTGTGTGTGATCTAGAAAAGATTTTATTTTTTTCTAACATTTGGAATAAAGATACCTAAAACGATACTATTATCATTATTGTTATTGTTATTTCAAACATTTTTCTTGCTTAGCATTATACTGGTTGTACCGACCAGATTACAGGTAAAAATCCCCAAGGAGCTACATTAAAACAATGTATTTGCTGACAATCACATCATTAACATCCTCTTGCTGGCAGTCAAGAAATGTATTACATAGGTCCCCTTGACACATCTGCTCTTGTGCAATATATACCATCATCTTCAAAAGTATGTATTAATTCTGAATGCCACCATCTGATCCAAATTAAAAGATCCTGAATTTGCAATAACGGGTGTCCTAAAAACTGTTTTTCATAGAATGTTACATTTGGAGCCAAATAAAGTTGTCTACCATTTCTGGAAACCTCCTGGAAAGCATTAATTGTGGGTTTAAATTTGGGGAATTAAGCTGTTTAAAATTCTGTCCTATGGGGTCTCTGTATGCAGGCAGACAAATAAGGAACGTTCTTCTTTTCAATGTCTGAAATTATAAGGAACTTATTTCTCTATGGACTTCTGGTACCTTCTGTAGAAACATTTCCTTTGCATTCTTAAGTTTCCTTGTGTGGGGTTTGTGAGACCCCACCTGGAGTACTGCATTCAACTCTGGGGTCCTCAGCACAAGAAGGACACAGACTTGTTAGAGCAGGTTCAGAGGAAGGCCATAAAGATGGTTAGGGTGATGGAACACCTCTGCTATGTGGAAAGGTTGGGAGAAATTGGGATTGTTCAGTCTGGAAAAGTGAAGGCTCCAGAGAGACATTATTACAGCCTTCCAGTACCTAAAGGGTCTACAAGGGATCTGGAGAGGGGCTTGTCACAAGGGTGTGTGGTGATAGGATATGGGGGAATGAAAGAGAATACATATAGGTTGGATATTAGAAAGAAATTCTTTACAATGACAGTGGTCAGGCACTGGAACACATTGCCCACAGAAGTTTTCAGATCCCTTCAAGGTAAGGTTGGATAGTGCTTTGAGCAACCTGGTGGAAGGTATCCCTGCAAGTGGGTTGGAACCAGGTGATCTTTTAGGTCCCTCCCAACCCAAATCATTTTATGGTTCTATAATTTATGCAATCTAGAGTACCAAAGGCCTATTCAAAGGTAGTTTGAGGGCAAAGCAAGACATGGAAAGATTTAGGGCATGGAGTTACCTTCAAGGCCATCAGGAGGATTTTTTACCCTAAGTGGGGTATAGCAAGCTCCTTTGAACACCAAGCTCTAACAGGACTATTATTACCTGTCTAGGAACAGCTCTGGGTGTATGGAAACAGCCTGGGGAGCGGAACAGGTAGCTTAGTACATGGATAGTTAAAAATAGGGGATTTTTCTGCCATATGGAACATCTTGAGGCTACTCAGCAGGTTGCATGTTTTGAGGCTTAGGCTGTAGAGCTGAGGTACAGTGCTGTGTGACTGAATGCTTATGGATCATCTGACTATGTGAACACAGCCTGTCTTAGTTCATGGTAAAAATGTGAGCTCATACCTTTGCCGCCAATGCAAAGACACCTCTGGGTCCACTTCTTTTGCCTCCATGCACAGTAACTATTCACTGCTGAAGCCTTACTCTTGTCAATGCAGCACAGTGCAGAAACAATTTACCCATCACTGAGGAGCCTAGTTGGAAATCTCATTCGAAGCAGAAGGGAACATGATGCAGGAAGGAATTGATAAAAATCCCCAAAACCTATCTTTCTAAATTCAGAGACCAAGTGGTGAGAAAAGAAATTGAAGCTCTTTCTGGAGAATGTTGTGGTTTGCAATGGCATCGAGCTGATATTTGTACTATATCCTGTACATTCTCTAAGAGAAAAAAGTCTGAAAGAGGCAGATGATGGGAAAAACAGAGATGAAGAAGTTCTCCCAGGAGATCCAATAAACTCAAATGTAAACTCAAACCAGTGTGAGTATTCTATACATTGGTACATCTTGTGTCTCTGAGAACTCTCAAGTTGATGGAAGAAAGCGCAATGTCAGGACACATGCCTGCAAAGACTGGGGCTGTTGCTGATACTGTGTTTGTATGTGAGGAGAAAAAAGAGAAAGAGGGCATACTTTTTTTTACCAGCTGCCATATTATTTTGCAAAAAACTATATTCCTGGGCCATAGTGGACTGCAAACTCTGCTTCTGTCCCTGTCAAGAGCCCAGCTTTAGCCAGGGAACACCTGACAGCAGATATCTACAATCATATAACAGTAAATGGAAGGCTTTGAACTCTTTTGCTTGCATGAGATAAATAACTTTAGGAGACATAGTTAATGGCATACTTATCTTGTGCACAAGTGGAAGAGTTGGCTGTGATCCACTTCCGACTTGGAATTTTTACTACTACAGTTAGTATCAGATAAAAGCTGATTTCAGGAACCAAGAAAATTGTGTTAGAGAGAAAAGGAGGGTTCTGCCTCCTTCACAGCAGTTGGGAGTTAGTGGACATGCTGCAATTTAATTTCAGCAATTTATGTTGGGACACCTCTCATTCCAAAAGGCAGCCTTTGTTATACACATGTAAAGCAGAGTATCAGTAGTGTCTGGAACAGAACAGGTTAATTTACTGATAAAGAAGTAACACAAACTTCAACTCAGAACAGCCAATAATATGGGTTACAGATCATCAGTCAGCTTAAGAGTGTGGCCAAGGCAGATGGAGTATATAATTTAAAGAATTTTATTCTGCTTTTTCTGGGACAACAATTCACACTACACAAAAAAAAAATTGTATAACACTAATTGTCAAGGGAGAAACAAAAACTGCACATGCCTAAACACTGTTTTATGCTGTATTAACAGAAGGTGATGCATGCACAACACACTTAGTGAACAGGGCAAGATTTAGTGTTTACACTGCTATCTATATTTCTGCTGCTTCTTACTACGTATGTAAAAAGATGTTATTCTTCAGTGAGTAATAAATTCCCTTTCAAAAACTATCCTAGGTTCACTGAATTTGTTTCTAGGAAGAACATTTCACACACTCCATTTCACCTATTATTCAAAAGTTAAAATGTTTCCCCAATATCTCAGGAGCAGGAAGAGTCAGTTCAGAAGAAAAGAAAATCATAATTAGATTCTCTCTTCCTACTGCTACCACAGGTTCTTTGTTTCTGGTCTGTGTTTCTACTGACCAGAGATAAACAGCCTTCAGCTCTGGGGAGGCAGATAGTTAAAATATCAACAAAAAACCCAATCTCTGTATCACTATTTTTTAAAGAGTTTTGTATGAATTTCAGCCTTTAGTTACCTGTGTTTAGAATGCATATGATATATTCTCTGTAACATCTTTTTATCAGCAGAGCAAAATGCTGTGTGAACTATTGTGAACTAAGTAAATGTAACAGAAAAGAATACTTTGTACAAAAAAGTGCCACCTGACATTTCTATGTATCACCTTAATGCAATGAAAAATAGTAATAAGGTATATCTGGGTAATCTGATTGATTGAGTAAAAGCTGTCTTATAGTTTTACTTTGAAAAACAGATGGGTGCTCTGTCCGTTTGTAAGTGGAGACGGCTCTGAGATATGGATATAAAATACAGCAGGATTAGAAGGTTGATCCTATTTACACTCAGGAGAAATAATGCACCTGCCATATGCAAGAGCAGTAGGCTTAATAGAAAACAATGATACCTGAAAAGGAGCCCAAAAACAACTGGAAAAAAAAAATCCAAGATGTGATAAATAGTGTCATCGATATCCAACCTGCCCCCTGCCCTCAGTCACCTCTAATTTTTGGGGACAGAGGTAGAGACCACCTCCCAGCCACCATGGAGCTTCTGAAGCTGCCCTGAATCATCTGTGTATTACATTTACTTATACCCTAAATCCCATGACATAAAGGAATTATGTGCAGTAGTGGAGCCAAAGAAATCTGGAATAACTATGAGCAGTCCAGCTCTAGTAGCCGAATAAATCTGGGTATGGGTAACCTTAGGAAGGAAGAGTTCTTAAACTGGCTTCACATTAAATGCTCCCACCCTACACAGTGACACTCACAAATCATTAGAACATGTATATCTGAGCAAAAGCACAAAACTTTTAAGTTTTAAGTTGATAATTTTAAAATGAGGGGGGATTTTTCAATGTAAACATGGAAGGTAATCTACATTTTTAACTTTAGCAGAATAATCAACACTGATAACAGAGTTCATGTATTTTGATTGCTAAAGGCTTGGGTCAATATTTCCTCCCCAAAGAGGCATGGGGTAGTAAAAATCAATTTTTTAGTGAAAACAGAGTTATTCCCCTATCACCCTTGCAAGAATAACTCCAAGAAAAGTAGGTTTTTTGAGAAGGTGGCATTCATGGAGCTCTTTCCCTGCTTCCCCTGTTGTCTTCTTGGGTATATCTGAATATATGTCCCTGTCACCACTGAGCTGATGTAGCACCCGCTCATAAAAGATGAGCAACAAGAGGCCTTGTTTTGCTCTGCTCATTCTCCAGATATATTGTACACTCTTCCCAGGAATATCACATTTATTATATAAGTGCAGAACCAAAGCACTGTGCACCCTCATTAAAACTGACCTTCCTGACCAAAAATAGATTTACAGAACACTTCTAAAAAAGCAATTACATTCATTATGCATATATTAAATGACATGACAGAGAGAATGACCTAAGACACTCCTGAGGAAGGTAGAGACCTGGACCAGTGCATCATCTGGGAAATCCTTCTGTCTTGCATTAGACTTCTACCAGCTTATCCTGGAAAAAACATATAAAGGGGCCAGGGACCAAATGATATATTTCTTTAGGCTGTACATAGATGGTTCATATAGTACAAGTTGTACATCCATGCTATAGACAATACTAGGGCCTGCCTAACTTATATTTGCTTTAGAAAAGCAAAACAAAACATTAGCCATGACTAACAGCTCTGAGCTGTTGGAATTTTGAAAAGAAAGAGAGATTGTGGCCCAAATCCGAATATTCATAGTCAGACATTATATATATTAACACAACTAGATCTTAAAACAACTAGATCTTAACATAACTAGGTATATGTGCAGTTTATAATGAAGCTGAAGTCATCACTAAAATGCCTAATGATACATAAAGCTTTTCAAGTTCTTCTCAATGCCAAATCATACAAGGAGATTTGTGATAAGTGTTCCTAACTAAGTTGAACTGTACAAAGAAAATCTAATGACTATCAAGGAGAAGCTTAAAGAGGTTCTAAAACTAGTGGGTTTATTAAAAGACACAGTAATGCATAGCTACTGTGCCAGAAAGCAGAAATCTAATTTTTTATGGGAGTTCTAAGAAGGGCTCTGGCAAAGTCTGCTTACAGTAATGTGATTGAAAATGATCAGCAATGGCTCATGTATCACACTAACCACAGTGACCACTAACCAAAACTGAGATTCAGTCTGCTCAAAAGAAGGCATTGATCTTAAGCAATGGAAATAAGAAGCTTCACCTCATTCTTTCTAACTCTGTATGCTCTTTTAAAATGAAATCGATCAGCCATTATTTATTGCTATCAGATGGGGATCTGGAAAACTGTTCCAGTGTTCAAGAACCTGAAAATGATTATTTTTTCAGATACAAAATTATGTAGTCAAACTGATAAAAAGGGGGAAAGTTTAAATAACTGCAGTAGCACTGTCAGGGCAAACATGCAGCGGAACAATGCCTATAACTAAGTTATGGGGTTGCCAACACATGAACAAACTCAGGTCTTGGGATAGATGAGGACTGAAATTGCCAGAACTACATCTGAGACAGAACAGTGGGAAATCATCCAAGATACCAGCATTGGATGGTAGGATCAGAATTTTCCAAGAGCTTTGCAAGGGAGACTATTCAGTTCTAGATGGGCTTTTGGTTAAAGGAAACAACCTCACAGTTTCTAGGGTGTTACAGGAATATATGTATTCAAAAGGATAAGTAAAACTCACGTGATGGTCCAAAAACACCTTGGAGGAAGGGCAAAAATATTTTATAACAACCCAAAGGGAACAGTGAAATAAAGAACATTGGCAAGGATTACCACAAGAGCCAAAGCTAAATGAAAGAGTGATAAATTCCTGCTAATGATAAAGGAAAATCAGCACCTTGAATGAAAACACATATAGATGATATTGCTTAAGTTGGCAGGGATAAATATACTTGTGTTGGAATATAATTCTGACTCTCAAGAGAGTACTTTCACAGAAAATACTGCAGCTGAACATGTAGCCACATGTGCTAAGTAATTTTTTGCTAAACCAGCTCTACATCTAATAGAAACCTGTTGCATAGTAAATTCTCCCAGAATTTAGTTAATGTTCTTTTTAAGCAGTTTCATTATAGAATGCAACCTGTAATTGATGTTATCCATCATGTTATAGGTAAGCAAGAAAATGGTGCCAAAAAAAATCAACAACACCCAAAAACCCAAACTGAAACCCCAAAACCCCTGAAACTAATAAAAAAACCTGTGGAGTCATGCTCCTAACAAGCATGACTAACTTGTGGGGTGCTACGATGAGTCTGCCATGAAGTGTAATTTGTTCCAGAGGGAATAGAAGACATTAATAGCCGGTCAGACCCAACACTAAAAGTAGAGACAGGAAGAAATAAAAACTTACTTTGACCTGGTGCCACCAAGAGAAATGACTATTTTATTAAAATGAAATGAGAATATGTTGTGAGATTTAGACAGTCACCAGTGAAACTTTACTTTGGGTGAAACTACGACAAAACTGACACAAAATTTAGAGAAAGGGTAATGTCTTTACAATTCTTGGGGAGATGTTTGAAAAGGTCATTTTCCCTAAGGAAGTGTCACTTGAGTAAGAGTTGCAGAAAATTGACACAATGAAACCTGTGGGCATGGCATAACCAAAAATAAATGGGACTGATGGTCCCAATGGGAAGGCACGAAATTTTCTGGGACAGCATGTCAAAGGTTCTGGTCATTTCAGATCATTGACAAATGATGAATAAAATATAAATAAAAAGAGGTCATACATATTTGAAATGTTGAATTATTTTAATGATGATTTTTGATGGTTTTAATGTTTTTCTGGGAAAAGAAGAAATGAGATTCTGTTTTTTCAGTAAGTCTTTTCATGTGTATGTTGAGCTAGTGCTGAATTTACATGGTGTCTGATACAAGTAGCATTGCTCAGTTCAAAACATCACGAGCTAAATAATGCACTGTTTACTCAAATATCTGAATTCTGGGCAATTTTGAAGGAATACAGCAGTATAAAGTTACAAAAGAGACGTGGCAATATAATTTCTCATCTCTTTCCCATCTGAGAGTGAGTTTTAAGAAAAGCGTAAAAAAAGTAGATTAACAGACTCAAGTTCATGGTTAAAACATCAGCAATAAAGGAACCAGGGCAGCACGAAAATAAAAATATCTAAGTGTCTCCCAGACAACCCATTTAATCTTATCTAAAAAATTTCTGTCTACCCTTGATAACTTTAGAAATGTTTAGTACTCCTTCTGAAAACATTTGAAAAATGTTACTCTGACTCACCTAGTAAACTCTTTCTATAATTTGTTTTCCCAGTTGTCTTTCTGTAGCATTAACATCACCAGGATAAACTGCTTGGTGCAAGATGGATCAGTTTCTGCTTCTTTAAATCCCATGGATGAGTATTACTGGTAGTGTAGATTAGATCGGCTCTTGCCTCTGATATTCCTGAGAATGAATCTTCAAGCCACTACTTTTATAAAGAAACATCTCTCTCTCAGAATAGCTACAGTTGGTCCATATATTGCTTTCAGGCCTTTCATTCACTGTCATATCAAGCTACATCTAACTTCTAAAAAAATGGCATTTAGTCTAAGAGTTTAAAATACGTAAAAGTCTAAAAGTATGCTACTTCTGTTAGCATCATCATCTCAGCTGTTTTGTAAACACAGCAAAAGTACTTGCTCAGGTTGTAGCTTCTGCAGTTTACGTAACTGGAGCATTTATCCTGCTGTGAAGTATCACTGACAACCTCTTGTCTTTGCTTCCTTAGATCATTAATAAAAAATTCTGCCCAGTCTTGGTTTCATACATGACAAAGCTGGAATAGAGTTAATTTTCTTCTTAGTGGCTGGTACAGTGCTGTGTTTTGGGTTCCGTATGAGAATAAATGTTGAAAACACACTCATGTTATAGTTGTTGCTAAGTAATTCTTGGTCTGTATTCAGGACTTTTCAGTTTCCCAGGCTCTGCCAGTGAGCAGGTGCACAAAAATCTGAGGGGAAGGCATGGCCAGGACAGCTGCCCTGAGCTGACCAAAGGGATGTTCCACACCGTAGAGCTTCATGCTCAGTACAGAAACTGGAGGGAGTTGATCAGGGATGGGATGGGCATTGGTCAGTGCATGGTGAGCAATTGCATTGTGCAGCACTTGTCCTGGGTTTTCTTTCTCTCTCTTTTTCCTTTTCTTTAGACTTGTTGCTGTTTGGTTTTGTTTTTTGGTGGTTTTTTGTTTTGTTTTGTATTTTATGGGGGTTTTCTGTTGGGTTTTTTTTTGTTTGTTTGGTTTGGGGTTTTTTTGTTTTTTGTGGGTTTTTTTTGGTTTTTTTGTTTGTTGTTTTTTTGTTTTGTTTTGTTTTAATATTACCATGCACGCGGCTGCACGGTACTTGGTTGCTGGCTGCAGTTAAACCGTGTCATCCTCATTCTCCTGCTGTATAACCAGGGTTTCAATACTCTGTTCGAAGATGATCTGGTTGCAGTTTAGTGTGTGTATGTATGATAACAATATACCAAGCACTATATTGAAGATGAAATGAATTGCATTTCATCTGTAGTATAGAACCTTATTCATCTGACTGCTGTGTGCAGACAAAAAAATATCCCACTACAGTGACTAAACAGCACTTCAGGACCTCCTGCCCTGACAATTGTGTTTTATCGCTTCAGTACTTTTATTGATTTCTTATTCATTTCAGCTGGGAATTCCGTATTTCTATGGAGATTAATTTTACAGTCATAAAACCTTTGCTTCATTGTGCCTTTTTCCTTGCTATTTTCACACTAATATGATATTTTGCAAGGGAAATGTTGACACAGTTAACTACTGAATTAAAAAAAATCCTCGTGTAAAGACAACTTCAAAGAATTGTTCAATTTCTAAGCTGTAAATCCTTATTTCCTTTTATTAACCTTCCAGTCAGACATAGAATTCACTACAGCAGGAAGCTAAAGTGATCCCTTAAATTTTAGGCTGTTTCCATTTATGTTAAAATCTTTCTAATCTTTACTGTATGGCCCAGGAGTTATTTTAATCCTAGATATGACAGGTAAATTTCTATTTAGAGAGAGGTAAAACAGATTGGGTATATCAGGTCGGTGAGTCAAGGATTCCAAGCCTCTCATGCAATCCTTAGCAACATTATTAATCCTAAGCAACTGACTTTGCAAATCTTCAATCAAAGCTGAATTTCCACAGATGGAGTGTTTTCCTTCATGGAGGGGGGCAATGGGTACTGCTGCAATGCTGACAATTTTCCCTGTCACTTTGGTTAACATGAACATTTCCAGTTGCCATCAGTAACAAAAACAAGCAAACAACCCCACAAGCCAAAACTGTTATCCAATTCCTGCTATTCTAACTACAGAAGTTTCAACAGACTTCTTCTTTGCTCAAATTATCATCAAAAGAATATTCTTGTATAGCAGTAGAAGACAAAAATAAAATCAGCGTAGTTCATACAAATTCATGTTTCTTACATTACATCAATTTGAAGAACTGTCTGCTTTTGATGGCTGTGTTTTGCTATCAGTTGTATATTTGCTTTGGAACATAAGCTCTACAATGGCTTTGATGTGAAATGCCTGGCAGGTATATCCATGTGTTCTGCACAAACGGCAAGCACGCTAGGAACCTTGTGTGACAAAAAAAGCAGGCAAGTATTTGGGTAGTGATGAGACAGTATTTATCTGAATTTCCATTGCGCCTTTGAAGAGGCTAGGGCACAGAGGCTCACAAGATTTAGTCTGAAATGCAGAGTGGCTCTTCCTTGGGGTCTAGGAAGGCTGGTGACACTATTTTCTACCTCCTTGTACTCTGTGCATTCAAGAACCTGGACTGTGTTTGCTCCTTTCTAGGACAGATAGGGAAAGAAATTCGATATTGCACTAATGGGTATTGAGATAACCTATTCCTGCCCCTGTTTGTAAATGTGATATTCTCTCATGCTCTTATGACATATCTGATTGCAAATCACAGAGGTACAGGCCCTGTCTCCCATAGCAGGATCAGTATTCACTCTCCTTTTGTGCTTTCCCTGCCCTGAGATCTCCAAGTTTACTTGGCATTAAGTCTAACTTCAGCTCTGTCTTCAAACTGCTTTTAACTTGTGCTAGTTCAGCCATAATAAAGAACAAAAGCTAAAATTCAGATAAGCAGACACTCATGATTTTCTAAGGGGGCAAAATTTTGATGCTGATAGAGAGAAACTCATCTCAAGATAGCTATTGGGTCACCTATGTGCTCAGAGACAATGTTGAATCCTGGGGGAAGAACTGGTGAGGTGACTTGGCTCACTGCTGTGTTGAGAATAACCCAACAGCTTTTCTCCAAAGTCACATGCACATAAACCCAGGATTTAGGATCAAGAGTGCTACTCCACAGGGGAATTTTCACACTCAAACTTGTTTAACAAATGGTGTAAGTGTAATGAAAAGCTTCCACCTCCTTGCTGGAGAAAAGAGGATAAAGCCATTAGGTTAAAAACCATTATTTCACCATTTAACTTAATGAGAGCTTCCCTTCTCACATATTTCAGCTACACAAAAGAACTCAAACCCAAACTTCAGGCAAATAATAATCAGTTCTTTTTTTTTTTCAATTGAGAAAATCTAATTGCAAATCTTCTACTGTACACACTTTTGAAACGTAGATGAAATAAGACTTTGCATATTCTCTTCCAGCTCATAGAAGTGATATTAAAAGACTGGTTATTTGAGGGTGTAGAAGCCTATGGAGTCAAAAAGGAAACCATGGACCATGCCTGGCATTCAGCAGTTAATCAACCCTTCAGGAAACTTCCAAAGTTAGAAGCAACTCCTTAAGATGCAAGAAAATAAAGACTCTCCATGACCTATGAGTCAGGACACAAATGTCCTTTATGCCTTGATATTTCATTTTACAATGTTTTTTATTGCGGAACAATGGAACAAGTCATGATCAAAACTTTAGTCATTAACTCCTTTCTGATCGACTACCAATTTGGAAGGTGGTGACCACATGATTCATATATATAATGCCAAAACAGGAGCAGCATGAATGTTAAATTATTTGCCATGTTCACAGACTGTCAGATGGGGCAGATAGCCAGCTTTTCAAAATAATCACAAAGCTATCTGCACAGCTGTATCGTATTTTCAGCTTGTACTCCTTTACTACTGCAGCCAGCATCCAGTCTTCTCAACCCAATGCTCTCTTTGATGAAGAGGGCAAATAATTTCAATTTCATATTTCTTCTTGCTATAAATGAAAGAAAAAAAATTGTGACTGTCTAGTCTGATCTATAATTTCCTCTGAAGCAATATTGCAAAAATTTCCCATTTACAAAGCAGGAATACAAGAGGGAGGTGATAAACAACAACCATAGAAGTGTTGTATGGATGATATGAATAGATGAAAGGCCTAAACTAATTGTGAGAAGTGAGAAGAATGAATTGGAGTGACAACATGTAATCAAATTCTCTTTTCATTGTTTCCTATCTCATTTCTGCAAAGTGTGTTGAACTCATGATTGTGTATCATTAAAGGACAGAATATTTGTCTTTATTGTACCCAAACTGCTTCAGTTGCTGTTTATCAATCCATTTAATTAGTAAATAAATTGCTGCTCCCAATTGTTTTGGAGATGCTATACAGTACCCCAAGATTATAAGGTAAGAAAATGCATTGGCAAAAATATTGCAACTTAATATAACGCAATTATGTTACTGATAATCTGGAAAACAAATCTATCACTGTAGCAGTTCTACCGCCCACACACCCCAGACAGGAACAAGACCTGTGCAAAGCTCTGAGAGACACCCTGCCTCAGAGAGCTGACAGTCTGAGGCTATGGCAGGAAGCAAGTGGATATGGGCAAACAGATGGGCAAAGTGGAAGCTAACAGTGAAATGGTTATGATTAGTGTAATAGTTTCCGAATATTTGATCGTGTGCCTGTTGCGGGGGCAAAGGAAAAAAAGCCTTTATTTTATTCTTCCATAAAGGGATGGATGTTAATAAGATAATTAGGGTAATGATGTGATTAAAAGCAAAGCTGGAGTCCCAAAAGATATAGTTTATAATATGAGTGAGGAATATTACCCCATATGATGCTTTTAATATTCAGTACAGTCTGGCTTTGAGAAACACCACAAATGCTTTAAGGCAGATTTAAAAATGTCAGCTTCTAGAGGGAGAATTGGGCTGCTTAAATAAATAAATATTGGGCTGCAATAATAAATAAATTGGGTTCCTTAAATAAATATTGTAGGAAAGTGCAGTGGGTAGAGAGAAAAAGTTATCAAGTTGGCAAGAACAAACACCAGGACACCAGGCAAGACTACCACCTAACTGTTCCTAAAAGGGCACTTGGCAAACTCTAGGGGTCAGGGAGAGTCAGTAAGGGAGTGGATTCAGGCTGCAGAATTCTCCCTTCCAGAGCATTTTGGCTGCATTGATGGAAGCACACTGCAATTGATACGATGGGATAGCAGTGCTCACCCTTTCCACTCAGCAGCCCAGCACAGCATTAGCAGGCTTTTCTGGAGGAAAAATACACTTCAGTTCTCCCAGCTTCAGCAGAAGGGAGAGTTGTGCTAAAATAAATCAGTCAAGCACTTAATAAGAATGACCTGTGAACTCCCTTCCCGTCAGAAATGGCCTTATTGTCAGAAAGCTGTTGTAAGTGAGAATATTTGCTCCTTGAGATTTATTTTTTCATGATTGCCTAAACTAACTACCCTTTCTATTCCTCAGGGCAATGTGAAGTCTGTGCTGATGCATTATAAAATGGTTTTGTTTGCCAGAGCCCTTTGGCTGCTGAGGGTTTCTGAGCATTCACATGGATTGGAATTCATTGGCCTCTACAGTGTCCTCACCATCAATATGTTATATCCATAATACAGCAGGGAGAAAAAAAACCCCAAATGACACACTCAATAAATAGAAGTATCCTTACTTCAAAGCATAATTAATCAAATTGGTGCAATATTAAGATAACTTTGAGGTATCTCCCCTTCCTGTAAACCTCTGTCTTAATAAACTAGATTACAGAGGCACAAATTCTCAGTCCGTAGGTTTAAACTCAGCTTCCCCTCTATAGACAGTTTAAGTCAACAGAAAGACTGTCACCCACTCAGAGGGGTTTGGATCAGCTTTGGGAGCTCAAAGTTTTCCTGAAACCTGACAATGTAAGCATAACTACACCTATTCAGAGATAAGATTAAAACTAGTAGAAAAATGGTACTTTTTCCTGTCACACTTCACAGGGGAAAAAACCCCAATTTTTTGGCTATAGTAAAAAAAACTTTGACTCACAGCACTTCCTTCAAATAAATGGACTTGAGAAAAAAAATCCTAAAAGCTTAGAAAAACCATGGAAATGTTCTTGGTCTATTTCTTTAGTTGATTATGTATTTATTTTCTTGAAAGAAAAACAAATTAAAATATGAAGAATTATTTAGATTACTCTAAGACTAAACTGAACCAAACAAAAATTTGATGCCAAATTCCAACATGCTCCAAACAAAAAAACCCCACACCCCCAACCTTGTCATTACAATTTTCTAACTGGCATTTTTTTTCTGCACTTGGATTCAGGAGAGCCAAAGAGGTAGCATGAGGTCATTGCAGTGCAATGCAATTGCATTTAACATTTTGGTTAAAATTTCTATTTTTTCATTCAGTTTCCAAAAATAAGCACACTCCTCCATGAGGAGGGAGAGGTTCAAACCTCTTTTTTCCTGGTTCAAGGGAAGGGTCAAAGGCAGGACTCCTCTGTTCCCCAAGGCTGATGCAACCATCACATCTACAGTAGCCTTTAAATGCATTTTTTTCTCTAATGCTCACACAGAGGGTATTCCATTTTGCATAAAATACTTCAATATTTATTGAGACAGCAAGAGAGCGTGAAAATGACTGCATGAGACAGTGGTTAGATCCATCCCAGGGGATGTGAGACACTTGGGTTCCCTTCCCAGGCCAATGAATTTTTAATTGTATTCTAAAAAGTGGAACAGCCTTAAGAGGAGAGACAAAGCCTGACTCAACTTCCTGGAAACCAGATGAGCTTTGTTCAAAGCCCAGATGTTAATCAAGTATAAGCAGTAGGTGAATCCCCTTTTCCTGGGTTTGCTTGACAGCCCTGATACCTGGGCCATAGGACTGAATGAGATATGATTATAATATACATCCCTCTGGTTTACAAAGGAAGACATTTAATTGCCCAAATTAGGGCATTTGACTGCTTTCATTGATTACTTTCAATAAAGGTAAACACAAAATAAATACGTTTCAAATGTCCAAATATCAGAAAGTTAATATTTTGGTTCTTAACGAATTAAGGCCAAGATGAAGAGTCAGCCATTTTCACAGCTCATGGAGGAATATTTTATTTTACCATTTCCCAAAGCTGTTACTTGATTTTTCATTTCGTAGTTTTTTTTCCTTCAAAGAAAACATTCTTCATAGAAAACAAATGCAGAATATTGTTCAAAACAAACAAACAGCTTTTGCCTCATGTACCCATTCATCCTGGAAAATCTTTGTCTATGAGTAACATCTACATTAAAAAGGGTTTTGGTCCTATTTTCCTAATTCCTACAGTTACGCACATTTATACCATGATGGGATATGAAATGAATTAAATTCAGCATGTGTAACACTAGTGAAAGGCAATGAACTTTACATCAGGAAGGAACTGGATTCATGCTGTATATAAGAGGAATCAAACAGCCTTCAAGTCTGAGTTTCATGAGACACAAGAGGTATGCACCTTTTTCATTATAATTGAATGTAAGTGCTTGTATGGTTTTTAACAACCAGTGATTGCTCTTGTGGTTTTATGGCCTGGTCATATGCCCACTGAAATCAACAGAATGAGCTGTGAAAGGCTTCTGAGCTTGCTTAAAAGTGCAGCTCAGTGACACAGAACAACCCAGCTGCCTTATCAACAGAAAGGATTTGAACAAAATGACGAAAAAATAAATTAAAAAAAAATTACTAAAGCAAAGGTGATTGCTTACAGAGTTTAAAATTTTTAGATCTACATGGTTTATACTTTCCCATGCTCCTTTTCCCATCAATAATCCAACCATTCATCTTCTGTGAAATCTAAACCTTCTGTGCTTCATGTTTTATTCATCCTAAGGTGCTTAATTTATACCAAAGGACAGCAGAGGGGCTAAGAGTAGCCTGTGTAAGGGGAGATGCCTTTAAGGCTATTATTCATGCCCTTTGATCTCAAGTTTTCATTCAGGAAACTTTGGTTCTGTGGGTAATTAGAGGCTGCCACTAACTTTTACTCTATAAATTACAATAAATCTGAAGAAAGCCAAGAATGTTGGAGAGTGTAGCCATGTTTTGAAATCTACAATGCTCAGAGCAATTATAAATATGTTCTAAAACCCCAAAGTTAATTCTGAATCAAGGCTAGTTATTTTCTTTTAAATCTATATTTCATATTGTAATTGATAAGTATTACCAAATCCAAAAGTATTTACGACTGTTTATTTTATACACCACTTAGGTTGACACCTAACAAACTACAGTATGATGGATGAAGACTGACACAAACTTTCCCATGGAAATATATGTTGTGAACTGTACACAATCAATTATTTCAGACAAAGCTCATGCTATTTCCTCTTCTAAGACACTACTACATATTTAGGTTTTCAGCTTGAAAGCCCATTTTGGCACCACTAATGAAATAAATTATGTTTCTTGTCAGATCTCCCACTGGGTGGCGTGTGGTACCTCATGTATGTTCATTTGTCACCCTCAAATAGAATAATACTTCCTGCAGGTTCCCAGAGCAGATAATTGCCCAAGTGGAAGTTAATTAAGTCATTGGTTCACTTTGCTCCAAAGGATGTTAAACCACCGATGCTAAATGAGGAACTTACAGTATCACACTGGAGACACATCCAATTAAAAGACACAACAAAGAATTCACATGTATATAGAACTGTTCTCGCAGATTATGGGGAAGAGAGGACTAATAGATAACAAGTAATTTATAATGGAAAATAAAACCAGAAATTAATCTTAAAGTCAGCAGAAACTGTCTTCCCTGAAAAATCTAGATGGAAAATATCTGCTGAAAAAATTGCACTTTGTCCTATTTCAGATTTGCAACCTGACACGACATTTCATAGTGTCATGTTTCCACTAGTGATTTTTCAGTTATCTTCAGTAGATAATAGAATCAGTTTTTCTAAGTGCAAACTCATCCAAGCCCAAAGTGTTGGTTTATTTCCTTAAGTATAACCTAAGGGAAATATTTACAATTTATTAAATACTTAGGATTTGCTGTTAACAAAGTGATGGAATCATTCTAATATTTTTTTCCATGGAAGAGGAGAATACTTTTGTTGCTTCAACAGTGAAGGAAAAAAAGTTTTATTTCTACTCAGGGCATAAAATAGTAGCCATATAGCCCAGAGTGATTTTTTAGTCAGAACACAAAGTTCACCAATATTTTTGTCTCTCTAGTAACTATAAGCACAAGGCTTCTACCCATTACCAATTTGTTCAACTCCCATTACAATAACAAAACCTGGCAGGCAGTAAAATTTGACATTTTGCTTTATACTTCACTATAATCTTTTTTCCACTTGACAGTAAGACTAATTGAAGACCAATAAAAGGCTAAGAACAATAGAAATTAAAATCCCTCTGCTTCTGAGTTCCCAGTTCAAAATCATATTCCACTTCCAAATGGAAACTCTGCTTTGGGTTGGAGATGGCCTTCAGTGTCCCATGTGCTGAGTGGAACAAGTCTGGGGATGTTTATCAAGCCATCAGGGGCATATTGCAAAATCTTAATAATAGGAATAGAATACTTAGTTCTACACATGATGGAAGTACTGTGAGGATCTACCCATGCTATAGAGTAAGGAGATTTTGTTCTGAAGATAACTGAATTGGCAAAACTCCTATGTGAAAAAAAATGAAGAAAAATAAAAGCAAAGTATCTGTGTAATTTAGCATATGGGCATAAAAGAAAAATGGAGAAATTTTGCTGTCTTTGGAGAGATTTCCTGCCCTATTCACAAGGAATGAACAAGGCTGAATATAGGATTTTCCATTTTCCATTTCTGTGAGAGGACCATATAGAGCCGAAGTTATTAATTTTGTATCCCACCAACTTAATGAGAAGTTGTCCTGCAACATAAACATAAACAGAACCTGATCTGCATTTTATCAGGGTAAAACATCTGGTAGACAGTCATAACATCAAAGACGTCTTCTGTGGGCCACTGCACATGAGAGCTTGCCCTGTGGAAGGATGGGGCACAGGGCCTTTCCATGCCAGGCTCTTCCCTCACAGACAAAACTACTCCCCTGAGCAGAGAATGTTCCTTCTCTGTGTACAGCCCTTCAGGAACAAACCTGTTCTAGGCCCAGAACAGTCAGAAAGTCATAAAGATGAGTGTGGTTTAGGACCTGTTAGGCAGTAATGCAGAGGTTATGGACTTCTGGTAATGCTGCCTGCAAATGTGAGGAAGTGAAACAAAATTGTTACCTGGGACTTTGAAGTGCTCTATCATCTGCACTAGGAGTGTCTATCTATTAAAGGCAAGCCAGTTTAGAGACAAACCTTGTGCATTCTGGAGGCCCTGACCAACTTACTTGTTCTGTCTGCCATTGAGGAAACAAAGGTATTATTAGAAGTCCAGATTTTAACTGAGTTGGCTTTCTCTAAACAGAATGGCAAATATGTAGCATGTAAATTGCAAATTATTTGCAACAGCTGCTGTTTGCTAAATTCTCCTCCCCTTGCTGGGTTTTGTTCTCATTCACCTGTAAAAGACAAGTGTAGGTGGCTGGTGCATATGGAGGTTTTGCCCCAGAATGGATGGGAGTGAGGGGTGAGCAGACAGCCCTATTGCCAAGACTTTAGATTTTAATTCTGTATTCAGCCCTGATGTCTCTACATTCAGTCGGTAGAGCGTGCACAGGACTTCCTGCTTGTTTTGTTCATGTAGCCTGGAAACTTTCCCAGATATTGATTGTATCCAAGTACATTGCCTAACTCAATGGAACTGGTCAAAGCTGGAGCCTCCCTGCAAGAAAAGTGATCATAATGCAATGTAACTTCTCAAAATTACTACAGTAAACACATTACTACATCTTTAAAAATGAAATACACATTTATGTTGAATGCCTCCGGATAGTTTCAAAACTTTTCCAAGAAGAATTGCATAGTGGTTGTTATTACTTAATGGAAGGGCGTTTATAGACATGAGGTTACAATGAAATTAAATAATTCCAAACAAATAAGGAAGGGATATATATTTCCAAGGGCACTACATCCTTAACAAAGACCTCTGCTTTTATCCTCAGCACCAGGAGTTGAGGGCTGCACATAAGCTTTGATCAACCTTAATTAACTCTGGATTGGATCTGTGTCTGTGAATTGTTTATAGTATCTTGGCTGAAAGTGAGATGCTAAACAATACATTTATAGAAAAAGAAAAAAAACCCAAAAAACCCTAAAACAGAGTTTGACTTGCTGGATTAATATTTTGCCAGCTAGATTGAAAAAAAAATAGCCTTAAATATGTTGCTGTTCATCTTATTTTTAAAAAGGAAATCCTTTCCAATTAGGATATTTGTAACAGTGTTTCTGTTGGAAAACTTCATGAGAAGCCCTTGGTATTGCTTTGTGGCTGGGCTATGCCCTGCAGCTGTGCCTGGAGCAGAGCGTCAAACATTGAGGCTCCAGTTGTTTTGAGAAGCCAGCTGGGTGTTGGTGGGTGGTTTCCCAGCTGGCATCTTCTCAGGACTTTTGCCCAGGAGTCCCTCTGGCTGGTCAGGCAGCTTAAGAGTTGAACGTGTGGCTGGGATAACATCATCTCACTGCTGCGCTCAGCTGACCTTCACAGTGTTTTTGTTTTGACTCATATGTGCTTGTAAGGAATTTGCTTTTTCTGTCATTATATAAATACACAGACAGATGCAGGCCAAATCCCGAATCCTTAGCTTTGCAGGCTCCAAGCCCAGCCGCCAATCTCAGCCCTGGCTGGGATCTGCACTGAACAGCATTAGGCAAACACAGTGGCTGTGTGGCTTTATGTGCACCCAGCCCAGACACCTCTGCAAAGCAACCTGCAGGAGCACAGGTACCTGCACTGATCCTGCTGCAGAAACATCCATGGGGCTCATTGGCAGCTGGCAAGAAAGAATTAGGCCAGCCAGATCCTCTTCTCTCAACACCCACCATGACCAAGCACTCTTGGTGAGTTGTGAAAAATCACCCGTACCACAGTAACTCCCACAGTTGTGTTTATACAGTGCCAGCAATTTCTCCTCAGGCAGGAGGGATAGATCCCTTCTTGTGGGGAATTCACAGCTCTGTTCATTAACAGACAAGGCACAGCAGAGGCTTGTAGGAAAGAGACATCTTGAGAGAAACTGAGAGCAGGAACTGAACAAGTGTACATTTCTGAAAGCCCCAATGCCAAAAACAGGCTCTGTAGTAATCATGGCTGGTTTTGTTCTCTCGTTCCCATACATTACTGTAGGCATCAGTGAAGTCATAGCAGTGTTACAGAAGTAAATCCAGAAAATACTGCTTTAGTCAAGGCTTTTTTCACCTCTTAGACAGGAGCAGTTCCAGTGACCGATCTTACCTGGCAGAATCAAGTCCTGGGTTTAGCTGTGCTCAACAATTTTCAGACTGTGGTTCTCCAAAGTGCTGGTAAATCATCCGTATGTGGTCTCTAGTCTATTAAACAGCATGATCTCATCAGCCCTAAATAGCTGAGCTAAACTCTGTGAGAAACTTTGAGAGCTGACAACAGACTCTGTACCAAACTGTGGGCGTCACTGTCCTCCACACTACTGTCATTAAAGCAGGCTGTGGGTGGAAGCTTGGAATCACCACTACTGAAGAAAGAAAAGACATTCTACGGCAATATCTACATGAAGCTTTCCATGGACTGGAGCTCTGGGCTCCGGAGTGTTGAGCCCACTGGCTTGGATGTGCCATGAAGGCAGACAGACATCCCAATGAGGTGGAGGAGATGGTGGTCCCAGCTCCCGGCATTCTTGCTTGTCTCAGAAAACGCTTCTGCTCAGCTCCAAAGAGATGCTTGACTCCAGACAGATCTTAGGATATGGCAGGTTTGACTTTAAGCACTAATAGGCATAATTTTTCCCCCTGCAAGGGCCCTCGGCAGTGCTGCCCTCAGCTGATGGCATGAGAGGGGGCTGGGTATGGGATGCTCTCACCTGACCAGGTCATTCCCTGCTGCTTCCACTTCTGCTTCTTAAAAACTTTGTCTGGCCCTAGGAGCCCTAGAAGGTTCTAAGATGTGATCTCCAACTTCTGCTTTGAGGTTTACCAAGGAAGTGTGCAATGTGATGAAAACATATCAGAAAGCACTGAACGCAGAATGAATGCAAATGTTTTTTTTCAATAGAAAATGTTTAATTATTGTTTGCTGCTTGTGCCTCACACATGCAGCAATAATTTGAAGTTTAATTTTACCCCCTGCCCCCAGTGTAATCTCTGGTCTAGAGTAAGATATATCCTCTTTTTAATTTTTTTTATGTAACATTTGCATGGATACACTTATTAAAAAAAATCAGATGTCTGAGGAAACAAACAAACCAATACAAACAATTCAGACTATGCAAAGACAGAAGAAAATAACCCACAAGAGATTGAAAAATTATAATTTCAATGTCTTCAATTGAAAAATAATTTTGGAAGAGGGTTGCCTTTGCATTTAGTTGGATCACTTTCACCCAAAGAATTTAGTCAATATGTCCTAGCCTATTTAAACTAAGATGTTCCACAGAAGAATCTCTATATTGATGATATTTTTAAATTTCAAGGTTTCTGTGGCCATTTTCTGATGAGAGAAGTAAAAAAAGAAGAAGAAAGTACTGAAAAGCAGACCCTTATGACAGGAAAATATGTTTTACGATATTTGCAACTCTGGAGGTATGGCAGAGGTTGAAAGGCTTTTGCTTTTATGCTTGTTTTTTGTTTTTCTAATGCACATCAGAAACACACTCAAGCTGTTTCTGGGAATTGTCCAGCATACCTCTCTGATCATCTCCAGCTCATTATAATGTGACCTGTGGGCCCGTGTGGTGCTGTGCCCTGCAGTCCTGCTGCTCCAAACACCCTAACTAGGGACTTGTTGGGACATGCAGACTGGATGGGACCTGCAGCAATTTTCTTTTGTGGGAAACCCAGAGCACAGACAGGGGGACCGGAGGCGCCTACTGTACCACGCCAGGGAGTTGGGCTGCTCCCAAGTCTCTCCATTTGAAATGCAAGCTCCATTTGCCATTTCCCCCCCAGCTTTATTTCAATTTGCATACACCTATGCTGGAAGAATAGATGTACTGTGCATAAATGTCCTGACTGGCACACAAACAAAGATGTTTATACATAAGCAAATTCATCCTTTGTTGGCTATTAGAGTCATTAGTCTCTTTCAAACACTTGAGTCATTCCATTCATGCAGCAGAAAAAGTACTACTGACCTCAGCGACCCATCACAGACAAACCAGTGAGCAGTCAGTGATGGAGAAAGAAAGAAAATTCTCACTTGAAAAAAAATTAATAAAAAATCCATGAGCTTAAATTTCTTTGCATAAACTGTTTAGAGTATCACAACTCACAGCTTAGTGAAGAAATTCATTTTTTAAAGAAATTAATGACAAAGAATGAAGATCAAGGTCTTGGTCTGAAGCTCATTGCAGTCAATGGAAAGAATCACGGTTTAGTAGGTTTGATGAATGCTTCCCATGTTCAAATCTGTTTGAAAAACCACAATTTCAAACCCTTCAACTATGCAAGGAGGTGGACCATCTTTCCAAAACACTTAGGGATGTTCAATGTCCACAGACAAGGAAAGTCGGTTTGAAGAGATATGTTGGTGCGTAATGGAAAAGGGGGTGTGTGGGGAAATGAAGGAAAAATAAGACATTATTTTCTTCATGTCCCTGCAGAGTGGGATGCAGGACAGAGAACATAAATTTAGGCCTGTGCTGCTGGGAACAGGAGAGGTGTCAGAAATCACACATTTTGCAGTGTGTTCCTCTACAAGAAAGTCCTTTGAGAGAAAAGCCTCTAAGTGTGTGAGCAGAACCCATAAAATTTTACACCCACCCCCCCAAAAAAGGAAGAATCAAGAGTCCAAACCTGCCACAGAAACCTCGACCCTTCGTTTAAATTTGTCTGCAATGCATTTACAAGACATAGGTTTAAAAAGGCTGCGTGCTTGCAGTAAAAGTTACATCTATAACTTTTTCATTGTAGCAAGCTCTTCTTGCCAGTGCCAAGATATTATTTTTTATACACAACAGCAGGCATATATGGTTTTAAAATTCTGTACAGTAGTTTCATACCAAACTCTTCATTGTTTATATTTTTAATGTCAAAATGCATTCTGTGTTCCAGAAAAAAATGGAATATATCATATTTTAATAATTTTGCATAAATTGTGTTTACTGTGGGTTTAAAAAAATCCTTTTCCTTCCAACTACCAATCTGATTGAAAGCAATTATGCTTCTGGCACAAGACTCTGAGCAATATTCAGCACAAATTACATTTCATTCTATTATTAATAGATGTGATATGTGAGAAATGAAGATGTATGTCTACTTCTTTCTGTTTATAATTATAGCAATGCCATTCCTATTTTCCCTTTTTTATATATGCTTTTTAGAATCTTTGAGTTGGATATGTATGTGTTTGTGATCTCTTATCCAAAGGGCAAAATGACAATGAAAATAAGAGCAGCTATCCTGTTACAAGATTAATTTGGGAATGATAAATGAGTGTTTTTAGAATGAATTGCATAGGTTAGCACTTAAACAGGTCTTGGCAGCAAACCAGCCCTTTTCTTCAACAAAAAGGGGGGGAAAAATGTAGAGAATGTATAAATGAGTTGATTGCCCCAGGATGTCTCTCTCAAGAAGGATTAGAGAAACCTACTGGGGCATTTTCTATCCCCACAAAAGCACTATTTGTGCTACAAAAGTTCACCCCGATAATCATGTTACTACAGAAAAAAAGGGGAAAAAAAGAAGGTTTTCTGCTCCTGTATAACCTCTTGTAAGACATTTGAAGTCATAGGTGCCACTAAGTCAGCTGTGTACTGCAGGCCAGGCCTATCCAAAGAGTGGGAGTGAGAACAAGTTTTCTCAAATTCTCTTCAGCAAAGAGAGGGAAAGCCAAACAATATATTTTCTTGCTATCATTGAAAAAGTAGTGTGAAATCGAACTCCACAGTCCAGGCACAACTTCATCAGGGCTGTGCAGGTTTTAACTTCCAGGTTTTAACTGTGCTGTATCTTTAGGTTCAGGCCCACATGTACACTGTAAGAAAAAAAGCAGCAGCAGTATTTGAAGGGCAGCTCCCGGTCACGCACATTCTTATTCCTAAAGCTGTTTGTTCCAATTGAGACACAGGGATTTCTGAAATGCCCAATCAGTTATGAGTAAGACTCCAGCATGGCTTAAGGCCAGTCATGATATACATTTGATGAGATGGGACATCTGTGTTTCAGTTTGGTCTCCTTATAAGAAATTTATTGGCAGGAATAAGTCTAAACCATTGTCCGGGTATGTGACAAGACAACTGGAAAGTTTTTTGGTGGAGTCTTGTAATTTTTCTTCCCTTTACTTTTTTTTTCTTGCAAGATTTCTTCCTATAGCTATTTAATGAAGATATAATGTCTTCCTCAGCCTGATCTTTGCATTTTTTCCTCTAATCTTTCTGTACTTAAAACTTTTAAAGCTGCCATAGCTGCTCAGATCAAGAGCCCAATTCCTTTCTGTGGAAGACATCAGTAGATATTTACAGAAATATTATAAGAAAAATGGAAAGAAAAAGTGAACCATCCTCCCAGCAGAATATACTCAGATTTTCTGAGGGCACAGCTGATAGGGCTCTTCTCCATGGTTTTTTGCTTTATCCCATTTATTCTTCACTTATTTGGCTCAAAATCCATTAACACTGGGCTTCAAATTATGCCTTTTTTGGCTGTGCAGAAAGATACCTCATTTAAAAAAGGTGTATTAGCTGGTAATTTTGCTGTGGTCTCCTAAGCCCTAGGTTATGGAAAATTTGACTTTTTCTATATCCTTTTGGGTTAAAAGACTTGAAATGGGCATGGCAAGAAAAGACCAAACAGTGGAACAAGATGTAGTAAAAAGTAGGGACAAAGAGAATTGTCAAAAACATGATAAGCAAAACCAGAGATGACAGAAAGACTGGTGATGGGCATATGCTTAGGATAGAATGAAAAGGTTTTTCACAGGTGAGAGGACTTGAAATGGGATCTAAACAACCTGAACACCAACACTGTCTCTTAACCACTGCTCTGTGCTCTCTCCAGATATTTTGTTCATACCAGAGTGCTCTGTTCATTAAAATTCATACATCTACAAACAAGCAAAACAAAAGGCCCAAAAGCAGATAAACAAACCAATCAAACGCTGATGCATAACAGAGGGGAAAATAAAAGGAAAGATTCCCTCCCTGGCCCCAGCTGTTCATATTTATATTCACTTGGCAAACACTTGAAAGGGTTTCTATCTGATGCATTAGTGAATGTCTGAGGGGGAAAAAGTGATCCTGGATAGATTTGTACCAAGATATTGTTATATTTCATGGCAATCACAACCATCTTGATGATAAAGTATATTTCTGTTGTTCTGTGTTTCAGCTACACTATGAGTTTATGGGATGGAAAGGACAAGGATGTGGCTTTCAGACGCCGTTTATTTCAGGATGACCTGTGTAAAGGATCGCCATCAGCCCATGGCATGTTGTTCATATCAGAATATAGGGAAAGGTACAGGTATTTTTTAAGTTTGAGAATGGCAAGCTCACTTCTCAAACAAGTGCCACAGGAACATTTTTGTTAAGTAGGAATGGAAACATGGCCTCATGGACCAGCTTTTGGGTAGTGAAAGAGGATGTCAGCTACTTTGTTCCACTTGCCCCTGGCACAGTATTTGCATATGAATGAACTGTCTTGAATTTGAATATAAGCCATCCAAAAGAGCTGGTGCTCAGTCCAAACAAAATAAATAATTTCCCTGAGATCTGAAGAGAAGGTAAATTTATTCATAAAATTATGACTGTGAATTGTGATTCTGCCACTTATATTTGAGTGTTGAAGACAGCAGTCAAATTTCCCACTGTGACACAAACCACTATTGACAACAGAGAAACGTGTCTATGTGCAAAGCTCTCTGGCATGTATGCTGTCATAAAATTTATGACTGACTTTAAGACAAAGAACATTCTGATTATAGACATTCCTTGAAAAGGGTGAGTGAAAAAAAATTATTAATTCTATTTGTATTTTGCATTTCAGTTAACAAGACAGCCTCATCCAAAACCCAGTTAAGCAAAATATTATATTCCAATTGTTTCACTGAATGCTGGGACCCAGGGTCCTCAGAGACTCAGATGTTGCACACACCAAGGAATATAGAATTCCTGCCCCAAATAATTTGCAAGATAAACCTCTGAACCATTAGTGCATAACTGAGACTTTTTTTAGACCTACAGATATCAAAGCAATAGTTGCTTGTGCCTGAAAGCTAAAGACAGTAGCAGCATTTGGAATCAGAAAAGACAAATGAAAGAATGTCCACCATTCACCTTTGAGACTTTAAGGAAGAAAACAGAGTAATCATTAAGGCTTGTCAAGCAAGATCCTTTTCCACATATAAATTTCAAACTTCCAGCCAGATGCAGGTGCTGGCACTGTCACCCTAAAAGCAAATCCCAAATTCTGCTTTGAATATTCCGAGTTCCCTGATTTTATTTTCTTAGAAACACAGGATGATTTGGGTTGGAATGCATCTTTAAAGATCAATCAGTCCAGCCCCCACAGGGGCTTGGGCGTTGTCCCTAGTCACCCTTACCAAGAGAGGTGATTAGATTATTAATTTATATTAGACATATCCCCAGGGACACACTGGGCAATTACGCAGGGACATGAAGAGTGTATCACATTGCTTAACATTTTATAGCTCCAATCTCACACAGTTTTGGAGGCAGATAGGAAGACAGGCCAGGTACCGAGGGTATGTATGTCTGGGCACACAGGGTCTTTCCAGTATTTGGTAGGGTTTAGGTTGCACTTCTGGTTACAAGTTGTTCTGTTCAAAGGATCAAGAACTACGAAATTAGAAAATACTCAAGAAGTCCTATTAAAAACACAGCAAATGCATTGCTGATTTTGCTTTTGGTTGTTTACACCTCGTGCTGCAGATGGTGTGTATCATATAGATAATAAACACTTGCAAAGAAATGGTACATACACTGGTGACCGTTCGAAGCAATTTGCTTTACTTGGTTTGTTTTGTTCTTTTTTTTTTCCTTAGATTTTTTTTTCTTGTTTTAAGGCTACTTCTGACAGCAGATACCAAGTCACTTCAGCCACCAGAAAGCAAGTGGAGTGGTTCTGATTTTTTTTCATTGTTAGTTGGATGTTTGTGGTTTTGCAGTCCTGGTTGTCAAACTTCATTCAAAAGCTGCCCAAGGTAAACATCCAAAGGCTCTTTTTACATTCACCCATTTTTAAAGTTTTGTCCTCTCTCAGTAAAAATTCCAGGCCTGCAGGGACTGAAAGATGATGTGGTCACCTCTGCGTGCTTTGAGAGACACAGGAGGGTTGTGTGAATGCTCAGTTAATGAGAAGGAGGGAATCCTGAGCTCCACAAAGGACTTTGAACTTGCCCACTGACCACAGCAAGCTCTGCTGCCGTATCCAAAGGATGGTGATTGCAGAGGACACACACGTGCCCAGCACAGGCACAGCATGTGACACCTGCTTTGGGACTCCAACCATTACTCACGTCTTTATTAACTTAAAACTGAATTAATTGCTCAGCTCTTCATCTCTGACTATGCCTATGAAGAACTCTGAAACTGCTTCTAATGCAGTGTTAAAAGAAATATTTACTACAGAAACAACTTTGAGACAAATTGAAGCATTCCAGGCTATATTTTTTAAATGATATTTTTGACCTTTGGTAATACTAGTTGTTGGAGAAGCCTGGCCATTAGTGCAGTGCTGTCCTACCAGACACAGAAAGAGGTATTGAGGTTCCAAAGAAATAAACATACTTTTTTAGGTAATACTCTTGTCAATATTTGTGTTATTGAAGATCAAAAAACCATAATATACAATCACTTTCATTAACAGATTTCACAGATTAAAAAAGAAAAATATCAACCTCTGGAAATGGGGATTTTATATAAATAAATAGAGTATCTATCATAATATTCAGGCATTTGAAAAGAGAGATAATGTCTAGTGAACTTTGGAAGAATGTGACTTTGAAATTATCACTTGAAGAAAGGACATTTACTTTCATTTGGACTGTCACTGGACTTGGGCAGCATGAGCCTAATCCTGTGTCCATCCAATATTTTCTCTCATCAAAATGTTCCCAGTACTTAAATTGAGTCTAGTTTTTACAGCCCCTTTCACTAACCTTGGTCAAGGTATGATTTCATGCAATGATCAAATGGAAGGAACTTGAAGTTAGACAGCGGGAAGTCCAAAAAATTCCATTTCAGCTGCATCCTATTATACCTGTATCCAATGCTGGAACTGAACACACAAACTCCAAATCTTTGGGAAAAAATTTTGCAACTAGCTTAGTGATGCTAAAAATGCCAAGGCAACCATTTTACTCAGCTTGTTGCCACCACCTGGAAGTAAGAAAAATTTTAACTCTGTTTTCAGCTTAGATAACTAGATAAGTTCTAAGAGAGTTTGGGTGGATTGGGCAGCCACTCAAAGCCAGAGGCTGGAATTCTTCACAGAACACAAAAGCAAAGCCCACTGTATTTAATTAGCAGGAAATCCACACTTTTTTTTTTATACTCAATAAAAAGATGCAGATTTGCAAACACAAGTGACTTGATTTTCTTTAATTTGCATTTATTAGACACAGATGAAAATCCATTGACCTGGTGAGGTGACTTGTGTGTTTTAAGGGATGGTGAGAATACAGCCCCTGTAGTTGCCACTATTGGTTTTATATAAACTGCTCTCATACCTATTGCACTTCTGAGTTTGCTTCCCAGCCTACAGAACACACATGAGTTTTAGTGTCTGCATATTGACAAAACATGTAGATACAGAAGGAGAAAAGCTATCAAAAAGGCTGTTAAGAATGAATAAAAATTACCAGCAAGGTCTTAGCAGAAACAAATCTCTTTTGGACCAGACTTCATGCAGTGAGTACTAAGAAACTTACATAATTGGACCAACAGTTGTTGGTTTCTTTTCCAGCATCTGGTTGTCACTTGAACTACAATGCCGCTCCAATTATATTTTTATAGGGAGCAATTTCATTTTTATAGTTTAGGAATCCTTTGAAATAGGTTTGTGAAAGGAAATAAAATATTAAAAATAAAAAAGAAGAAAATGTAAAGAAGGAGAAAAAGTTTGGCTGGCCTCAGAGCTTCTAAAGAGAAAGTGAGATCAGGAATCCTAACCCAGACTGGCTGTTTATAATAGCTGCTACTGAAACTGTTAATTCATAGCAGTGCCCTGAAAATATCTATCAGCCTTTTCCTCCTTGCCCATTTAAGGGGAAAGAATGAAATCCCAACCAATTATTGGGGAGCAGTCCAAAAGTCTCATCTCTCCTCTCTGCACAAGCTAGCATGCCTCAGGAATAAAGACCTCAAATGACAAAATGGCTCCTTCTTTTTCTCTTCTAAATAAATCCATCCTCTTGGTTCTAGAATGAAGGACAAAAATACTGTCCCTCATACTGAATGCAGCACACCACTCTGATCCCTTGCTTACAAATGATGGATGTTCAGCTCGTACAGAGCTGCAAAATTAGTAACACAGTTGCTGAGAGCAACCTAATTTTGCAGCATCAGATATCCAGCAGCTTTCCTCAGTAAATTTTGGGAAATTTCATCTTCAGGTGACTGGAGTACAGTACCCGCGTGCTGTTCTCAGAGATGCTCTTTGCCTCAAGAATTGATTCCTGCCAGTAACTTTAGCCTGTACAACAGCATTTCCTGGCTCACCCTATTCTGACCTAAGTTTATTTTATGCAGCACAGTAATTTACGGTGGCCTTTTACCTAAGCAAGGCAGCAGTGGGGTGGGGTGAGCAGGAGGAGGTGCAGCAGTGACAGGAAGATGCAGGGCAACTCAGAAGCTTTTTTTTTCTGCTGTCAGCAGTGAGACAGTGACAATAAGTTACAGCCTGAACACCACTAAGCACCACTGACCCCTGCCAGGCTGAATTACCTTCCTGAAGGGTAGCCTTCAGTTCTGTTCTGGTTAATAAAATTTATATTTTAGGATTGCACGAGGAATAAACATTGGTAGAAATGTGACATAAAGATCCTGTGATTAAACAAGCTGCTGAATATGAGCTTGTGCAGATTTCCTAACTCAGGTGCAGCTTCACACATCTTTTGGATATCCTGCTTGTGGAGGCAAAAAAGAATAAGGCTCTCCCCTACACTACACTGACATGACACCAAAACAAGTACCTTGACATCAGGTTCATTATACGATGGAAGCATTTCCTATTTGTATTCTCATATCTAGTTGTCTGCTTATCTGTAAAACAATGCCTGCACTCTCACATTTAATGTCCTTCTTGCATCTAGGGAGACAGCATTAGAAGATACATAAATTGTGACATGGTCCAGTAGTCTATTAATTTGAGGGAAATAAAGGAGATTTATTTAATTAAGGAAGTGGCATACTACACTGCTGTTACACAGTCAACTGAAATTTTTGTATTAACTATTCAGATTCAAATGCTTCTGAATTGTAGCAGAAAGCACATTTCCACTAGGCCTTCATGCTCTCCTGTCTACAAGTCAGAAAAAAATCAGACTCTTATTTTCTTTAACACATAACCTGGGACAGGTGCCAATCTTTTCCTCCATCCACTCAGAACCAAAGTCAAATCAGTGGCCTTTTAGAGGACTTTACCTGTATTTTTATCTATAGTTTCAACATTTTCATAGCAGATGCTCACAAATGATAAGCTCTGTTCTAATAGCACAGTGCAGCTTTGGAGTTTTAAACAAAGAATAGTCCCATTGGCTCTGACAGCTTTCCATTCCTTTAAATCTGAAGCAAGACAGACTGAAATATGTTCCTTCATGTGCAGGCTGTGGTTAATTATCAGAGATGCACAGATATTTGTCTAAGAATATTATTTAGTCTTTACCATTTACAGTAATGTTTTGAGAAGTAAGAGCCTGATTCATCCCTGTGCAACCTCCGTCTATGACTGCGAATCTGTTAAATCTTTTTTGTGTTTGAACACTTCGGCTCCATCGACAGGCTGTTTTTATTGCTTTCTCTTTATAAAAAAAGGTTAGTTTGAGTTTGTTTGTTTGTTGAGTTTTTTGTTTCGTTTGTTGTTTTTTTGGGGTTTTGGGGTTTTTTTAACCAAAGACATGCCATATAATTGCAAACTCTTTTACAAATTGTAAGTCCACTGCTTTCCTCCTATCCTATTCCTTGATGATTTTTTCCTTAAGCCTATCAACAAGCTCAAACAAGATAAACACTTCACAGGATATAGAGAACTCTTTGAAGAAGTCACCTCATGTTTGGAGGTGTGACACAAGATCGCAGAAATATTTCACCATTAACTTTGCAAAGATTAAATCAATAAAGAAGCAATTTCAGTAACACTCCTTCAGGCTACATTTAGTATGTAAGTGTCTTACATAATGATAAAATTAGGCATGCAATTCTTCATTTGAGTTATCTGTGGAAGCCCTAGTTACCTTTCAAAAAGACAAGTTTCAATAAACACTGTGTCAGTGCCTGCTTATGGAATTAAAACTTTTTTTCCTATGCTTTCTTTAAACACATCATGTCTCCAGGTCTCTTTAATGTGTTTTTCACCTTAACAGTGGTGGAGCTACAGGGAATAAAGACTTCAATAAAGGCTCTATTTAACCTCACAATACAGCAGTGTTCATGCTTCAAGTGAAAGTTGTTTATGCTACTACCTTCCATATCTGAGGGACAGAAAAAACCAAAACTAGTGAGGGGCAGATCTCAGCCCCTCACATGATGCAGGTCAGTGGTAGGCCAAGTTTGACAACTCAGCTGTGATATAACCTTGAATGGAGTAGAAGAGTCAATTCCCTTTCTTGCAATTTAAAGTTTGGAATGGGCCAAATCTGCATTCCCCATCACACTGCTCTTCCACAGAGCTTTGTCTTTTCCTGCCAAGTCTCTAAGTAGAAAAGCTCAGTCATAGCTTTTACAGGCATGTCGATAGCACCGTGTAAGTCCTGCCCTGCACAGTGGCTTGGAAAGTGATGACAATGCTGCAAAGATCAGACACTGAATGGGGGCTGTGTGGAGAACTCAGAGGAAGCTGATAGTGTTTAAAGCAGTGACATTCCCCCAAAGATTTAGGTGAAGAAGCTTGGCATGAACTTAAATAGACAGATGCTTTTAATGATTGTGAAGAGTCGGGAAACTTTTTTCTTATAGTACCTTTTTTGTCAGTGAGGGTTAAAGCAAACAGTCATCCATGATCCCACTGTGTAATTGCTTCCATTTTGTTTAGGCAGTTTAACCTCCCTTTAACCCCTCTGACTACTGTTCAAGACGAAACAAAATGACTTTGATGATCTTAGGCCAGCAATAATAATAAACTCTCTGGTGTTGTAAACCTCTTTGTGTGAAGGACAGAGAGACTGATTACTTCTCCAAACTGTTTGTGCTCCGTGATTGATAACGACCAGTTGAAATTCCCCTTGCTTCCCCCTGTGTACCTCCATACAAGGGTTATTTAATCCACTGGCACTTGGGAGGAGTTTACCTCAAGGCATGGTGAGGGTTCAAAGGCACAATGAAGAATGGCTTTCCATAGACAAGTTCTGGGGGCAGAGCCTTCCAAAACCTGCTGTCTCCTTGCTTCTGTAAGATGGGAGTTAGATCCTCAACTAGCCCAAATACCTGCAGTTGAGATAGATTAGTTTTATTGCCAAGGTGTTCAGTGCATTAAAGCTTGTTCCAGAGTACTGTTAGCCATTCAAAGAAAAAGCTGTGCCATTCAAATTATCTCATCACGTTTGGCTGCTGACAGATCCGAGGCATCTCCAGAGCACTCAAACTCCATCACCACTCAAACCATCCATACCTGCAATTCCAGCGTGACAGCGTGCTCTGCAATTACCACAAAGTGCAGGAGGCTGGGAGAAAGACATGCTGTGGCAAGAAATATCTTGTAAAAATATGCAGAGTAAACACAATGCTGAGTTAAACTGGCCTGATTTGCATTCATAAATAAGGTCAGGTGAATGTAATTATGCTGTGGCCATGGACTAAAGGTCACTAGTCATGATTTTTAATTATAAACACTAACAGCAAAAGAGCAATGATGCATGGATCTGTGAGGCCATCCATTTAGTAAAGTTTTAAAATCCTCAGACTCCCACAGATGTGTGGGCATCCCTGGGAAGGGGAGAAATCAGAAGTGAGAGAGTTCACTCTCCTTAAAATCTGTCTTTTGTCAAGTCTGCTGTCTTTGGAAACATATTATTAGCCATATTATGTGTTGAAAATGAGATTTTCAAAGTAAGTTGCCATTAAGTTAATATTAGTGCTGCAAATTACCTAAATTCTTCTTTCAAACATATTTTAAACAAGGAAAAGGTACGTTTCTTTTCAAAACCTTCTGTTATTCTGGCTCTGTGGCTGTTCCTGCAGGATTTAACCATTCCTTTCAAGCATGAATGGTCAGAAGTTTTGTGATGAAAAGAACACATAAGAATTTTTTAAACATTAAAAAAAAAATCAGCCATGTTACTTGGCCCAGTATTTAGTTATTAGGCAGACATATCAACAAATGAATCAAAATAATGTGGAGAAAATTTTGTACTCTCACTGCTGATGGATCCACATTGCCCCTACAATGCTGCTGTGTGATTCTGGGATCAGTCTACACTGAGCTAAATTATGTTAGTTTGTAGGGCTTTAACTCTGCACAGTTGCTCCTGATGAATTGTTTCAACCCTAGGTGGACTGCAGTGAACTCCTAAAAACTGCAGAGGGAGGAGATAAAGCAGGGTTTCGTTTTGTTTCATGTTTCTTCCAAGGAAATTAGAAAAGTCCATGCCTGGTTTTAGGCTTAAATTTTCTTACTGTTTTGGAGTTACCAGATTTTAGAAAGGAAAAAAGTCTGAAATTTAAACAGCACATGCTCCTCAGCAACCGTGGCTTCACCAGCTCATATAAAGAACTAGAGTAAAAAATTTAAACTGCCAACATGTATGACACAATAAGGAGGACATGTGAAGCATGGAATCCCAGAAAAAAGGGATTTCTAGACTGATCTTTTGAGTGCATCTGTCTATGTACTGTTTAATGCGGCAAAGCGTTCCCTAAATTTTTGGCTTTTTTTGTAGATTCAGCAAGATACAAACTTAAATGTCAAATTTATGCCTGGGGAAAATCCTACCATTTACTGAGGACAGAGTGAGGCCCAATATTTCCCTGCAAAATGAGATCAATTATTTGAAATAGTGTTCCCACTGCTGTAACATTCTTTACCTGAAGCTCAGACAGGTGCATAATTCTTCCCTCAAAGACCATCAAAGGTTTTTCCTTTGGCAATTGCTTTAAAACTGTAGTCTTCACTGATCACTACAAAAAGGGGTGAAACCAACAGCCCACTAAAAAGGGAAAGATCAGAAGAGTATGGTGGTAATTCACAGCAGCAAGGACCACCTCGGGACGAAGATGCCTCAGCAGACTCTGGATTTCAGTGTTTTTTTGCAAATGAAATGCATTAAACAGGGTCCTCCATGGTCCAGATCTGACTCCTATACTGAAGTGACTTCAGAAAGGTCATCTTTCAGGTGTGAAGGGGATTTCTGTACTTTGGCCATCTTTGCAATGATTTCTTGCACCGCTTCACACATGTGTCGTAAGCCTCCCTGATAAAGTTTTCTTACAGGTGGAAAAGATGTTTTCAACAAAATTCCATTCCCAATCTGAGCATCCATTTAAATGCAAGCAGATTTTTTCCCCAAAAAACACCTAACAAATTAAAACATCTGCTTCAAGGGAATCACGAGTTTATTGCTGTCATAACAAGCTGACATTTGACATGCTGTACTTGGCTGAACTAAAGCCACAGTACACCACACTCCAGCGAAGCAGTGCTGGGTTATAGTTTGCTGGAACATCTGCAGAGTAGAAAATGCATGTTAGCTCTCAAGTTCAAAGAGACCTTGGAAATACATTCTCTAAAAACACAAACTGGAAGATGGCATATGGTTAGGTCCTCTTTTTGTTTTGTTCATAAAGTTGTTTGTGAGATATAAATATACTTAATTCTGAAACTTAATAATCTGGCCCTGAACAGAAACACTATCAAGCCAGGCCAAGTAAAATATCCTTTTCATTATGTTGTGCTCCATGGAAAAAAGAAAAAAAAAAGAAAAAGAAAGAAAAAAAAAAAAGTGTGTTTGGGGAAAAGGAGAGAGAGAACCAGATAAGCACTTCCCAAAGTGCTCTTCCAAGTAAGATTTTACTGATGGACCAAGGAAGAATTTAATGTATTGCTCTGTTTATGGCTTACTTGGATGATCTGCTCTGCAGTTTAGTTCCAGTTTCCTGTTTGCAAAACAGAGACCATAGTAACTCTCTGCCAGAAAATGCTCTCTGAATTTGTTATGTGAACTGTCAGATCCTCCTGTAGTACCTCAGGAGTGGAGGTCGTATAAATATGGAGACACAGAGATGGAGATAGAGAGATGGAGACAAAAACACTGAGAGGGCAACCTACCCTTTTTCTTTCATTGCACTTAATATTTCTGAGAGCACTGAGAAATAGTGAAGGTAGAAGAATAGGAAAATTTAACTGTTACTACTTTCTTCTCACACTGGTATCTCCATCCTCTTTCACAGATCTAGGAGTAATAAGGAAATATTGCTTACCATCTCAGAAGCAAGTCAGCAAGTAGTCAAGTCATCCTAAATAACTGGACTATTTCTAACAGAATAACCTAAGGGAAGTAATAAGTATCAATCACACATCAAAACCTAAATTTTGGGCTATTTTTTTGCTAACGTTGTTCTAGAAATTTAACTTTTTTGGAATGTTTGAAAATTTTACTTTACAGTGAAAGTACCTATGCAGTTCAACTCTATTGTATACTGGCTTAATGGATTATCTAATCAAAAGCTTACATATTTGACTCAGAGATTAACTAAGTAGAATCTCTATAGTGTGGGGAGAGAACTATCTCAAGGATTTCTGTAAATATTAAATTCTAAATTCCTGTCATTTTCATTTGACCAGTAATATAAATACGCACAAAAGATTTAGTAGAAGACTAGTATGATCCTGTAACAGTTATGTTCTTGGCAAAGTGTATGCATGGAGTCAACTGCATCCTGCTCTGTGGTCACTCATTTTTACAAGAGTATGCAGCACCTGAATGGGAAGAGCAATCTCTTCCAGGGATAGCTGAGGGCCTTCTGCTAAGGTTTAAAACACTGAATGTTGTGGTTTGCCCTAATCAGCTGCATCAGTTGTAAATGTAGATGACTTCTCTTAAAAAAAATGGCAAAGGAGAAAGAAATTAAACAAAAACCTCAGGTACAAAAAAGACATTAATTCAGCAGCCTGATGCTGAGTCAGAACTCCCAGCAGCTCTGTCTTCTCTAACCAGCCCTTGAAATACTTGGAGAACTAGCAAGTTCAAGAAGACTAGTATGGTAGTGACAGCATGCTACATGGAAAACAGAGCACAGACAAAAGCAAACTGGTTGACAAAGCAAAAGATTTATGTTCATATTGTGGACACAACATTTTCACGGTATCCGTTGCCTCTTTTCTTTGGGTCAACTGCAGGCAGCATTGCACGCTGTGTTGTGACTTGGCTGACATGGCAGGAACAGCAACTACTTTAACACTGATGTAAGATAAGGGGAGCAGCTGCTCCCATCTAGACCCAAAGATGCATTCCTTTTTTCCTTCCTTTCAAAAATCACTCTCTACCTCTGTTCTGTCAACACTCCCCTACTAAGGGTCAGGGAAGAATTTATTCCACCTCTTTTATCACATGCATTCATATGTAGCACTTCATTTACTGAGGTATTTTTTGCGGGAGATGATAACTCTTAACTCCTAAAGGTTTGGAAGACTCGGTCTTCTGATCATAGGCTCTGGCTCCTAAAGGTCAGATGCTGCTTGCTTAGTTATGTCAATTTTATTACAGTCACCTCGCTTTCCATGTACAATAGGCATTTGATGATTGATGTTTCGTGATGGGACATTCCTACTGAACTCTTTAAGAAATTCTTTCCCTCCATTCAAGAGTTCAAAGGAAAGAGAAAAATTGAAACAGCAATTGCATAAGATTTATGTACTGTACAGTGAGAAGCCAAATACTCTCCTGTTGAACACAGTTATCTAGCAGCAATTGGGAACAGCATGTGGAAACCCACTCAGGTATTCTTGGCTTGAAACTGCAGTCCATTTTTCTAAAAAAAAATGGAAGATAAGGAAAATCAAAAAAAACCAGACTATAGAACCTTCTAGTTCAAAAGTATGAACTAATTATGCTATTTGAAGACATAACAAGACATATTTATGTCTACAGTGGAGTTCATTCTTTTAGAGTCTCTAATATGAAGTTCATGACAAAGAATTTCTATTTTCTACCCATTGAAACTGCTGTTTCTTTCCATCTGGTTATAGCTGCTAAGAACTGCATTCACAAAGCCTGTCTTTCTACACCATTTCTGGAAATGTATAATTCATTTATAAATTCACTAGAATAGGCATCATTATAATCTCATCTGACTGCTTGCATTTTTTGCTATAAAAATCAAATTGATCAAAAGATCAGAACTAATTGACTGTTTTGCCAACATAAGAACAGAAAAAAATATTGTTCAACTCTGAGTCATTCTTCATGGAAAATTAGTTATTTCTATTACTCTAATTAAGGTGTTCTATTTTCCCTTTTTAAATGTAGAACTAATTGAGAGTGCATGAACTTCAGACCAGCAGAGTCTCAGTGCAGAGATAAGCAGAATCTTTGAAGTTTTTAAAAGAAGCTCACAAATGAAGTTTGATCAAGTGTATTCTTTATTTAGGTGCACATAAAATTAGATATTTTTTGGTACACATGGTAAGAATTTTGTCAGTACCATCCCACCTGCCTTCATGAAATGGTGCTTTATTTTTCAGCACAACCCACTGTAATACTTTCAGTGTTTAAAATTACTGGTTTTGAACTGTACATAGAGAGACCGTGATTTATATGCTCTCATTCCAGGTATTCCATAAACACTTTAGCAATGTGAATTTCATTTCCAGGACAAGTGCTGCCACTTAGTTGCAAGCAGACTATTTCATTCCCAGGCATTTTAAAACAGCTAGTAAAAAGTTGAATGAGAAACTGCTTAAAAATACTTATTTAAAGAGGGAAAAGTATTTATTCACTGGGATCATCTGAGAATACAAAAAAGTTTAGATGTTTCTAACTTTTTCAGACTTAGTCACACACCTCCAAATTAAATCTCCTTAAAAAGCAGGAGGATAACAAAGGATTATAGGGTGTGGTTGCAGCAAAAAATAAACCATAAAAATGTGTTTGAAAGATATGATAAAAATTATCTATTTGTTAAAGCAGGCTGCAAAAGCCTGGAAACTCTGCTATAGTCTTTCTAAGCTCTTGACACCTTTCATTTGAAGAACTTAGTGTCTCTCCAAATAGCATCAGGCAATATGACAGACACCTGCCATAGATGACTTCTCTCTGCTTTCTCCCCAGAACTGTCTGTGCTGTGTTGCGTGTTGCTTTGTGGGAATTTTGAATGCCCACACTGCTCCAAATCTATGGAGGAAGGCAGGGAGGAGTATTGCCAGAAAGAATGGGAAGGAGTGAGATTTCTCATGGTTTGTGTGTTTGTCATTTACACCCTGAGATTGATTAATCTAGAACAGAGCTCAATTTTTCAGGTCCAGCAAAGATGGCAAGAAGAGGTGGCATCTAAAGGCAACAGGCGAAGTGCAAGATTACCCGCCCCTCCTACAAAAGAAACAAATATTCTTGATTTAAGGTGCTGTGTCCTCAATACCACATGATAAACGTGTGCAATTCTCTTTTGAGAGAGCTGGTGATGAAAAAACACCCTATGACCTCAAGTTACTTCATTCTCTCCCATCTCCAAAAACTCTTTCCTGTCTATATCCAACTGATACTAACAATTTGAAAGAATTCACTAAACAAAAGCAAACAAATATTAGTAAGACTGAAAGTCCTAGTTTCTTCAAAGGTCTAATGGCTTTAAAGGCAGACTTCAAGAAACTGTTAAGAAAAAAATTATTTTAGTTCTAGATTCTTCTTTTTAGCAAATTGTTCTGGATGATGTCAACTTGTTGATGGAATAACAACTAAGTCCCACATTTAACAGAGCTGTGTATTGTCATAAAACAATATGGCAAACCCATAAAACAAAGTGAGTACTTTTTTTTCTGTGCCTTAAAGACTCTCTTTTGAGAAGAAGCACTATGTTCTCAAACTTTGAATATTCACATTTTCAGGACTTTAAGAAGGATTTTAGCCACAACTTCAGTATCACCTTTATTTTTAAAAAATGAAAGAGTAAAAAGAAAGATACATTTAAAAATGTATTGGGTTTCCACAGCAAGGGTCTGGTAATGGGAGGGAAGTCCAGGGGTGGCTTCTCTGACTCCGTGTCCAACATAGCCAATACCAGCTGGCTTCGAGAGGCATCCATCCCTGCCCAAGGCTGAGAACCAAGAATGAACTTAAGCCCAGGAAGGAGTGAGTGGTGGGGCAAGGTGTTTTTCAAGATTTTTTTACTTTTCATTATCTTACTCCGATTTTCATTGGTAATAAATTCGGCTAATTTTCTCTAAGTCAGGTCTGTTCTGTCTGTGACAGTAATCAATGAATGATTTCTTTCTGCCCTTATCAACTCATGAATCTTTGGTTATATTTTTCTCTCTCCTTTCTGGCTGAGGAAGGGAGTGATAAAAGGGCTTTGATTGACACCTGGCATCCAGCCAGGGTGAAAACACCACAAGAAAAGAAAAAAGGAAAGATACAAACCAGCACTGACAGTGTTCTTTCCAACCAGAGTGGTTTCTGCCATGTTATGCTGACCTTGGTCACAGCAGAAAATTCCTCAGAAGCACAAGATCTCTTAGCAAAGAAAACTTACTTTTGACCGAATCAATGAATAGCCCCAAGACTCTCTCAGTCTTTGTGCGTGCATGTGTTGTTGTTTGAGTTTCTGAAGCTTGATTATCCAAATAGAATTGAATTTTTCTGTAAGGATTGATGCTGCATACAAGATTTCCCCTATTCATCATGAAAGCACTGACATACTATTGTCACAAACATAAAAGGACCTACATATTCCAACTAGAACTGAATTTTCCACCGATTAATTTTAGGTGAGTCTCCTGGTCAGAACCAAAAATCAAGACTTAAGCAGATAATGGGACTGAGTTTGAATTGAGGATTGAGTCATTGGATGACCTTGTGGACAGTCTCTTGAACTCTGTGAGCCTCAGCAATCTGACAGCACTGCTGGAGGAAAGGCGGGACTTCACTGCACGCCAGATGCCCTGCCCAGCCTTCCAGGTTACTCTACAAAACAGCAAAATAAGCATGCTAACACAGAATCATTTCCTCAGTGATTCAACTCACCCCTTTGACTTCTTCCTCAAAGGCTGAGTGAAGTCAGTGAGAACAAGGATGATTTCACTTGTTCTTGCTGGGTGGGCTCCACTCACGTTTAACTGCAGAACATCCGAGTCAGATTGCCAAAAACGCCCTTAAAAAAATACATTGCCAGTGTTGGCAAGACAGAAAGTACAGGCAGAAGCACCTGTGTGTGTGCTGAGCACAGCTGTACATGGACTACTAAAGAAGTTTCCATGGTGTACGTGCCAGAGTGCTGCCACACTGAGCATGTCTGGCTGGAAAAAGGAGGCAAAGGCAGCAAAATACAACAAGGTTCAAATTCATGGAAGAAAAGTATCACTCACTGACATTTTCCAAAGACTTTCTGCAGAGTCATCTCCTCTCTGAAAGTGCATAGTATCCCTTGTTCTCCATGAGTACTATTTGCTCTGCACGCCTCCACAGACAGTTTATGCAACTTGTGATCTGGCTTCCCCTGAGGAAACAGCTGACCCACTGAGAAATATTATTGTCCCCATCACTTCAGACAACACTAAGGTGAGCCAGTGGCTCTGGAACAGAGCACAAAAGTGCTGTGCATCCTCTTCAGAGCAAAATCACTCAGGTCAGTTAAGGAAGCGCTGTACTATTCAGTAAAAGCTACCTATTGGATTAGACAGCATTAGGCAGTTTATGCAAATTATTTTCTCATTTCACATCACTAGGTTGAAGAAAATAATGCAGGCAATGAGGAACAGACTTTACCAAAGAAACAGGACTCCACTTCCCACCTGAATGTTCTGATTTCTAGATATGGGCACCTAAGTATCATGACCCCCCGTTCCTGCATTGCTGGTCATAATCTATCAGGATAGATGAAAAGTCCCTTCTCCCAGAGCACATCACAAAAGGCAGTGACTGATGGCACTGCACTGTGGTGTGGGAACAAGGAGTCCTGTCTTTCCTGAAGAAATGCTGTAATGATTGGTAATTATATCACAAGGTATGCCAAGACTGTTTTAGCTTAATTTAGTCCAGTTAGATCTAAGGGTGTCTAACAAGTCCATGAGTATACTTCATTTAGGTCATGCATTTTCTGAACCCCAAACAATCTTCGTTCACTTGAGCAAAGGCAAGAAAGTTAATGAAAATACTCAACAGAACAACTAATCTCCTTCCTAAACCTTTTGTAAAGATTTTAAACACTTTGAAGTTTTACTGTACAGCTGCTTTTAGCATAACAACATATTCTTCACAAACAAGTTTTATGTGTGTTTAGAAAACAGGCAGAAGGCAGAAAATAAAACTGAAAACATACTCATCACGTAGAGATCTCTCTGCAAAGGCAAGTCTACTCAGAAAGACTCACATCCTATTTGCTAGGCATCTAACAGTGCACAATGAAACTGAAACCATATCTGATGCTTTTCTCAATAGTAGGAAAATGTCCCTGTGGTTTCACCAAGATCACAGCTGAATGCTTCTTGGATTTAATATAACTTCTCCTTCGGTCTTTAACTTCCTCAGTTTTATGTATCATAAACTGTAACAACTGAAAAACCTTGTTTCAACTATTCATAAATATTAAAAATATGCTATGCCATTCTACAGAAGTGAAGCTTGTACTCAATGTGATGCATTTAGCAATGTCCTTGAGTTACTTGCATTTAGGATGTAACCTAAAACCACAGCTCTTGACCACTTTTATAGCTGTGAATGGTCCCCTGGCTCCTTTCACTTGAGCAGGGGTGTTAACCCCAGTGTCCTGGCTTGCTTCCAGCTTACGTAATGATATTGTGCTGCCTTAAATTCTCCAAGAGGTCCAAACTGTAGAAGCTATTCTTCACTTTCTCTTCCTTGAGAAACATTGCTAGCAGAAAATATCTACCAATCGGTGTCTGAGAGCTGGCCAACTCTCCCCATTGGAGTAAATTGTCTCTATCTATAATATATAAACTTGTGCAGACATGTGCACCCCTATGTGTCTGGGCTTTTGTGCTGATTGCTTGGATATGGATAAAAACTGAAAAATACATGGATAAATGCACATGAATACATTTAGAGTTGTACTGAAATAGTCTTTTTAGCAGAACAAAATTTTTTTCAGCTTTAACGGCTTATAGCATTTTTGAAGGAATTATGTAACATACAGAGCAGAAAAGAACAAAACCTGAGAGGATTTAATTAAGGGACATAAGATGCCTATGGCAGAAGTGGGAACTTAACCCAGGTCTCAAGATTTCAGCTTTCAGTATAACATCATTTCTTTCCCTGAAGAAACACTGTGTAATATAGTGCGAAATATATAACAAAGGTATAGATATACGTAATATAATGAGGAGTATGTAATGAAGAATGTATATTATAGCTAAGAAATATATTGATCTGATCTCATCTCTGAAAAGAAATTTCTTTTAGAGAGAAAAGAAAGCAAGTACTGTATCTATTTTGGGGTAGGTGTCTACAGAATAGTGTTGAAGACTTGTCCAACAGCCATAAAGTGGCTCAGCCTTCTCTGTTTCTGCTCTTCAGTCACCTAGTTTCACTTCATTCTACTCCTCTAATTCTAAGGATAAAGCTGACATACCTACATAAAGGAGCCTTTACTACATTAAAGAAGACTACCCCACTCTCTCTCTGTCAAAACCACGGGAGGGTGTGCTCAACTTGTACCATTGAAACTGATTTCCACGTATTTCATGACTCAGTATTTGCATCTTGGTGGTGTAATAATCTAGCAATATATGCTTGTGGTTTTCATTAGAGAGGGAGCATCACTTATGGTTTGACACTTCTCTACTCACTCTCCATAGAATTACTTTGCAAATATGTTGGCAGAGGGCACAGGAGAAATGAAGGTAGATTTGTTAGCATTCACTATGACAGAGCACTTTGAAGAATCTGTGGCCTAATGATTTTTCTGTCACAGACTATGTGCCCCTGTTTTTTCCATCTACAGAACTGCAATAATTTTTAATGAACTCGTAAAAGTATTGTGAGGTTGAACATAGCATTGTCATGCTTTGTAAACTACTTGGAGATTTTTGGCTAAAAGGTGCTGTAAAAGTGTAAAGAAGTTAATTGAAATTACAGGAGTCAATTCCTAATGTGTATCTCCGTGTTTATGAGCAGGTTTTTCACCTTACCCTTGTGGAATTTGAGAAATAAAAAACACACTCAGCCCCAAAGAACTTACATCCTAGCAGAAAGTACAGATGAAAGACCAGAAGAAATTTTAAATTATCATCCTCATTTTAAAGAGAAAGAACTCAAACATGAACAGCATATTTGTTTCAGGATGCACAGAAAAGGAGCAGCAGATGTAGGGATGTAAAGGCAGATCTCCTGAAGACCATCCCAAGTGCTTCATTTAGATGAAATTCTAGTCAGCACAGTCCCTCTACAATCTTCCCACTGCCCTGCCAGTAAGTCTAATTACTGATTTTTGCTGCTGTTGGAAAAGTAAAAGCAGTCCTTTAAAAACCTACAGCTAGCTTGGAAACCGAATACAGCAGCATGCTTTGTTTTATCACCTTCTTGTTTAGTTAAGTCTTTTTTTTTTCCCCCTTTTCTTTTTGTTGTCACATGGAGCTCATGAAACTCCTTAGTTTTGATAGTGTTTTTTATTATGGGGGTTTCTTTAGGTAGCTGAAGTGGCTGAGAGCAGGACTTGCTGAGGAAGTGCTCACCGTGGCCCCACTGGTCGATGTCAAAAGGCCAGCATCTGGTACCATTCTCCCGGAGCTCAATTGCTCCTTTCTTTCAGCTCCTTTCAGACCAAGGTAGAACTTGAGAAGTGCACTTTGTGTTATAAAAACCCTGATAGAATGGCAGCTTTACGTGCATAAATCTGTTGCTGCCAACACGACAACTTAGCCAAATAGCAACAGCAGCCACAATACCAGGAGGCCAAAGTTTCCTAAGACTAAATTTGTCACCTCGTCTCTTGCAAGTAGCTGCCTACAGACCTGAATATGACCTTAAATTTGGTTCTCTCATTGTACACAAGCTACAGAGAAAATTGAAAAGTGTTGATTTACTGCTCTATAGATTTTCTCCATTTTTTAAAACTTCCCTTTTTTTTGTATATTCTTGACAAAATTATATATTCTTGTATAAATATTAAGGAAAAAGCCAGAACTGAAGCAGTGACAAAGCCATGGTTAACTGTCAACAAATCTATGTAAAACTCAATTGTCAGAATTTACTGATCTGAACAAAGGGAGTTTAATTTTGATTTTATTGAAATATAAAATTTCCTCAAATTAAAACCAAATGAATATATCTTTATAGTCAAACTGAGAATGCTACCAAGGCAGGCAGCATCAAGTGCTATTTCACAGGGTGGGGTCAGCACTCTTTCTTCACTGCCTTCGCCAATGTTTATGTTTTTTTTCTAATCGGGGGGAAAATCAGAGCCATGTGGACACCTAGAGGAAAAACAGCATGTCTCAAAATGTTATTGGCAGAGTGAAATTTGTGATTCTCCCGTGGCACTCGATTTTTTTGTCAACTTTGTTTCAGTTACATTTTCACGTTAATGTCTTCTATTTTGTAAAGTCGTTTGGGCTGGAAGCAAATTTTTTCGTGGTTTTTATAGAATTGTTGAGCAACCATTCCCAGGTGAAACTCCTATAAAGAAAAGCTTTATTTTAATCCACAGGCCTAAATCTAATATATAACCTCTCTATTCTTATAAGGCATAGGTTAGCACAGCAGGTGTTTCAAGTTCCTGTGAGATGCATTAAATAGACAAATTTAAACCATGATTAATAACATTTTTTTTTTTAATTTGGAAGGAGAGGAGAATATGAAATTTCAGTCAGGTATATACTATAAACAGCTTTAGGATACAAATAACTTTCATAACACCTGCATGTGGGGAAACAAAGCAATATTTTAGAATGTGTTTTGTAGAACAATTCGCTACTAAACGAAATATTGCAGTGCAAGTGCATAGCAGTCATAATTTTTAAGAGGTACCCAAAATAATGAACAAACAGCCAATAACTAGAAAATCACCTGAAATAGTGAATTCAAAGGGCTTATTAAAAATATCAAATTTACCTTTTAAAAGACCTGTGTAATTACACGCATCATGATAAAGCATGCAGGGCAGGCAAGGCAAGCATGTGCTGTAAATTCTGGACAACCTATGGCTGTACACGTGCAGAAAACACAGCAGGTTCCCAAGCACATGGAAGCATAAATGTTCAGGGGGGCAGGCCTGAAGGTGGTTTGTAATGCTCCTTTATGGACCTGCCTGGCTTGGAAAGTTTTGCCTGCCTTACAGTTTGTCAGCAGAGGAGCTGAACACATCAAGCATTAATGGGACGTGTTAAACCCAGTTGGCACATCGCTCCAAACAAAGCCACCAGACTGTGGGATATGAATTTTGTCTTTGCTGGTACCAAACCTCTTCCTTAAGCACTAAGAAAAAAACATTTTTGTCCTCCAGTCTTAGAGACTTGTGCTAAACACAGCTATGGCAGGCCTGAGGGTGCATGCCAGAGCTCTGACTCTTTAGTTTGAATGAAAAAAATATGATCTGTGAGGAAAGATAAAGGATTTTTGTTACATCTCTTTTAAGTCAGAGAAGCTAAACTCAGGGCAGATTCCAGAGTTTATTCATGTGAAAATCACTGTATAAACAATCTGAAGTTTGCCTGACTGTATTATGTGTGCTTAGACTGAGTACTGGGAGTGGTGTGTTTATCCATTGGGATGGGATGCTGATTTAGATAGTAGCTATAGATTGGACACCCAGTTAATGCCTAATCTTGATGTGTAAATCTTTTGACTGACTCATGGTTAAGTCTGTTAGAAAGAGACTGTGTTCTAGGTTCTTGGAAGTCCCTTATAAATCCAATGGGTGATTATTTAATGTCTTGGTTTCTGATCCCACTTAGTTTGCTCTCAATGCGCTCTGTCAGTCAGAGAATTAATCATGGTGAGTCATTATTTACAAAGAAATGAGTGTGGCTATCCAAGAAGACTTCAATGACTACAGGCCAAATCCCCAAATGTACTTTGTGAAGTTACAAAAGCAAAAGCAATCTAGTAAAAAGTATACCTGTGGGTTCCCCAGATATAAGGGAGGCTATAAGGAGTGTATGAATATCAGCTTTCCTTTAAGTAATGGAAATATCCAAGGGGATATTTAAAGGAAGAGTTTGGGGTAACTGGTGTCAGTGAAATGTCTCTGCATTTTGCCTTCTGAAACCTAACTTACTCTTCTCCTATTAAGACAGAGAGCAGACTTGTAATGGCTTAAATATGTCTACAAGCCAACATGCATTTGTCTTGATCCTGTAAGATCTGTGATCCAATAGGATACAAAACTCTGAGTTATACTTATCAACATAAGCTGAGTATTCTGCTGGCTTTGAGTGTGGGGCCCTATTTTCTCCAGTGATACTTTTTGACATGAGTAAGACATGCTGGTTTTTTCATCTGAGTTGCGTTAAATAACTGAACAGTTAGTTGTGGATGTTGGATTCGATATGGGGAAGTAAGTTATGGTTCATAATTTAATACACATAGTGGATTTGAAATGGTCTCTAAAGAACCTCAGAGGAAAACTCATATACAAATGCTTATTGGTTTGCTTTAGATTTGTATTTGTACAGAGAAACCAAGAAGCATACATAACAAGAACTTGGTGTTTCTCCAGCTAGCTGAACCAGTATTTAATTTTAAATATTTCCATGTGTATATGAAGCTGAAATATTTTTTATGCAAACAGCCATGATATAATTCTCTCTTTGAAGTTACTAGGCACAATAAATAAAAAAAAAAACAAACAGCAGAACAATAATATTGAGAATTTGACTTTAGAATATCTTAGGAAACAGACATATCTTCAGGGTTGTAAGCTGGTGGGAAGGTATGGCAGAGCACATACAGCAATGACGTGATATATTTTTATTCCTCACATAATATTTCAAGTCAGCAGAAACTTAATTTGATAACCAGTCCCCATGAAATATGGTGATACTCACAGTAAAATGACAAAAGTGCCAACCTGATTTACAGTGAGTCACACACATTCTTTAAGAACTTTTGGGTAAGGAGACGTTCAGGCTGGCTTGAACTCATTCTTTTTGAAGCTTCAACATTTACCACATATGGCTAGTATACTATGGTATGGCCAGATCTCAGACTAATTGTTGCTTTTTCTTACCTCTGATAAGTACACGAGACCAGATGTTCAGCCTAAACACCACACAGAGACTACATGATGATCATCTCACCTCCATATACCTCAGTGAAACTAGGTCAGCTTACACAAGCCGGGCACCTTAATTTCTTCTCTGCAAAATGGATCAGGCAGCATATGCATTTCATTTTACATCCTGAGTTGTGGATCTGTCTCCGGGACATCTGACAACACTCTTGATAAGTTAAAGGTTTGGTGAGTCACGGTTAGTTACAGATTGAGTATCCCAAATCCTCCCTGCCTAGAAGGAGGATTGAGAAACACCATGGACACAATGCCCATCTGTAAAGAGTAATAAAGGCTCAGCTGTTTATGTGGAGATGGATGTTCCCACTCCAGTGTTGCTGATGGCTCCATTCTGCAAGATGTCAGCAAAGTACTTGAGCACTTGTGACTTTCACGAACAAAAGAACAACAGAATTTCTCATCTGCTAACGTGCTTTGTGTTAAAAAGCCAATTTGCCTCAAAGTCACTGCTGCAAAGTTCTTTCACTCTGTAGATGAATCAGGTACACTGAAAGGTAGAACTTCAGTTAGGATTTCTGAAGGATAGAGTTAAGAAGTAAAAGAAAACTTTGGGTTTAAGGTTAGAAAAATTTTGTCTTTGGTGTTATTCCCATGTGATCAATGGAGATAAAGTAGGGGTGAATTTTACGTGGCATGTTTAGCCAACACTTCATCAAAAACTAATTTTCCTACATCTAATCACCCAATCAGCCTCTTTCAGTTTTTATGGTTTCAGTTTTATGGGAGTTGGTGTCAGTGACATCATAGATTTTCTTCTACAGAAAAGGCAGGAAATTTCACCTCACTTCTAAGCTGCTGCACAATAATCACAAAGTGTCACTTTGTTTATTAACTGTATGTTGATGTACAATTGCAGTGTGAGAGTGACCCCACAGTCCAATCATAGCAATCACTAGCAGGTTAGATTTGGATTAAATAATGGCCCTACCTGTGCTGAAAACAAGTGCAGCCTCACCCAATTGCCAAACTCAACACCCTGCTGCTAAAGGCAAGATGAATGTTGCACCAGTGTGACAGGAGGTGAGCCAGAAAGTTTCCAAGTGATATTATTAATTGTTAAGAGAAAGACATCTTAATGAGGTTTTGGTGGTTCCGTAGCCTTTGCAGTGCCAGCTCTGGAAATAATACATAGTATTTACTTTGGAAATCAAAACGGGGATTTGTTCTTATGGCTCTTTCTTAAAATTACCATACTAAAAAATTTAAAAACATTAAAAAAATATGAAGAAATACTGATGCAGGAAAAATAAGTGTATTTGCTGCTGTGAAGATGCAGAAAGGCACAGCTGGTTGTGAAGCACCAGAAAGAACCCTGAATGTCAACATCTACATTGTTGCTGTTGCAGTCAGTGACAGGATGCAATTCTAGAAACTTGGTAGGCTTCACATTAAAATTAGTTTGATTTTTGTTCCCAAATACTCGATTTTCATTTTTTTTTCATCATTCTGTTTGGTATTTTGTTTCTGTTGTTTCAATGGTAGATTCTAAGCACAATGAAGTCAAGATACTACTAATTTTTCTTTCAGAGAGTGTCATGGAATAACTGTTTCTGAAACTGGACAATATCATTAATTCAGTAGGTAAAAATGCAATTAAAACAAAGGAACTACATCTTTTCACACTTACATGAAACATCTTCTCTGAAATTCCATGAAAGCATTAATTTTTCTGCATTAAAATTGGTACTGACATAGAGAAATAGAAACTAAAATAGAAAAAAGAGACAATTTCTAAGCATATGTCTAGACTGCATTAAATCTGCTGTTCCCTGAAACACTGATTCCTCAGCTGGCTACTAAGCAAGACAGCAGAGCACACCATGACTCTGCACAGTTCCAGGCGGATGTGCTTCCTTTCCAAGGAAAGCATGGCAAGGAAGGAAGTGCACTTGAGTGTCATCTTTAGATGACTCTGATGTTTTAGACAGAGACCATCATAACTCTGTTTTTCCAGATTTTGTTTATTTTTTTTTTTCTTAATACCCAGGAAAATTTCTAATAGGCATTTAAGCCACTTTTCAGATTAAGATGCACTTTTAAAAATGGCTTGGTCATGTGGGACCAGACTCTAGCCATATTACCTAGTTGTCAGACTACAGTTGAAAAAATACAGTTATCAGATACGTTCCTAAAAGTTTAATTTCTGACAAAAGAAATGTTTCATATTCCTAACGACCCAATTTGAAGAATCCTTTGAATTTTATCCTGAGATTGCTATTGCATCTTTCTGAATAATTCTTTGACAAAAGAAGTGTTAGCAACTGCATCTAAGGGTCTGAAGTAAAAACGTGATTCATTGCTGTATGTGGGGTTGTGGTATTTATACAATCACAAATATCTGGGTGAACAGTCTCAATTTTAGAAGTCTTAATTTTTTGTGTTTGCATTGTGTCTGGTTATTCCATTGTAAAACGTAGCCATAAATTGTACATGCCCTGAGAGAAGGGTGTAAAGCTTAATATTTTATCTGCTTCAATTATTCACCATTTTTTGTTTTCAGGTTTATATTGTCATGACAGCTCAATAACTAGGTGATCACCATGATTTATTTTTATGGTTTAGAAACTTGTTAAAAGTCTTTGTCAGAAAACTAAGCTAAGTGATTTTTATAAACTTTCATTTTGAGTTTCATAATTGCTGGCTTTTTCACATTTTAAGTGAAAGATTCCCTCCCTTTTCTCAAGGTCATTTTCTATTTCAAAATCTAGTCTTCCACAGCTAGCCACCCATCCTGTAAGTATTTTAAGAAATCAGAACTAATTTCAAGGAAACATGTACAAAGATTCTTCATTTATCCAGCTGTGCTTCCAATAAGAAATTCTAAACATATTGGCCCAAAGCTTTTGACCAAGCTTAGGGGAAAAATTTCTACAAAAATCTTTCAAAAAAATCACTGTAAGAGAACTTTATTCCTCCAGGCTTATTAATTCAGGCTGATCTTGAAATCCAGAATTCCTCCCACTGGTAGCATGCAAAACTCTTTCAGATGTTTCTCCCTGTCAGGACCTTAGCTCTGGTTTTCAATCTTGTCTCAGCAAAGGTCACTTGAACCATACACCTGAATCCCTTCAGACCATCACGGATCACTAGCCCTGGATTGATGGCAGTTAACACATTCAGTTTCTCACTTGAGCAGCTACACAAGTATCTCTCTATCCATTAGAAGTAACTGCTGGTAAATGCCTGAGCAACTTCAGCTCATTCCCGTCACCATCTGCTTGCTGCCCGTATGATGTCTCAGGCTCCTGCCTCTGTAACCTGCTTGGATCACAGGGCACACCTGCAGGCAGGGAATTCAGCTGGACCTGACCATGGCTGGGAAAGAACATGGGGAACTAAGAGGGATAGTTGGGGTAATAGGGTTGTACTGATTTTTGAGACAAACCAGTTCAGAGAAGATGGTAGAATGGTATTGGGAGTCTTCTTGGGACAAGATGGGGACAGGGCAGAAGATGTCTGTGTGCACACACTGCCCCGAAAATCTGACCAGACTCAGTTCCTTTGTCACTGGAAATGCCAGGAGACCATGTATTAGTCTCTGCTGTGCTGCTGCAGAATCCTGCATTCACACAGCAGATGCAGCCCTTTCCTAAGAAAAGAGTGTGCTAACTAATCCTTCTCACTTGCTGCTACTGATCTCAGACTACAAAGCTCATTCTCAAGAGAGGGGGAAACAGTTTCACCCCTTCTAATTCTTCTAAACTGTTTATTGCTTTAGGCAAAATAATCAGCTGAAACACCTGTGGAACAGGAGTGTGGAGCAGGGGAAACCCAGCAGGGAAACTCCCTGCAGCCAGGGCTGCCTGGGCTGTCACTGAAGTGTGCCCAGGGTGTAATGGCACATTAGGTGGGCATTGATCTCAGCCAGTTTATGAGGTCTGTTACAGAACTGCATCACTTGCTGCTGAATCCCATGGAGCAGAAATTGCTACTTCCTAAGCTAGTCCATTTTCAAATTAGCTTCCAATTGTGACAGATGACCTCACTGGAAATCAGTTTACCTAATTGCTAACACACTCTGAGGGAAGAGAAATCAATCTTTATATCTCTTTCTTTGCATTATTTTTCTTAATATTCCTCACAGTTTCCTTTCACACTGCTCTGACTGGGAAGACATGCTTTATGAGAAAGCTAAGATTACTTAATTGTCTATTCCAATTCAGAAGTCAAGAGGAGTAAAAAGAATCGATGACTGCCACTGTTTCACTGACAGGGGAGTTGAGGATGTGTATTCATCTGTTTGTGCAGCTTTCCTAAATCATTACTTGCTGTCTATATCAGACCAAGATGCAGAGATTTCTGCATCAATAGACTGTTTCTTGATCATTGTGTCTAATGACAGACAGTTCATTTCCCAGTCTGTAATTGTGGAAAGGGAACGCTTGATGCCCCTGTAACTGTTAAAAATGCATAGCAGAAGCAATTACAGCCTCATATATCTGTTCTACATGACTTTCATTATAAGAAGTGGAGGTTGTTTTGTTTTGTATTTTTTCCAATTTCCAAGGTAGGCTATACGTGGAGAAGAAAATGCATAAAGAATACTCTATAGAAAAGCACTTCAAACTGAAGAAAGTACAAAATCAAACCAACTAAAATAGGCACATATAAAAAAAAAAAAGGCTTCTAATGGTACTTTTTTATAAAAGCTCCTTAAGCTCCCTACATCTAATTTCAGGGACTTTTTTCTGGTACAAAATATTATCGCAGTTTGAACCCTCCCAAATTTGGATGACACTGAATTTTGAGCTGATACCTCTTCCAAGCAAAGTGACACATTTGTATGTGATATATATTCCATGTCACAGGATAAATTACATATCAATGTACAATACAAATAAGCTCTGAGTACCACAGAAAGTTTTCAATACTTTTAATGGTGTTACGAATCATGTAAAACTAAGAAAATATACTAAAAGAATGAAAAAGGAAAAATTAGGCACTTAACACTAATTCAGTAAAAAAAGTCATACAGAACTATCCAAGCTGTTCTTCAAAGCAATCAACACAAATTTAGTAACTACGAAGTTCATCCTACACTGACTGAAAATAGCAGGCAGGGAGAAAAGGATGTCTGTGCAGCTGAGTAAGGGACTGTCCAGATTTTCATTTTGCTGTGTCAGCTGGCTGAGAAACAAATCTGCATTTCCTCCTGGGAAGATACAGATGTACATTTTAAATAACAAAATAGCCAATATGTCTCTAAATATGATTATCATAACCACATATAACTTGTTGTACAACTATGCTCAGCTTCATAGGTAGGGCAGAAAGCCAGAAAATGTGGTGAACATATCCTCTTCCTCAACCCCTTGACCTATGAGTGTGATGTTTATCTTCATGCTGACATTCCTAAAAATCTATATTTCCCCCTTGAATCAAGCTACCATATATTGAGAACAGAATAGCAACTCATGTTCTTTTGGCATTTTAGAAACGTTTTTTTGTTGTTGTTGTTGTTGCACACATTGCCTTGCTTTTGCTTTCCTTTTGGATGCCTCTGCCCTCATTGAGTGCACAGTTTATTTCTGACTGTGTGTCTCTGCAGCCATTCCTGATTACATGTTAGAAAGAATCCCAAGGAAACATTGTGGCTTGTGGTTTCAAATGTCAGTTTTACTACGTCCCTGAAGCCTAGGCATGAATGACACGTTGACCTTTGAAGTAGCATTGTCCTGGGACATAGCTGAGATTTTCTATGAGAGTGAGGTTTGCCTTTAACAGAAGAGGAATGTTCAGATAGCCTGATTGGTACTTGGCCCCTGGCTAGGCTAAAGTATAGCTTTCCCTCTCAGGCCTAATTCCTAGCACAGGAATGCAGAGACAAAAAGAAACACTATAGGGAGATAAATCTAGTCAAAGTCATTCCCAGCAACTTTATGGAAATTTGTGCTCTAAATTGGAACACATACTTCTTCCTTTGGTTATTTCACCCATTTTTGACTGTGCCTAATATATCATTAAGTGCTATTATAAAATTTAAGTGCATTGGTGAGCACATTTTTCTTAGGGGTAATGTTTTGTGAGAGCTCCAAAGTAATTGGATAAGGTATAGCTTATTTGCTTTAGAGTTCTCTAATCAGCATTCGTATGGAACTCGGATTCCAAAATATTTGGACCCCCATTGGAACAGCTAGAAGTGTTGTAGAAACAGAATTGCACTGGTGACCTCATAACAGTTTTTAATATTCTTAAGTGTTTCTTCCAAATACAAAGTCTTTTGAAGTGATGTTGAGCTATTTTTTCTATGTTATCTGGGGATAAACTCAGTTCTTTGTTTATCTAAGCAGGGGTTCTCCTTCAGTGGATTTCATAATATTAAGGAAGCTAATTAAATTAAGTAATTATAAGAGGTACTGGAGCAAACCTGTGAAACCAAAGTCATCTGCTATTCAGAATTTTCAATGTCATCGTAATTTTCCCATCTCATTTCAAAGTCTTCAGAAATGAGATTTAGTCAATGTTCATGTAAATTTAGATTTAAGATAGGAACTCCAACAAAGTAATCAAATGTGGTGGATGAACTCCCATCATGAAGTAAAAGAATACCATCCAAACACATTAGATACTTGTAATTGTTTTCTGAAAAGCACTAATGAATTGGATGTTACACAAGATAATGATCTGAAATATCAAAGTAAATTCTATTAGCCCTACTCTTTTTCCATTCCCCAAATCCCGGAAATAACTAATACCATACTTAAAGCCAACACTGCACCAGAGATATGTGACCTAAACAACCCGAGAAGTAGAAAGTAAAGCTTAGCTGGAAGAAGGAGAAACAACATTGTATGGAATGGCAGCAGAAAGAAAGGACCCCTAAACTATTCCCTGCAGGGCCACATTAGCTCAGAAACTCACCTTGCACAAATACTTTCTCAATTAAAGAGAAAGGAAAAAAGTAAAAATGAAAGGGTGTGGTTAATTTTGCAACTACTCATTTGGAAATGAGTAGAATGATGCAAAGATGTGATACGTAAGGGGAAAGAGAAATCAATGATTTCCTTTTCCCTCTACATACTATTATCACATTCTCTTTTTCTGAGAACAGGAAGATGACTCTTAGACTGGTAATTCTAGGAAATGATTTCTCAAGAGTTTGCTTCTCACCAACCAAATTAAATCATCAAAATTTGCCGAAATGGAAGAAATCTCAGAAACAGAGGTCATTGACTCTTCAGTGTAAAAGAAACCTTCAGCTGTCAGGATTTCCAGTAAGCTCCAGGTGGGGAAACTGTGACAACTGCTTTGGTATAAGAATATTTCTCTTCTAAAGATAAAGAAAGTACAAACTTGCTTATAAAGCTAAACTTTACTGTAAGATAAAGGCCTGTTACTAAATACAGCAGCCCTGCTCATCAGAGCATGGTATTATGGAGGACAGAGAATCTATGACCCTTTCTTCTCTCAGCCTCAATGCCCTCTAAATTAATGTTCTTTTCCCACTATTTCTCGTGGGAAAGATAATGAGAAAACCAAATATTTGCAAGGAGAACTAAAAATGCTACTTTCTCTGAGTGTAAAATAACCTGTGTTAGAGGACTGAGTTTTTAGAATTAGGATTTTTAAATTAAAAACCCCTGAGCATTTTTTTCTCTCCCATCACTGCAAACAGTACAAAAGTAGACTTAATTTATCCTAACTTTGAAGATATTTTACTTTCACATACTGATGAGAGATAAAGCTGAAAATCAGACATGTTATCATCTCTGTATAAACTGTCTATTAGAATAAAACATATTTTTGCTATGACTTCAAAACTAGGCTCATATCTGAAAGAATCTACAGAATGGGTGTCAAGATTTTTTTCATTAGACATTATCTGACTATTGACAGATTTCACAATCACATCATGATTCTGACTGGAATCACGGAGTACAATCCTGCCAAGAAAAAGTTGCATCTGCATAAAACATGGATTACTTATTATAACATTTGTGAAATGATAAATTATCTCCTGCAGCTTTATAGGAAAATACTAGTATGTAAAACTGAAAAATCGCAATGGCTGCTTAGAACAGTTTGAAAGGAATTGTTATTACTGGAGTTCGATAGGTGTTTCTTAAATTTCTTGGACTTAAGTGTAGTATTGTACTAAACAGAGCAAAAACCATATGATGGTGAAATATCTATATTATCTTTTCCCCCATAAATTATCATGAACATGCCAAGATGATATGCATACAAGAGAACAGAAGGAGAAACACAGTATCTACTCTGCTGCTGTCATGAGTGACATTTTAATTGGCTCACAAGCGAATGGGGACTGCAGTATGTTTAGACTTAATTTCCACATGTACAGTACAGCCATTACAACTAGACTCTTCTACATCTGGGAATTAGTTTATAGCGCTGCAACTGCTGCTCATCTGCTCTTCTGCTGTCTCTGCCATGAACATGAGTCTTGACAGAGAAACTGTGGCTGGATAAAATAGCTGTCAAACATTAATGCAGTCCCTTTAGGTATACTAGCAGAGAACACACCTCTGTAAGCAGAGGAAAGTCAACGTTTAGAATTGGAGCCAAGTAAAGTGGGGTGGGAGACTTTGAGTGTTTTTTCTTGTGCTGGAAGGGGAAAGGCAGGGTGGGAGAAAGGTACAGTAGGTCCAGCAGCACAAACAGACAGCTGGTGCTGGAATCCACCTCGTGAGGATTTATGGGTGTTCCACGCAGCTTTCAGGGCACACACCCCTAACAAAGGTCATCTGGGTTACAGATGGAGGGGACTTCTCCAGGAAAGTCCCTTTCTTATCCAAAAAACATTATTTGCTGGAACAATTTTTTTATTATTGCTTTTAATGAAAATGAATAGTTTTTGAAGGATTTGTGTTTGAAACTTTTCTCAGATAGACCCATCACAGACAAAGGAGTACTTTTGCCTTGACTGTACTTTTACCTAGACAAAACATGAGGATAGAGAATTAATGCATGTGTGTCATGGTCCAGTGAAGATAATTTTGTATAAATATGCAATGACGATCAGAAAGACTTTATCTCTCCAAGGATGTAGAGTACACAGAGTGACATCCTTGGAGACACTTCACAAACAGGATTGTACCTCACCACCCTCTTCTTGAGGGATCACCATGAACCAAAAAAAAATGGATGAAATTTAAGCTGTGGTCTCCCACATTCCCTGAGACACAGAACTGTTGCCCACTAAAATTTCATTTTTATATCCCCATTTTTAAGTATTTGTAAAATAATTGTAATTTTTAAGTATTTGCAAAAACCAAGACAATTGCAATAAAAACAATGAAAAGAGACTGATTTTATCCTGGGTTTTATTGGAGACATGAGAGAAATGGAGTTTTGTTTTGCTTTTTAATCAGAGGTGATCTTCATAACAATCAAGCTATTTTAGAGCATAAATAAATCAGTATTTTGAGGAAAATAAGGCCATAGGGGTTGAGGAATTTTTTCCTACCCTGTTTTTCCTTTACACAATTTTATTTAGTATGATGAAGGGAATAAAACAAACCTCTAAACCCTGAAATCTTTTAGAAGACAGAGTTCTAGTTTTCCAGCCAACCCTCATCCACATGGAGGCCAAATGCTCTTGTCATGTTATTAATTTAGTCTGCACAAGAGGTTGTGGTTCCCTTGCTAGAGAAGCTCTGCTATGAAATGTGGTGCCAGAAAATCTGACAAGTGCCTTCCCTCCCAGTACAATATTTTGGAGAGAGGAAGCTCAGAGCAGAAGGCTCTCTGCGGGTTGCTGTGGGACGCTTTGCATAGCGCTTACGCTTCTTTGTGATGTGGTCTGGAGGGGGAGAAAGTTGGGACATTTCAACAGCCCTCCTCCCTCTCCGCCTCCTGCAGTTTGCACAGCAATGACAGAGAAAACCTAGCAAAAAAGAAGAAACCAATGTTGTGGCTTTCCTGCCTTTTCTAGCACCTTAGAATGAGGTCTAGCAACAAATCCTAGTAGATCATGCATTGCAGCCAGTGTCTGGGAACACGGATAGGGAAGTACAATAAACCCAAATATTTCATGAGAATGAGTGCTGAGTTTCAGATGTTGTCTTAAACCACATTCAACAATATGATATGTGTGGTTTTCTGACATTGTTACTTTCATTCCCCTTTCCCTTCCCCACTTCATTTTAAAATACCTGAGAAGTATCTTTAATGCTTCTTTCCCCTTTCAGGTAAGTATATTTACAGTCAGATTGAGTACCATGAGAGCAACCATTAGATCTTGGGAAGATGATTGAAACCTTAATAAATTTGAAACCGTTTTCAATTAATACACAGGAAATTTACTTTGTGAGCCATGACTTGTTTTATTAGTGCCCTGGAGGGCAATTTATATTGGAAAAATCAGGACATCATTGTTTGCCAAAAAAAGAAAACAGATACTTAGCTTCCATCTATAGTCTGGTATACAGCCATGAAAATTGGAGTAAAATATTATTGAGTATCAAAAAATATCTATAAATTGGGGTCAATCATAGTTCCAAAGTGCTGGAAATTACATTCATCCCATCCTAAAGTGTGTGGTTATCTTGGAAGTTTGCCACTTGCTAACATACTGCTTTTACTTTTAAATCAACCCAAAGTAAAACCTTTATATTACACTTTTAATAGGTTCAATTAAGATATGGAAATAGTTGCTCAAGAAAGCAGGAACCCCTTTAAAATTTATCATACCTTTCAAACTTCAGTCACCTGAGTTTTCTGTGGGGTTACATCATATATGCCCACTCTCAATTTTTCTTCTCTGTTATTGTTCATGTTCTCAGCTAGCCAGAAATTAAATACTTATACCAAACATATAGAATAGAGAGAACTAAGTACAGGTTATGTATTAGCAGAAGCAATCCCTTCTAAAATTATGAATAGTGAGATCAAATTCTGTTACTGCAAAATTTGTTCTGCCAGTTGTAGTCTGGCCAATAAAGGTGAAGTAGAGGATACACCAGATGAAACAGCACTTATCATTCCTTTGCCTTACGTACACAGGCATCAGCTACAAAAGTGTTTCTTGTGTAATAACCTGCCTTGACCTCATCCACCCGAATAAAGGCCTCTTGCAGTGTGGTCTATAATTTTTCAATACTTTTTAATCATACCCACGTCAGTGCCTTTCACACTTCAGCAAGCTCCTTCAAATGATGCCAAACTCAGGTTCAGTAGCACTGGAGCATGGCTTAAACACTTAGGGCTAAATTATCATTACTCTTTCTTGGTTGTGGAAGGGAGGGAGAAACCTCGTCTCCCCTTTCCCCCCACTGTGAATGTAACTCCAGGGGTAAAGGACAGAAATATGGGAAGACCTTTGTGCACCTTGCTCCGTATGCAACAGCTGACACATGGGGTGAGAAAAAAATTCTCCAAGAAAAAAGTGAAGTGCTTTAGTGTTTTCATGGAAGCTTAAAGCAGAAGGATGGAACTCTAAACAAGTATACGCGCCATTTAATATCAGGTTGCACCTGTACAACAAGCACAATGTGATTAGGTAAAAAGAGGCAGCTCCAAAAAGAATTCAGGATATCTAAATAAAGCTAGTACTCAAAGCCAACCTCTGTGAGAAGAACCTATAGTGACTATAACTACTCCAGAGTTCATACAAGGAATATTACTCCATGGTCAGTCACAATTCCTATAAAAAAGGGAACATTAAAAACCATAAGAACATTGGTGTCATGGATTTCCTTTCCCATCTGAAGTTTTTATTTTAAAATTTTGTGCTGGTCAAATCAGTAAGTGCAGTAAGTGACCTCTTGTACCTGAAACTATTTCAGATATCAAAGTATCCAGCCAAGTGGTGAACCTGCAAGATTGGTCTCGTGTAAATGATTCTTCTTCCAGGACAAGAAGGTTACCAGGTATGAAAACAACATTTACACTTCAGAGCAGTTGTGTATTTACCACCCTATCACACTTTCACATCATGGACATCTCTGACCCAGAGGCAGAAATACCAACTTTGATTCCCAGCTCCCTAGGACAAAGGGCCCTGGTGTGGCCATCCACTGAAATGTCCCAAATAAATCAAAATGCACAATGTCCTGTTGTGCCAGGCCCCACCTCAGCAAGCAGGCATGACATTGTCAGGACACAAAACAAGGACCAGAACTGTAGGGTACATCATGGGCTTTACCTGTGCCTTATTACAAGCATAGTATCTATCTGTCTCCATCAGGTCAGTAGCGTCTAGATGAACGTCTAGCTGAGGTTTTAACAGAAAATTAAACAAAACCAATATTCAAATCCATTACATGAATTTCAGAGCACTACTTAAGCCCTTTAGGGAAACTTGCACAGAATTCTTAATCCCTGGGAAATAAGCAGGAAGGAACTGCTAGCTTTAACTTATTTAAATGCATCTCAAAAAAAAAAAAATAAAAAGAACAAAAGATCTTACCTCACGCAGCCACAAGTGTTTAATGGTCAAAACAAAGTTATCCAGTTTGATTGATGTCTCTTTTGATACTCCTAAAGAAAAATAATTTCATATTTAAAAAATACACCCAGTTTACAGAGAAAAACCCAAAAAAACCACATAGAAGCTCACCTACTTCTGAACAGTAAATAAGAACATAATCAACTACCACAGTATTGCTTTAAAGTATCCAAAGTCTTGACTATGTAACAGGGACCATTCTAAATTCAATAAGATTTGGGAAAGTGCATGGCAGGGGTCTTGTGATGAAACACAGTCATATTGCATTTATAAAAAGTATCAGCTTTTTTTTTTTTT
>VZDJ01000623.1:4805699-5046083 GCA_008694505.1 Cyanoderma ruficeps | reverse complement strand
AAAAAAAAAAAAAAATTCTACCCAATGAACCTCCTCCATCCCCCCAAACCTCTAGATGCATTGATTTTCATTGGAATGGAGTTACATCTCCTAATAAAGGCAAGCCTAGATGGATGATATCGAAATAAATTAGTTTCACTTTCTGAAACATTATAGTGCAGTTTTACGATGGCCCACTCAGTTAACTCTCTTAGGAAAAGTCCAGGGAGTGAGGGGATGTACATTTGGAGAGGAGACAGGGAGGTTTGCAGGAGTGCAGAACTGCAGCACCACACACCAGGGAACCTGCTCTGCCAGCAGCCAGAACTGCAACACAGAATGCCTGGGAGCCACGCAGAACTTCTGGGCACTTTTTGGACTTTAATAACTACTCAGACACGTATGTGGGCATCCACAAAGACAAGCTCCAGCTAAGGAAGTTGATCAGACAGCCAAGTTCAAACTGGAGTAGCTCAGAGCAGTTAACTTTAAACTTCAGCTGTAAAAGAGACTCCCACTTGGCTGGAAAAACTCAAATAATTGACCTGTCTACACCTATATAAATGTTCTCCATCCAGCCTGCTCCTTTTTATTTTTAACCTGAAAATGTGCAAGATAAGGTAAATGAAAAAAGTATTTAAGAAATTATGAAACTCGTTGACAAGAAATTTGCTCACATAAATGGACTTTTCAGGCACTGGCACAAAGTTACCACTGTGATGCTCATACATGAACACTGACACCCTGGGATGTGATTTCCTGCTCCAGGACCTAGAAAACACCCTGATTGTTAAGATGCTAGAGAGTGACAGGGCTATGGTTGAGCAGAGAAAAATGCTTTTCAATACTCTCTGTACGGAATGTATCCGTGAAAGATCAAGTCCAAATGGAATTAAACCCAGTTGGATCTACAGTTGACTCATTTCACTGAGCATTTCAAATTAAAGATTTCTGTTTGGAACACATGGACTGTGTTGGTTAATTTTGTTATATTTCTGATGGCAGACGCTATGGGACCCTACAGATTTCTAGGATACAGTTTGTATTTTAATATGTGCTTGCACAATTCCTAACATTCCTTGGCAAATAAGCTAGCAACATTCTCACGTAAAATTAGGCAAGGTCTTGTTTGTTTCATGCTTTTCAAAAAAGTTTCTATATTTGGATCACGATTTACAGTTCCACTGAAATGCTCTGTCTTTCTAAATGTGATTGACACAGGAGGAACTATGCTGCAATATTTTGAAATAAGGAAGAAACAAATGACATTTCAGGATAATTTTCCTGTGCAAATGTATTATAAGCAGTTTGATGAGAAACATTCTTGCTTCTAGTTTTTAAAGAGCTGGCAGAAGAAAACTCATCCAGTGGAAGAAACCAGTGCTGAGATCTTGCCCATGTCAACTGTCAAACAGAAGTGAACACACACAATTGAAGTAAAGAGGAAAAAAGCTTCAATATCTCAAAAATGAAAGAGTTGATCTTCTGCAACATAGATGGTCAGTGATTCAAAGTGAAATAAATTACTTAATCTGCTAAAGGGAACAATAGCTGCTGATTTGCTTTCCAGAAGTGATGTTTTCTGTTTTTTCTTTCCTACTGGTGCTCTTTGCAGGCTAAAGTCAAATTTCAGACCTTATTCTGCCCTGTGTTAAAACCTGGACAAAACTCAGTGAAGAAAGACATTTCAATGGATTGTGGAAACAAGACCCAAATTTGGTGCAAAACCATCAAACTTAACAGCCCGAGGTCTGAGGAGGCTAACAGACCATTGAAAAATAAACTGATACAGAAGCCATAAAAGATACCTCTAAGGATCCTTATGTTTTATCTTTACTTAACCTCATTCTAATCCATTATTTGGGAAGACAACAGAGACTGTCCTGAGTATTAAACAGGTTCACCATTCCAATTCTGCTAGAGTTTTCTTAATCACAACCCAAGCTCTGTAAGCATGCTGCTAATCCAGCCTCTGTACAAGGCTGTAAAACAGCCATCCCAAAACAAACTGGTTTTAAACCACTTCATATGCAAAGTTTCTCTATTTACTGCAATATGTATGCACTTAACTAAACTATAGATTTAAACATGCAACAGCTGAGTGAAGCATATTTTTAATTGTAGCAGAAGTTGAGTGATATTGAAATATTATTATTATAATGCTTCTGTCACAGCTCTATCAACACTTTCCTGAGATATAGTAGCAGCTGTATTTTTCTATTTTTATTATCTGGCCAAAAGAGCATTCTCCATACAAAAGTTTCTGATTATAACTCTGTGTTAAAAAGACTATGTTTTTTAAGATTAGATGTGGAAAAGGTCTGCAGTTTATCTCTAGGCCACAAAAACCCTATTAAATAAATTAAATTATTTACCACTGAGATTTTTTTCCTCCTTTTTAAACTGACTTTTTAGCATCCCAGAAAATACACTTTAAAAAAAAATAGTCAGGCTTTTTTAAGATTCTCAGGAGGGGCATCAAAAGTTTAAGCACCCAACATTATTAATCCCTTGTGAAATTCAGCTTGCAGGTGCATGCACTTCTTTCTAATGCATATGAAGTTCAGTCTAAACATCCCAGCAATAAATAGAAGAAGTACCACTGATTTTCATCTTTCCTCGTTATCCTGCCAGGACTGACTGGCAACGTTCTTGTACACATGTCTTTCAGACATTTTACTTAACAAGGTTTTTTTTAACGTCTCAGGTATGATGATGTGAAGATCAACCCACCCACATGCACATACACACAGGTAAGCAGAAAGAAAAACTAATCTTTATTAAAAATTTTGTAGGATCCTCACTACTTTTTCCTTGCGTGCTCCCACAACTTCAGGGCCAATCACAGGAGCCAGACTACCTCCTGCTGTTTTTTACAGCTGAGGTTTCTCAGTCCTTTATAGGCACTGTTTGACCCCATTCCAGCTGGCTCTGATAATCAAATACGAGCAGCCAAGTCCAGTTCTAGCTCCCTGCTCGCCTAACAACTGCTCTAGCATTGAAAGGAGTAGACCACCCTGTTGAACCAGCAAAAAATTTAATAGGAAATTGTGCTCACTTTATTATTTCTTACAAGACAAAAAGTAGAGAGAGAGCAGATTGGAATCTTTTGTGGATGTGATTAGCTTTTACTCAATTGAAAGTCCAATTTGGAAATAAATTGTTCAACCATGAGTTTTTGCAGACATACAGCAATTTTAAGTTAAGCAGATATTTCAGATAGACTTCACTAGGTTAGTTTCATCTGTGGAATACTCCACATATGAAGTGTTAGTTTTGGTAGCTGTTTTATTAGTGGGCTTATACACATTTGAAATGAATAAATTTGGATGAAACATCTCTTCCTTGTTTGAACTTTTTTTCATTATATGCTTATTATATTCTATATAAAACATGTGATTGAAAGGTCTTAGTAATAGCTAAGAGAGAATTCCATGAGCTCACATTGTCTGAACTACTCAGCCTGAGATGAGACAGGAGGCCCTGGAAGGAGAGATGGTTTCTTGAGAGCAAATGAGGGAGTCCATACCTATGGACAAGCTCAGAGAAGTTCTCTGGGTTGATGGAGAAAGAAAACTGAGTTTGTAGCATGGACTTTTTAAAAAAGCAGAGAGCAAATATAGAGAAAAAGTGGAAAATTAGTTTTGTCCCAGGTAACAGGAATCCCAGTGATGACTGGGAACAAGATCTTGATCTGAGAGCTACACTGGGCAAGAGGGAGATTTCAAACCAGCTTACTTTAATTGTCTTCACCTAAGATCTATGAGCTTTCTCCAAGGTTTTTTTTTTTTTTTTCCTTCTTTTTAAAATCAATTGCAGCTTTGAAGGTCTGGAGTTTTTTCTTCGCTCTAAGAAAAGTTTGGACAGGTTCACATCACAATTATGCCTGATTTAAGTGTCCTGTCACAGCATCTCATCAAGTACACAAAACTAAAGATGCGAATGAATACATTTTCATAAAAATATTCCTCATTGACACTAAACATCAATATTTGCATAAGCAAGGAGCCCTAAGAGGTGATGTTTGGCTTTAAACCAATGCTAGAAGTGTTTGTCACAAAGTCTTGAGATAAGCTGCAAGCAGATAGAAAGTCATGTAAAGCATATTATTGTCTTCTGCAGATATAAACTTTATGCCAGACGTAATAATTACACCATGAGCGATAGCATTTGAATACAAATATTCTAATAATGGACAAATGACATGTTAGTGTATATATAATTTTTACTCCACAAGTCACCTGCAAAGGTGTTTTTCTAAAATGATGGCTTTTCAAAATTATACTCACAGAAAGGCAAAGCCTCAGTTTGTGTTTGGAGAAAGTACATAGAATTCCTGCTAGTCAGGTTTTGTGGTCTCCAGCTGACACAAACATCCTCAGAAGCTATATTATGCATACTGTTCTGTGTGTGCTTAAAATTTTGGTAACTCACCAGCAGGGAAAGAGATGTAGAAACACTTCCTTGCCTTAGAATTTATTGGTGAATATGAACACCGGCATTTTCAGAACTGAACTTATTAATGAATGCTTTTCCTGTTTGGTACATATACGGGCAAACACATTATTCCCAATGAAAAACAGCTTTGTAAAAGTGAAAGAGGAAACCCCATGGGTGGTCTTCTAAGAATATAAAAACTTGTTTTATGCTCTAGATGCATTAAAAAAAGAAGAAAAAAGAGAAAATAAAAATAATCTAATGGCTACCTTTGGGTCTCACAGGCACAGGAGCAAGATGCCTTGTTTGAGTCCATGAGGAACTATATTCTCCCTTCTTTAGTTTGGTGTGCAGCAATGCTGTGCATTTCCCAAATCTGACTCAAAGTGAATGAGATGATTCTATGAGTTCCATTCCCTAAACTCACTCAAGCGAGATTTCTATGGAGATGAGGCACAACTGAACATTTCTTTCATCAGCAGAGAGTCTAAATTGACTGTAATAGGTTTTGGAATATTCTTGGGCAGAGGTCTCCACTCTACTTGATATTTTGGCACTGGCAGTAGCCCTGTCTTACAATCGAGCAATTTAGACTTTGCAGAATCTGGCATTCTGTGTCTAATTCATATTTTTAAAATCTTTGCCTCTGCTACCTGTAAACCCTGCATTACTCTCTCCTACTACATCTCTACTATGCAGATATACATACATTTATCCTCTTTTTAAGATATAGTTATAATAACATTTTCTGGTATTTGGGAAGGAAATACAGTCATCAATAATACAGTCCTGTCATTCTGGTATAAATTTCATGTCATTTCAGTACAGTGGCAAATAATAGAATTTGGAGATAAACAAAAAAGTAAAACCTTCTCCAATGGCATGTTACAGATTTTAAAATGATAGATAGTTTCTAAACTACTGTGTTTGTTTAGGTCTTCTAACATAATTTTTTTGGTGTTATATAGACAAATCATTTATTGTGATAAATATTATCTTTTGATCTCTTTTAGTTTATGCCTTCCAAATAAAATTCCATTAAGCAGAGCAATTGCATTTCTTCCATATGCAAAATTGCATAAGACATTTCTGATCTCTCTGTGTTAAATGTTGCAGGATGAATGAAAGAGATGCAGAAGCGGATACAGTTGTAGATCAACATAACCTAATGCTATGAGGTATTTAACTTAAAGCAGAGGCAGGGCCTGAATCCATCTCCAAGGCCTCCCACTCTTTCTAAGCTTCCTCCAGGCCCATCTAAATCCAGTATTCCATAAACATCATCACATAACTTTGTCATGACTACAGAATTACTAATTGACCACTCTGTTCTCACTAATGCAAGACCTTTCCTTTCTTTATTACGTCACCTTTCCTGCTGATAGATGTCACAGGACACGCAATTTCCTTCTGAAAAGGCCATTAAATGTGAAAAATGCATAAACACACTTTGCTTCCTCCCTGAGGCAGGGATCCAGGAGTTTTGCAAGGGAGTCTCTTGCATCATTCTCCCTGCCAGCCAGTTTGTCGGGTCCAGCCAGCACCCATAGCATAAATTGACTTGGTGAGATGTACCTTTGAAAGTGATTATTTACAACTGTAAACAGAGAGCAACACTGGGGAAAAGATTTTAAGTTCTTCACTGATTGAATTTGAATTTTTTAAATTCAGTGGAATATTTTGCTGTCATGCCATGTTATTTCCTGCACTGCAGGTGTGGCAATGGGTGTCAGTAAAAGAAGTTCCAACCCACATTAGTGACCTTGATCTAAAATTAAGTTGATAATAGGACTTCAGGCCATTGGAAAACATTAAATTACTTATTAATTTAATTTACTCTTGAATATAGTGGAAATCTTGTCATTGGATTCAATGTCAGTGTCTTGAGCCCTTCTGTTCTAACTCAAGCAATACTGTATTTATAATCAAATCCACTGGCCAAAAAACTTAAAAAGCCTTGCTTCTTTAAACACAGTGTATATAAATTAAAAAAAATAATAATCTCCTTGTGATAGTTCAGCAGCTTACACTGTTTTAGTTCGGTGGTCTCCATTAAATTCCAGTACTGATCATGTCCATGCTTTCTTTACTATGGCTGATAATTTTATTGGAGATTTTAGCAAATAAAATGAAGCTGCAACTCTTTTTAGCCCTTTGAAATCTCCTATTCAAACTAAGGAGCATTAAAAATATATAATAATAATAATAACAAAAATATCTTGCCTGCTTTCCATACACTAATCTTTCTAATAGAAATAAAACCCCCTTAATTTCCTTGATACTTAATTCAGAATTATAATTATGTTTCTTAGGAAGAAGCTTTTTCCTTCTTTTGTAATAAAACAGGTTGAATAATTTCTCTGTTCACGAACAACTCTGAGCTTCTATACAGAAGAGATTGGAAAGGATTTCTACAATAACTGCTAAGAAACTACATCTCATAGATGTATAATAACAACTCTTAGCTTAGTGAAAAAGAAAATATCGGGAAAAAAAATCTATGCTTCATTGTAGAGAATATCCTCTTACATGGAGGATATATTTTTTTTTAAAAAAAGAACAGTTTATTCTCTGGTTTTGTTCTGCCATAAATCATACAGACAGATGTGTGCCTTAGTCACGCATCAAGGTTGATTACCATTTCTTTAAGTTTATATAACACAGGCTAAGGATTACTCTTTTTTATTGTAACTTTTTTCATTTTTAGTAAAGAAAATGTAATATTGAATGCATTTTTCTTTGTTACAGCACATCTGCACAATAAAAACAATATTTACATCATGCAATTTTCTGCTCTTATGAAGAAAATCTAATCATAGCTGGGTCTGCTTGTTCTCTTTCTAAGAACATATTTTGGGGGAAATCCTCATATGGGCTAAGATAATGATAAAAATTTTTCATTGCATATTCTGCTACCCACATGTCCACATTCTACATTTTAAAAATTATTTGATCAAAACCATTTTAGAATATATGTATAGATGAAAGTGTCTGGATATATACCAATTTAATAATTAAGCCCTGTTGAATTCCTGCAGCCTTGAGGACTATTAAATATCAGGATGTGTACAATGTTTTTAATTTCATTGCACTAGGCCAGCCTGAACCAGAAGTGGGACTCTTCTTCAGTATATTTCCTTACCAAAGAAAATTCTGTGAAGAGAGCATACACATCAGGGATAGTCATCTGACCTCAGCTATTACAGACAGTCATAGGTGGCATCAAGAAAAAATCAACATGAGGTTCCTCAATATTTCTATTAGATAGAGTTCAGATTTTTCATTAGTCATGGGTATAAAGCAAATTTTGACTGTGCTTTGGAATTCAAGCTCCCTTCGTTATTTGTCAGTTCCAATGAACTCACAGAAACAAGGCTGTTATATTGCACAAAGGAACAAGCACATGGCTGAGACAATTGAAATCTTTGTCTGAGGAACTCATAGTGAAATGATCTATTTCCATCAGTGTTTGAAATTTACCAAATTAAGTTTAGTTTTTTAAAAATGAAAAGCAAAGGGAACTAATTCATCATTGAAACAGCAACCTTCGAACTCAGCACAGTCTGTTATTTCTGGAGGTGACATAGGTGATGTGGTTCTCTTAGATAATCTCATGACAAGAGCTTTGTATTACTGACACCATCATAAAGGTGTTATGTCCTTTTCTCTTCCCACAGAAAAGGACAAAAAGACAGATGTGAATTTGCTTGTAAATATGTTAGAGTGTATCACATTTGCTAAAGAAGGGCATTTTCTCTATCAATCCAAGAACGTTTGAAAAGATAATAAAATATGATACAAAGTACTTCTGTCCTGTTATAATACAATTCACAGCATAGAAGATCCTGGCTCATTGATATATCTATAGAAAAAATAACACTACTGTCTTAGGAGAATTTATCTTTGAAATTTATCGGTGTGTCACAAGCTGTTTAGTTCTCTTATTGTCTTCTCCCAGTCAGGAGAGAAATGGGAAAGCTATTTCAGCAGTTTATGGTTTTTCTTAGTAAATATTTAAAAAAAAATCAAATAAAAAAACTTGCAAAAAAGTAAGGGTTCTTTTAATTGTGCTTTGCTCCCCTCCCTCCCACAGTGATACATTTTTTCCATATAGCTGTGATGTTTATGTTCATTCTGACTCACACTGGAAGGAAAGGAGGTGCTAATATCCATGATCAAATCAGTTCATAAATTTACTTCACTGCCTTGTCACGCAATCAACCCTGGTTTTCCCACTGAATTTGTTTCTCATTATTTCCTCTCCTCTACCTCACGCATGAATAGTTTTAAACCAATTGAAAAACATTTGCAAAAAAGCATTTTAAAAGTAAGGTGACTTACCTTGTGACAATTCTCCTTCGAAATGGGAGAGTTTTGTGCTTTTTTGAGCAAGAAACCCTCCTCTGAGGCTCTTCTCTTTCTCTGCCTGTCCTACACTGTGGCTTTAACCTCTGCCATCGTTATAATTTCCCTAACCAAGGATTATGATGTCACAACATTTTCATGTTATGATGGACCTCTTTGGGTTCTGGATATAATTACTACTTCTCTGGGTGTAGCTATGTAGTAGTCAAAGAAAAAGAGATAAAATAAAAATTAGGAAGCAAACTACACTGCCTAGTTCTTGGCCTATTTTTTCCTTATGTTGATGTTGTTTGAATACCAAGGTCTCTGGTACCTTAACCACTAATATGTGGATGCATTTTGCTATCTGAAGGAATCAGAAAGTAAACAGGTGCTTGAGTTATTTCACTTATCCCTACTGAAACCTCTTATTGGTTGAAATACAAGAAGAACCGGTATATCTACTGCATCTCATTCTACTACCTAATCACCTTCTTTCTCTGTTCAGTAGAATTTGAATATTAAAATTAACTACAGCGTAAGACTAACTGATGATGCAGAGTATATAAAATCTATTTTTCTGGCCTTTGTGCCAATGAATACACTTGCCTAGATAAATGACTTATGGGTCTATCAGGTCGCTGAAAATGGTCTGGAAATAGGAGCTGTGCTCAAAGAAATATTTTATTGCAAGCCTTGCCATTGGAAGGAAGCTGGGCAATCTATGCTACTTCAGATTTTTAAAGATATATTTCAAAAACTAATTTCATCTCAGCTGGGGGTGAAGTCTCCCAAAAGAAGAATCCTAAAGAAATCATCTTCTCAGTCTGCTAAGCAAAATATCAGAGCTAAGTTGATCAAGGCTGAAATCAAAGTTCCGCTCAGGTCAGGAGAGTTTAATCAAGAGTAACACTTCCTCACTGAATGCCACAGACATTTATTTTCCCTGCTGGAGTTCTCTACATCTTCCCCAGAAGCCACAGATGAGATGACACTTAGTTTAAGCAGCTGTGCAAACTGCCATGCTAACAGTGCTTAATCCTTACTGACATGCCCTGGCAATCAACACATATCTGAGGGCAGCCCTGTTTTAGATAATCTCATGCTCTGTCCTTCCCTCTCTGCCCATGCTGAGAGCAGCACAGCTAAACACAGAGTAATCTCTCTCTCTCTCACTCCAACAAGGAAAAACATCTCCGTGCACCTTGCCCTGCAGTAAACAGAGTCCTGCCTTGACAGTCACCTGTGGATTGGGTCTGAGGGTAGTCAGAGTGGAGTTCCCTGTGTGGCACAGAGAGCTGATGAAATCAGCACCAGCAACCTGGAAATGAAGGTCAGGCATTTCGTCTTCCCAGAGCTCCATGAAACTATCTCAGTTTACTTGAGGTGATTTGAGTCATGGGGTGTCAGAATGAGAGCACCAAACCCTGCAGCAAATGGTCAAGCCCAGAGCCATTACAGCAGCTCTGTGGGTACCCAGATACCTTTATAATACTGGTGCTGGGCTATTGTTGCTTAATGCGGCCAACTGCCATACAGGGAACTTGGTTTTGCTTGGAAAAATTGCATTTGAAATATGATGCAAGAAGCAAGCCTCACTACCAAACCTCTGCCTGTTGCATGAGTAGTGGTTTTATTGCTATAACACACAAGCCAGTAGGAATTTCTTGGTCTGTCAGCTTGAAATGAAACTTAGAAAAGCTAAATCTTTACTGAACTATTTGAATGTCATGGCCCATGCTTTGTTTTTGTTGGGTGTTTTCAGATTGATGACTTAAAATACAAAGGGTGGGTGTGGTTAAACACTCTATTCCCACTCAGTCATTCCTAAAATGTATGCTCACGCTCAGTTTCTCCAAGGTCCCCCTTGTGTCACTGCAGAAGTTCTCTTCCAGCTCCACAAGCTGAGACTAGGCATCCTGCTCTCAGCTGCACATCCCGAGATCTATCACAGCCACTTGGTGGAAGGAACACACTCTAACTTCCTTCAAAAATGATTACAGAGCTTTGCTTCAAGCTTTTGATGCCTTGGACCGTCTGTCATACTAAAACAAATCCTTCCCCAGGCTCCATTCTACCTGTTCTAAGGAAGAACGTTGCTGGATGCATTGCACCATATAGAATAATTTGCTTTCTTAGTAAAATTTCCTTCAATAAAATAATGATCATCAGATGTCTATTTCCTGCTATTGTGCTGACACTGCATAAAAAGAATGCTTCAATTCTCAGCCCAGAGCAACCTTTCCTACTCTTCATGCCACAGACCCATGGAAACCACAATTCAACCCCATATCATGAATCATTCAGTCTTCAGCTTAGACTTAAATAGAAGTCCATATCTTCTAATGAAATTTCTGTAACAAATGAACAGATGTAGATGCTCAGTCCATCTCCATCCCCTATTGGAGAAAACATTACTAGCAAAATTTTCCTTTAGTTGCTCCTTTTCTGACTTTACTCTCTTCAAAAAAGGCCTGTAGGGAGGAGATGATTTAATCTCTGACTTCTCTAACTTACTTTTCCCCATGTTTCTTTTCATCTTGACATTATCGCTGGTGGAAATTCAATTAAGTAATAATCATAGAGTCATAGAATCATTTTGGTCAGAAAAGACCTTTCAGATCATTGAGGGCAACCACAAATTTGACACTGCCAAGCACATCACTGAACCATAACCCTTAGCATCACATAGAATCATGGGATCATACAATGGCTTGGGTTGGAAAAGATCACGTAGTTTCCATCCCCCTGCCATGAGCAGAGACGCCTTTTATTAGACCAGGTTTCTCAAAGCACCATCCAAACTCATCTTGAACACTTGAAGAGTTGGGGCATCCACAATTTTCTGGGCAATTGTTTTTTAAATATATCCAGTGATGGTGACTCTACCACTTCCACGGGCAGCATGTCCCAATGCTTGTCAACCCTTTTCATATTTTTTTTCCAAATTCACAATTTAGGCCTCGCCTGGTGTAGCTTGACAATTTCTTCTCATTCTGTCTTGTTATTTGGGAGAAGACATTGACTCCCACCTTGCTGCACCCTCCTTTGAGGTAGTTGTAAATATCAATAAGGTCCCTCCAGAGCCTCCTTTTCTCCAGGCTAAACACTCCCAGCTCCCTCAGCTGCTCCTCATCAGACTTGTACTCCAGACCCTTCCCCAACTCTGTTGCACTTCTCTGGACTCTATCCAGCACTCAATGTCTTTCTTGTCATGAGGGGCCCAAAACTGAGCACAGTTTTTGATGTGAGGCCTCACCTGTGCTGTGTACAAGGGCAAAATCACTGCCTTGGTCCTGCTGGCCACGCTACTGCTGACACAGGCCAGGATGCCATTGAGCTTCTTGGCCACCTGGGCACACCTGGTTCATGTTCAGCCACTGTTGATCTTCACCCCCAGGTCCTTTTCTAGTGAGAAGCTTTCCAGCCACTCTTATCCTAGGCTGTGGTGCTGCAAGGGGTTGTTGGGACCCAAGAGCAGGACCAGCCACTTGGTCTTGTTCAATGTCACCAAATGCCTTCAGCCCATTGTTCCAGCCTGTCCAGATCCCTCTTCAGAGCCTTCTGACCCTACAGCAAATCAGGCACTTCCCCAAATGGTGCAACATGCTTTCTGCACATTCTGAGCTCTAATGATTTTAACCTGCAGGGTGTGGTTTGTAATGGAAAAAGAAAGCATTAAGCCACTGATTTTGTCTGAAGTTTTCCCCTGTATTTTACATAATTGTATTTCCCAGCTGTGTTTGTTCATTGCATTGAAGCTAACAGGAGTAAATGTCATGCAAATTTTGACAATTTCAGTGCTCTGTGATACAATACACAAAGACAAACCTATTGAACTGAAACACTTCTAAGGTATGCAAGAGGAAATCTGCCATGCACCCATCCATTTAGGCATGAGACAAATTGAAATTGGTATCAAGTGAGGTATGAGAGAAAAGCCAACATCAGATTGCAAGTTCAATGTGTGTTAAGTGAAGTGAGGTGAGGGCTTAAGAGAACTTAGATACTGTGGTTAATTCCTTTCTCCATTGAGAGTCACTCAAGGACTCGCTGATATTCACGAAACAAAATAATTTTTTAAAAGCCAAGTTGTTGAAATTATCCTTGACAAGACCATATAACAATGCATTCATGTCTGTATTTTTTGTCAATACAGTTCCATTGGATTTATTTTCATTATATGATACTAATCTTATGGACACACAAATGAAATATCTTGTTCTTATTTACAGGTCTCTGCCTATTTCATGGATTTTGATGAAGCATGCTATGTTTCCAGTTTTATAAACTTATTTTCTTCACCTTCAAAAATATCCAGGTGCCAATTTTTGAAGTTTTATGGATTACCAATTCTGATAAAATTTGAGGACAAAACCAGTGCAGAAAAACAGCACATTTTTTCCTGTATGTAATATAAATCTGAGAAATTAGTTTCTTACTTTGTGCTGATGTACATGCCAATTCAATACTATATCTCTTTATATTTATCTCAATATAATATTGCAGATAAAACAAAGCATGGCAATTAACATACAGAGTTCTTGTTAATAGATTTTATTTGCTGTTTGTTTGTTTGTTTGTTTTCTTCTGAGTGTAAATAACTTTACGACCAAAAATTGTTTAAAAAATTGCTGTTCTGTATATCTCTTCCAAAGTTGCAAATTGTTATTGCTTGTCATGGTGCTAAATAGTATTTCTTTGTTCTTTGGACTCTCACTTTTGTGTGTTATTTTTTCAATAAAGATTGCATGATTTTTTAAAAAAAAATCACTATTTTGCTCTAAATTCATGCAGTGTTTCTCATATGATCCTGGATAAAGTATAATCTTCAGTCCTTTTAAATAGTGGTCTTTACCACTGTAGAGACTAAAATCTTTATATATTCCGTGTTTCACTGTTAATATTATGAAAACTCATGGAATTATATTGTTATACTCTAAAAATTATGCTGTAAATAAAATGCAATAGTTGCAAGTAGGGATAGTTGTCTATGTAGCTGATATTTTTGATCTTAGAAAGAATGCAAAGGTCAGCGTACAACTCCCATTGCAAGTTGAAATGTGCTACCAATGCCAGGTGGGACATCCATGGGATTGCAGGAGGACAGAATGTGCAAAGTGGATGAACACAGACGTTTTACACTGAAAAATATTTCTGTGATGGTAAGCTACAATTAAGCCTAGGGTTTCGGTGAGATCTGATGAGTCACACTAAGCTGGTTTGTAAGACATCCAACTGCTGCTGCAAACCACAAGCTGGCTTTTTTTCCTGGCGAAACTGCACAATTACTGGACCCTGCCATGATATACTACGTGATTTTCATATTCTTGAGGCCATTCCTTGGAAAGCTGGAGACATTTTTGATGCATGGTTCACCAGATTGAAAGTATTTTCCTTTAATATGCTAAGTTTCTCCAGAAATTAGTTAATACCTTTTACTGTAGCAGTAAATTATATAATAAATGAGGGGTCTTTTTACTGACAGTATCTGAGAATAACCAAGGTTAAAGAACAATGCTAAAAATATCACCACATGGCATAGCAGATACAGGTATACTTAATCTCAGGACAAGTTTTGTACTATAATTAGAATTGATTGTTTTTCTTGACATTAGATACTCCCCTTGTACAATGAAGATAAAAATATTACTCTTTCTGGTGATTAAGATAGGTAAGCTCTGCTGTTGCAAATTTAGGCATCATCTTCCTCCTCTCTAATGGAAAAAAATCTTTATATATGTTAAAGTATCCCCCCTATATATTAGTCTCTGCTTCAGCATTAAATAAAATAGCCCTTGGACTCCAGACAAAAATGTGGTTTGTAGCACACAATAATGTCTGGTTTTGTGCAGAAAAACAACAACAAAAAAGATCACTACTCTGCTCATGAGTAACCAAAAAGTTGGATTGATTAAATTTTTCATTCATCCACAGAAAAACTTGGAGGAAAGGATAAGGCTTATTTCTAGAAACAAATGCATGTTTTACTAGTCAAAGATTTCAAAACTCTTTCACCATACCTAGAAAATATGTACTGCATCACATCTTATGAGTGGCTTTTGTTCTGAGCAAGTTTTTTTCTGATTTTTATAAAACTTTTCTGTAATGGCTTGAATTATTTTAATAATTTTATTATTTTGCTTCATTTTGCCTCTTTACACTATTCTGGTGGAACGATTTCTCCATCCCAGTGGTACTTAGCTAAGTGTTTTAAAGAGTTTCTTGAATTCAAATATAAAATGTAAATGAGACCCTTAACTAAATCACAGATGCAAATAACATCCAGATGGATCAGTACATGTATTTCATAAACAGTCCCTATCTTTGTAATACATTAAATTAAAATCCTGGATCCAACATTCAGTAAGTGGAACTTTCAATCTTCTGAAATCCTTATTTGGATCTGATCTGCATGGCTGATGTCCATCTCTAGTCAAAAATCTCTTTGCCCAGAGGAAAATGATTCCCACTGTAATCACAAATAGTTACACATGTTTTCATGGGTGCCTGTCAAGCCAAAAGTTTGCTCAGGCCATGGAGCAACCTTGTGAGAGGGAAAAATATACAGATCGCATGCTGAAATTATTTACTGAATAAAATATTTCAAGGCCTGGCATGTCTGGACTGCATATGGAATGAGCATCTGTGTGTTTCTATGCACATGTTTATGTTTGTGTATGGTTTCCAGTTCTAATATATATTTTAAAAAAAAACAACAAAAGAAGGAAAAGAACCGAAAGTTATACATTTGACATCATCAACAGCAAGGATAAATGACCACTCCAGACTAAAATTTCAATTGCTGTCAATACTGTAAGAAAGACATTTTACACAAATATATATTAGCTTTATGTATCTATGTACCTGCATATATGTTATAGAAATAGAATCTTTAGAAATATATTACAGCATTTGTAGAACTGTATAATTTGATGGGACAGAGTTTTCTTATTCAAATGTGCTGTTATAGTACCAAAATCTGCAGTGGAGAGAGCCAAAGTGGGAGACCCAGTAACAGAAACAATGGGAGGTGAACAGGAGTTGAACTGACAGTGGAGACAAACACATCTTGGTAGCAGCAGAGAGCAAATCAAGGGGCAAACAACAGAAATTACAGCTTGGGAGGCTCAGCTTAGACTTCAAGAGAAAGAAAAGTTGTTAACCACGAGGTTAGTGTTGGCAACAATCCTACTTTGAGCAGGAAGCTGGACTAGATCAGCATTTCTGTGGTTCCATGATATTTATTAAAAAATGTCTGCCAGGTATCCCACCTTGCAACAAACAAAAAACACACTGATGCAATAATTCATGTGTTTTAGGAAGTCTTAGCTATGGATATTAATTAGTAGAACAAGAGGAAACTTGTTTTCCAGGTAACTAACTTATGCTCATCTGTGAAAATATTAATAGGATTTCTCCAATAAAAAATTAAGAGAATTGACCTATAGCAATTTTCACTACAAGACTTCCCCTGAGAATCTCTAAAATTTACTTTCTCTTTGATGAATATTGTAATGCTAAGAAGAGTAGGGCAGCTGTTAGGAATTATTATCTGTATCAGCACCTTGGAGTCCATTAGGTAGCTCTCCCACTGCTCAGTTTCTTTGATCAGAAAAGATTTTCCACTTTAAATGTGCCAAAAATGTACTTGCATGTAATAATGATCATTTAACCCAGAGAGTTATCATAGAAATATAATTAAAACTAAGAAATAAATAGAATTAATTTTAGTATTCAAGGACAATGTCAGAAATTATTTTACTTTTTTGTTCACCATGTTCTGTACCAAAACAAATTATGAAATATGTGCTTGATTACAAATTTTAATTTACTCATTTGAAAACACTTGCAAACATTCCTTATGGTCCATTCATTGTCTTATGTAATTCTCTGCACTGTTGCATCCTTTATTTCAAAAGGAAGAATGACCTTGTACTTGTGCCATGCAGGCTCAGACATTTTGAGACACTCCCAAAAGTTTCCCCTTTTACTTGGCTTCTGCCAGAAGATTTCTAAATGCAAATGTAGGTGCTTTAGAGCATGTCCTGATTGCTTAATGATGAATAACCGCAGATGACTTGACTTCTACTTGCTTAGGTACTAATTATAGATATCTAGCTGAAATACACCCAACATTTTGGGTTAGCAGGGGAGGAGCTTGGCTACTATTCTGACAGGTGCTGGAATAAGACTTGAAGACTGTCAAACAGGAGTAATTTAGGGCATTAATGGCTGAAAAAATTGACTGTAGCTATTACTCGCTTTGGTTTTTCGCTTGTAAAATAGAGAAAATAGTATTTCTTAGGAAAGAACTCTTTGATGTATTATGAAGATGTGCCGTTTTTGCAGATCACTCTGATTTTCTTTTCTGGAAGGTGTTGTATATGGTGAGAAGAAGTTATTACTTTTTGTCTGGTATTGAAGGCAGATGCACAGTTAATCATGAATCCCATACCTTTCAACCCAAATGCAGCAAAAATATTTTTACTTGCCTTCAGCTTAATAAGCAAAATTACTAATTTCTAAATGAGCTATATGAGCGTGTGCCTAAATCCAGCATCTATTACCTAACTGAAAGGCTGGTTCACAGGACACTAACAGATATGTTTCTTTCCTAGTCACTCTGCATGAGTATTAAAAAGTCAGTGCACATTTTTAAAATGTCACTGCACTTTTACACGTCAATGAACCTCGTAGGTTTGTGCTTCTGCCATACTGATCCTGAAGAAAGCCTGAACTCAGTTTTGTGATATATTGGTTTTGTGATGATGACAAATTACAAGTCTATTTTAATTTACTTCAATCTTTGGTAAATTTTAGCACCTCATGCTCATAGTCTAGTGAAAACAAAGCAAAGAAGAAGTACTATTTCTAGTTTACAAAAGTGAAGAATTATCAATCTTCCAACTACCACTTTCCCAAATTTACCAAGAAATATCTATGCATATGAAGAAAAACCTCAAATTTTTCCTCCTATTTCTGTTGTGAAAACCCCAAAGAACTTCCATGCAAAGAAAAACAAAAAAACCCATCCTGTTTTCTTCTTATTTCTTAGTACTGATTTCTTGGTAACTTACATTGTGGAAGCACTTACACTCTCAAGAAATAGCACTAGTTTTTTTTTACTGCCTGCTCTACTTTGGGAAGCAATTGGCTGTTTCCCACTTGAACCTGCTAGAGAATTACATGAAAGAATTTTTAAGAATAAACATTTCAGCAACTGAAAATAAAATTAACCATATACAGTGAGATATTTTATATTACTTGAATTTAAAGTGGAAAGTGGAATTACACAATAATTATGTGGTCTCGCCATAAAGGAAAGGGCAAAATAAACTGTAGAATATACATGGAAATATCTTTCTTTCTTCATATAAATAGAAACACAAAAGGAAATGAACTGCCTCCATCACTTCCCTAATTTCTGAAGTTTAGATACCTTTCCTGTCTTTATACAGGAGCTGCCTGTGCTGAGAGTCAATAATTTTTTCTGGACTGGATCTGCCATGCTGAGCAGCAGGCAGCATCATGTCTTCCTGAAACTGTCTTATGACCCCAGTCTATGAAAAAATTCCTAAGAAACTCTTGATCAGATAAGAAGAATGCTTTCAAGCAATAATCATGCAAAGGTTTCCCAGATGGATAATTTTGTGCCATGAATAGAACACTGTGGGGCATTGTTTTTTACAGATAGTTTTATCCCTTTTTTTTTTCACACAGTTGTCTTTTATTTCCTTGCAATGTTGGTGGTATGGATTGCTGTAGGCCTCACAGGGAACAACCAGCCAACCAGGAGTGTCATAAAACACTGTGTACAGGCTTAAGCCTGCCCACATACGCTGCTAAGAACAGAGCTAAGCTCAGGGAAGCTGTGTTACCTACAGCCAAGCTCTTTTTCACCAGTAATTCAAATCAGAACATAATCTCATCTGGGACATACCAACATGGCAATGCATCATCCTCTTTGAGCTACCTCAGGAGCTGGAAAGAATACAGGTGTTGTTCATAAAGTTCTTCTTCTTTGTTCATAAAGTTGTTCTTAGCTGATATAACAAATTTCTCACCTGCCTACCAGTTAACCTAGCCAGCAAGAAACGTTGAAGGGCCTCCTCTACTCTCTGTATCTTAACTTGAAATAGCACAGAACTCTTATAAGCGTGTCCACCACCTGAGCTCCTGGACTTAGTCTGAGTTCCCCTGAAAACAGTAAAATTTTAGGAATAATATCAATAAAGAATTTAATCAAAAAGGAAGAGAAAGGAAGAATTACACTCTTGTTTGGTCTCTTCCCTTTTTCCTTGCCCAGAAATTACTCCAGAGTGGAGACAGTGAAAAAAGAATCAGACTTGTCTTTCGTGCATGATTTCCAGCAGCCTCAGCAATACAAATTGGAAGCCACTCATCCAGCCAATGCATGAAGACCACTATCCATGTGGTCACCACTCAATAACATATTTCCATTTTTTGCTGCCTTTTTGGATTATGTCAATGGCACAGCTCAAGGCAGTTGCAATCAGTGCCTAAGGAGTTACAGCTGTTCATCACGGATGTGTCAAGAAGGAGAGGGTTTGGAGCTTGTTTCCAGGGATCCTACTGTGTAGAAGGCTGGCAAGGGCTGTGGAAAAGAGAAGGTACTGAAAAGAGTTTCTGTAAAGCTGTTTTCCATAGCTGTGGCTTTGGTCACATGTGGTGAATAGTTGAGGTGTTTTTTGGTTGGGCAGCCTGGGCATTTTCACAGCAGCTATCAGGCAGTCAGCATTTCTGAGCTGGTGACTAAATTATTGAGGGGTTTGTTTTCCAGCCATTTTCCTTGATATATCTTATAGGGTCAGACATGGGCAAATGTTTGCAACCAAATAACTCATTCTTTACATTTGCTGTTTCAGGTTGCCAGCATGTGAGGCTGGGTCAGACTTTCAGTCAAACTCACAATTTTGGGGAAAGCACTATTCAAAAACATGTGGGTAAGTACAATAAGCTGCTGAAAGGAGACTTCCCAATTTATTTAGTGTAAGAAAGACAGAGATTCTTTTCTTATCCCAAATAAGCCAATGACTTTGTTTTAATTATATCATGGTGAAGAAGGCCGAATGTTTTTTGCTGCTGACCTTTTAAGATCTCAAAAGCAACATTATTTGCAACTCTAAGGAGTTACCATGGTGCAGTGGACTTATTTTTAGCCAATAGCTGGATGATTAAGCTTGGCAGAGAATGATGTAGATATATGGTGACAGAAAACTTCTCACATGGGATTTGTCCAGAAATCTATTGGGCATCCTTTTCTTGGGGAAATGTAAATTGCCTTTATTTGATTAAAGTCTCACTCTGGTCTTTTATGGTTGCCTGAAACATGAGTGACCAACTGGAAAACAAATTTAAAAAAAAATGCTACATTGCAAGGAATTTTCATTTCTAGAGATAAGTGTAGAAGATGTATATTGACAATTTTAATACAAATCAAATGCTTCACAGATTATGGAATCTTTTTTCCATATGGCACCCACACAGTGCAGTTTTATGGGTCTAGCTCTCCAGCTGCATCAGTTTATAGGAGGTGTATATGCCTACGACTGTCTCTTGGTGCTGAACATATTTCATCTCTCACCTCCCACCACTGTGGCAAAGGTAAACAAAGCAGGATTTAAAAGATAGGAGGGGATGAATGAATCCAGCAGTCTTTGTGTCAACTAAAGCCAGAAGATAGAAAGGAAGTGATATGTAGCAACAGGAACCTCATGGAAGTTCCTGACAGTTATGCCATTCTCCCACAGATTTTACAAATGTTTTGGATAATCCTTAGTGCCATAATGACAGGGACTGTACACATGAATGCAGATGATGTCTAGCAAATGTCTTTCCTCTCTATGTGTGTATATATGCACATTCATACATATAAAATTACAATCATCTCTTAAATAGAACTTTTATTGCGAGACATATCCTAAGGAGCTTCATGAACCATAAAATGTGACAGCAAAGCAAATAGGTACCATGTGCTCTATGCAGTCATGGGAGAGACATTTACAGGCACTTAGGGATCAGAGTGATATACCTGCATGGATTCAGCTCATACCAAGCATGAAGAAGCTCTAGAATTATTAGAATAGTTATGTGAATTTTCAATGCCTCTTTCATATATAAATTCCACATATGCCAAGACCCTAATGTGGTTTAAGTGCAGTTTTCTTTAATGGTTACATGACTGAAAGGTGGAAAGCTAGCAGTTTCTAGGCTTTTGGAAGTGGAAATTGGGGAAAATGTTAATGGAGAAGATTCATGGAGGCCGATGTTAGACAGAAAGGCAATTAAGGCTAGCCTCAAGCTATGTTCAACAGCAAGAGACAGGCAATGCAGGCATTTAAACCTCCTATAAACTGATGCAGCTGGAGAACTAGACCCATAAATCTGAAATCTGGCTGGCACTGTGTTGGTTTCCTGTAAAATGCTGCTACCTGTTCAGGTATGGGTACAATACGCTTGTTGAACCACCTGTGTGTGTGTCCTCCAAAACTCTTGCCATAAGAAACAGAGTGTGTACCAAACATTCACGTAAGCATGTTAAAATAAGATTAATAAAATAAATAAAGGAGAAAATGGATCAGAAAATATCTCTCCTTCCACAAAGTAAAAATTGATTACAGAAGGGAAAGTAAAGCACAGTGAAATTTTAGGTTACCTTTAAAAATATTCTCTCTTAACAGTTCCCTGTCACAATCAGTTTGTATTCAGCTCATTGTAACCAGATTAATCAAATGGAATATTACAGAAGATGTAACTTCTGCATATGTTTAATAATGTACAGTAAATTCTGACCTTAGTAAAACTTAGTAAACTTATGAATGAGAACAAACAACAGATTCAGAATCAACATCTAACTTCTCTGCAACCTAAAGAAGAAAAATTCAAGATGCTCTTGTTTTTTCTATTATCAATAAAACTGTTTCTGACCAAGATGCTTATTCTGAAAAAAAATTTACTTTTTTTTTAAAAAAAAAATTAGATCTTTTTACAAAACTCACTGCAAACTTAAATTTTAATTATATTTTTTCAGTTAAACCAGAGATGTTTGAAAAATGAGATGCATTTTTTTTCTTTTTTTGAGTGGGAGGGGAGGATTTCTTAGATCTGCTTCTATATCTCAACCTTTTTTCTTTTTTTTTGAAAGGTCTTTGCAATTTATTACTAATATAGAAATGGAAGCATGATTTTCTTGCACATTGTTTTGCAGAAACTGCTGAAAGTATTCTCGGAGATTTAGAGGAGAAAGAAGAGAAGATCAGGAAAATCAATGAATGTTGAAAGAGGTTACAAAATGAGAAAATGAAAATTTTAACCTCCTGCAGGAACCAAGTCAATTATGGTAGTGCATTGTTGATTTGGGTTACAATTCCTCCATGCAAGTGAAATGGAAATAGGTGAAGTACAAAATGTGCACCCAATTTCTGTAAGAAGTTTACAAAATCATTAACTGTGCACAAGCAAGCTGCCAATAACAAATGAGCCCAAGACCATAAATACAATTTTTGTGTTGAATTATTTGACTAGTTAGATTCAATAAATCTTTAAATCAGACCTTCCTTATGAGGCATCTTTTATTGTGTGCTTTCACATCCATGTAGCTTTATTGATTGTATCTTCTTCACTGCCATATGTTAAATTGCAAGCAATAAAATTGAAACATTAAATCACATTCCTTTCCTTTCATGTGTCACTTACCTATTGGGAACATATGTTACACTGGCACAATAAAACTTGCCCTGAAGGCGCAGTCTCTGTGCGCGAGGCTGTGAAAATGGAGGCGTATAAAAATGCCCCAGTGTCCTACCTGAAGATTAAGCTTCAATAAAATAAAATTATAAATATTTCAAACATAAAATATGACTTGTAATGATGTAGTAACAAATTCTCTAGAGTCCATGGCTGTAAAAGGAATGCAGAGGATATCTGCAGCATGTGTCTTCTAGCAGATTTTGCCACCCCACCTATGATGCAGGTCACAATATTTCCTTGAAAGGATTTAACTTGGACACTCTTCCCACTCAGCTGAATTTTTTGCCAGATTTCCCTAACTAATATTTATTCTTTACATAATCCTTTTTTTTTTTTTGGTATTCATCTGAGACAGCTGAGACCTAAACAAAGAAAATGAATAATAATTTCATTATGTTTTAAAATAATATCTGGCACTTAACTAATTGATGTTAGTGTATAAAATACCTATTTATGCCTCCCTTAGAACTGGGCTGATTGGTTCTTTTTTAGACACAGGCTGTTGAACTGTATAACACTTCTGATAAAATAATGCCTTAAGGCTCCTACCATTATAAAGAACAACAGTAGGTAATTAGATAAAAAATCTAGTTTTTAGTCAGTTTTGTTCCTTGCTCATAAGCACCAGATGATCCTCACACTAATGTCCCAATACTTTGATTATAAACTTATATTATACAAATTATGAACAAAGTTACTAAAAGGAAGTGAAAAGTGCAGAAATTGGGTTTTTAGCAGCATGAGTATTTCAGAAAGTTTTGCTTATGTTATTTCCTCTCTCTTGTCTGGCCTTAGCAGAGATCACGCAGTAGCGAACAGAAGCTTGGCACAGCAGTTTGAAGAAAGTGAAGAAAATATTTTTTTATATCTGAATGTTAAATTAGCTCAAACCAGAGAGCATGTAATTGTCAAAACCACACTGGAACTAACTCACCTATTCTTCCTAAAGTGCCATGGGGTTTTCATTTCACAATTGGTCCATGGGACATTAGAGCCTATTGTTTGTTTCATTGCAGAAGACTGTGAAATATTGAGATTGAAAGTAACTTTAATTTCATTTCCAAAAGAAAGAACAAAGTTTAACTGATATTTTCTAGAGCATGAGTCCAACAGAACAGCTGGAGTTTCAATGAGTAGGACTTCTACCTCCATTATAAATTTTCTGTGTTGTTTGGGAGAGATGCTTGGTTCCTTCATCTGCTCTGTGATCATAATGCAATACTTTGACTATACATATCTATCTCATCCAATTCTTTTTCTTCTGACTACAGTCCTTGCAAATGAGTTTTTCAGTAAAAATCAAAACAATGTCTGACTTAATGAGCATTATAAAGAAATGCTGTCAGTTCATACAGTCCTTATTATTTCATCATGAAAAGTCTGCTTTTGAGGCATTATCCATTGAATTTTTTTCTCAAGCCCAGGAGGGAGCAAATCAATTGCAAATGCAAAATTTGTCAAAAGCCTTGGGCCCAACCCTTGCAGAAGAAGTACAGCCCATGCTAAATGGCTGTGCTCCACAAAAATTACAATGGGGTAGTGAGAAGGAGTCTTCAATCCTGGCCAGAAAAACTGCTTATGCAGCTGGGTCACAGATGCTAATTTAGAGGAAGGGGTACAGAAGTGACTGCAGGCATTTTCTTTCAAAAGATTTGATCTGCTATATTTGTGCAGCATTTCAATATTATTTATGTTCATGGACTAAAAATATCAATACAAACCAGGGAGGTTGTAACAATATTGTATAAGTCCTTCTGTAGTTGTTGCTGCCCTCTTTGTCAAACAACTTTCAAATCTGCAATGAATGCATCAGGCCCATGGATATGTATATTAGGGTAGCATACACTTCAAATTTTAGTCATTTGAGGTTTGATATTTAAGTATGAGGTGGTTGCCCTTCCTCTACAACAAACCAATATTTTTCAGAGACACAAATTTCTATTTTAGGTAGAGGTAAAAGTGTTTAGATATGCTGAGGTTTTTGGGTTTTTTTGATTAATATGAAAAGAAATTAAGTGATTTGAGCAGAAAGTACCTTTTATCATACTCTTAAAATCCCATTCCTGGTTTTCATTTATTATTCTTAGAGCTGAATTCTAAAGATCTCTGCCACTCCTAGGGCACCCCCTTCCTGGAAAACAAATACCACTGCCTTCAAAGAGTTAACTGGGCTGTCCTTACTTCTCAGTGAATAAGCATGGTCAAATCTGGCTCTGCTCCCAAGCATGTTGAATGAGGTTGGCTAAAAATCCTTGATTTACTGTGAAGAAATAGTTAAAGCAAAATTCAAGCCAGATAAATAGATCATTTATGTAATAGTCACTCATTACTACCACCCCTGCTACTATGGCACAATGAATACAAAATATCATTATGAAATTAGAATTGTGATGATTAACTGCATTGAAAATTCTGTACATGGTTACATGTGGCTCAGTTTTGTAAGTGCAGTTCCACAGGGTGCCTTCTTGTAGAACCATCCAAAAACTTTAAAACCCCCAAATCCCATTATGTATGTGAAACTGTCTTTGTATTGTTTAGAGTGCAAATATAACACAGCAAAAGACAATATTTCTAATACAATGATAGTTTTCTCATCTGTATCTTTGTGTATTTAAAAGATAGATGGGCAGAGAAGGCAGGTCTTTAAAAAAAGCAGAGAAAGCTGCTCTGCACTGAAGTTTCTGTAGAGAAACTACAACCAAGGGAACTCACCAAAGTTAGGCTGAATGTCTCACAAATATACATACACATAAATAAACACATATATACAAGCTTGTACAGTCTAAAGTTTGTTCTTGCACAAAAACTCTTTCAGAGCTTTTACAATAAGAGCCTCTGACATTTTGAAAGTACTTGGATTCTTTGAGGTAGTTCTGCATAGACAGTGTGGAAGACTTTTAACCTGGAGAAAGCCAGATTGAATTAGAATACATGTTAGGACAACTCTGTAAATACAGCTCATCAAAACTCAGCCAGTACAGAAAAAAGGGTTTATATACAGCTGTGCACTGTGCCTCTGCAGGGATGCTCTCAGCTTCTGGCCAGCTCAGTAGCATTGAGCTGCAGCAAAATTGGCACAGCTCTTTCTGGCCCTGGGGAAGTTCTCTTTCCTCATTTCTGATCCCTGGTTGTCTCTGCCTGTTGCTCCTCTCAGCAAGCTCTCCCCCTCAGTTCTGTGGGGACCTTTCTTTGATTTTGGACTCTTTGCTGGTCAGCTTGCAGTCTCTGAAAGCTTGTACCCTCTGCATGAACTAAATAATTTCCAAGGAAGGAAAATCTTTTCTATCCAGGGAGCTTCACCTGGCCCAGTGATTTTCCTTACGACAACGTAACACGTGAACAGATACAAACAAATAATAGCACTATTGACATATGTATGTAGTAGTTCTATTTTATATATACACTTATATGTGTGTGTATGTGCATTCCTTAGCAACAATATTATTTACTGATCCTAGGCATGAAAGAAAGGATACATGGAGGGTTTGCAGTGCCCAGTGCAAGAATGGAAGTGCTCAAAAGTCAACTGCCTGAATCACACCTATGGCAAAGACTGATTTACCTATGCAGGATAATTTTACACAAAGTTTGGCTAAAGAGCCTAAGCAGGCAATAGTGTCTTTCTGATAATTATCCAAAGTGTATCACGGGAAGAAAGATTCCTCAAAGAATCCAATGGATAAAACTAGAAGCATTAAATTGAGAATATGTCTGAATTACTTTTATTCTTTTTGGGAGCTGGCACCAACACAAGATGAGCTTTAATGCAGAATCTGGAAAAAACCAGCATGAGTTTCAACCTCTCTTCCTTGCAAGAAGACATTCTGAGTTTTGGTTGCCGTATTTAATTTTGTTTTGATTTAAACAGGAGGAATAATAGTGGTCATACATATTCTATTGCTTCCAGGGGATTTAGTAATATTTTTTTCACTAAGTGTAAGATATGTCAATATTCCTGAATGTAGATTGCACAAGATTGCATCTTAAGCCACCAGCAGCTTGATGCAGAGGAGCTCACATACAGGGAAGTTTTCTATTCAAACAAGGAAAGTCATATTTAATTATAGAGTTTCTAAAATGTGTTTTCTAATTATTCCAAGCAAGTCAACAAAACCCAATTAGGTGAATGAAATTATGATTTCTTGAAACAAAACCACATCATTGCATAGTAAAGATCCATTCAACGCATATTTTAATGAGGAACAAGTACAATATGTAAAATAACTTTAAAAATATTTTCTTTATGATCCTTGCCTCCCAATCAACTCTTGAATAGAGGAAGTTTCAGGAAAGTCTCCATATCCTAGCAATATTTATTGCTATTGAGTGCAGCACTCCTGCCAGAAATTTATCTTTTCTTTTTAACTTTGTTAAAAATACAGAGCAAATTGACAAAAGTAATATTGAAAAAAAAGCTAAAAAACAAATGCCCAAAGAATTATTTTAATTCTTTAATGATTCTTTTAATTCTTTAATTTGTCCAATACAAAACTGTATGAAAATCTAAAGATAGACACTATATGAAAGCCATTTTTAGATTGATGAAGATAAAAATTTCTGACCTTAAAGTAATTGTTATTTATATTTTTTTGTTGTTGATTAGAAAGTTAGCTGCATGAATTTTCTTGACACTTAAACTTTTCTAAAAAGCAGCAAATATTTCTGGTTTAGTTGTGGCATTGGTGAGATTAACTCATACTTGGTTCTTCAGTTTACAGCTCAAAGAATATTTGTTTGCACATTGCATCTGTCTATTCAATTTACAGTCTCAGACACCAAAAGGAACAAACCATTGAGATAGTTAAAGTGTTAAAAGTAAAAAGAGCAATAAAAATATTTTAAACATTGATAAACCTGTTCACAGAATTGTATAATGGAAGTGGATTGAAAAACATTAAGAAGAAAACCATACCTCCTATGCTGAGTTTTATTTTCCAAAAAACCTCCACCTTTTATGTAAAACTACTCTTTAACACTCTTCCCTTCTCAAAGGTGCTTAGATTTTCTTGAGAGGAAAAAATCCACAAAGCAAATCCTGAAAGAAATCATCCCACTTCATACCTTTTGTTCACACTTACCATGTAGCTCATGTTTTTTTGTAGTAAGGCCGAGGTGTGAAATTTGCCTTTTGTCCTATTTCACCCAGTCAGCAAAGCAAACCATTCCAGGCAATGCTCCAGGAGACTAACCTCCACAAGAAGTAAATCTGGTTAGTATTAGGAGCCTACATTGCACTGCCCATCCTTGTAGGATTGTGATGAAACCACTTTTCCTATCTGACATTCCAACGTGCCATCTCAGAAATTTACTAGCTAAATCTACTTTAGAAAGACATTTCCAAGTATCCCACATTCACAATATTTTCCTGCAGGCTGAATTCATTTTTAAAGTCTCTGCATATTTGCTTGTCCAAGAAAAGGATGCCAAATGCCATTCCTATCAATTACTAAATACATATATATGATCCATTTGGAAACTATTGCAAAAATTTGAAACTGTAAATATCTTTGCAAGCTGTAGAAAAATCAGACCGATATGCTTAAAAGTGCTATGAATACATGAGTGCCAGATGTACTGGGCTACAGAAAACATCACTCCTTTTTGTTATTTACTACTTAGAGTCCACACGGCAGGCCATTGGTAAAAAATAATCTGTTCATTAAGGGGGTTCACAAATGATGAGTGTTGTCAGCATTTGCTGAGATAGAAACAGAGAAAACAAAGATATGTCAGGGTTTAATATGATCAGACCAATGGCAGCACAACTTTGAATTTATAGAAGTTCTAAACCTCCTGGTTTCCACAATATTGAGCTCAGGGTGGAATTATTGTTCTTGTTCTCCTGTAACCCTGCCATGATGGAGGATTGGTTTTCCAAAATAAATATAATGAAAACAAGCCTGGGCAGTTGTGTATACCCAAAGTACTCTGCAGGACAAGGGACAGATGTGAACAAATGGCTCAGATGTACACTTTATAACCCTTGTGGTTATTTTCTGCTGAATTTAAGGAGGAGAAGTAGCAAACAATGTATTTTTACATAGTTCAGAAAATATTTGATACCAGCCAACCTTATATCAAGCTATTCTCTTGCATTTTGAATCAGATGCATGCTATCAATTCCAGTACAATTGCTGCATTTTAAACAATTGTATGTGGTCCAAGTTTTGATTATGGTCTGTGGGTATCCTTGCAATATGAATTGATTGATTGTACAGTTCTTTAGTTATAATAATAAATATGCAAGCCAAACTAAAAGCAAGATTGTAAGTGCAATAAATACCACAATAATTTCATAAAAATTATAATTACAATATTGAGAAGTAGGGAAGAGAATTGGAGACAAAGAGTAATAACTGAAATAATTTTTCTCTTCCCAAGTAAATTTGGAGACCCTTTTGCCCATAACTTAATGATATCCATCTGGGATCACTGAGATTGTTCTTTTGTTTAAGCTTGGCTCCACCTCCTCAAAACATAGCTGTAAACAAACCAGGTGGCAAGTTTAGCCAGACCTCTCCAGTCTCATCATGCCTGATGTACAAAGATAGGGTCATCTCCCCATTTCTTTTAGGAGTGAATGAACTCTACCTATGGGTATTGGTCTCTTCTCCCTGGTAACAAGTGACAGGAAGACAGTAAGTGGACTCAAATTGTGTCGGGGAGGTTTAGAATGGCTATTAAGAAAAAATTATAACATTTAGAATGGATATCAGGAAAAATATTGATATTCACTGGAGGGATGGTCAGGCATTGGAATAGACTGCCCAGAGAAATGGTATCCTTGATCATAGCATGATACTAAGAATTGGTAAGAAAAAAATCATTTCCTTCAGTATGAATTATCAGGATGAGTTTATTTATAGCAAGCATTAGTTTAGTGATTCAGTGTTGCCAGTTTATGTATTCAATACACTTATCCAAATTTTAGCCGTTCCAACTCTTTAGATTACCAAAGAAATTCTTTTGTATCCAAAGGATATAGGTTTAAAGTATACCAGCACGAAGTTTTGAAGGCTTTCATTTAAAGGACATACTCGATTTCTATCAGAAATCAGTAAATTTACAGAATATTTTTGCAGAGTTTATAATTGTATTTTCAATTTTAAAAATAAATCACATTTTCTTCTGGGATAAACTGGCCCACCTCCTTTGAAATCAATGAGACTATGCCATTTTATTATAACTGAGAATTGAGCTCTTTGCACCAGTTTCTGCTTGTTGATATTGTGTGAAATAAAAGTGCTTTCATTTTTAGTTGAGCCCTCAGGATTGCTGAGGGCTCACCAAATAGTCTGGTAATTTTGTATGCCAAAGCTGTGGGCTGTTGTTGGTGTGTGGCAAATGCATAAATGATATACAGAGGAAGTGGAAACAGAAAGAAATCTCTGCTTGAGCTATTTCATCCTCCACATGTGGTGTCACTTTAGTCAACAAAAACAGTTTATTTCTTTATGTGCGTCTTTAATTTTCTCTTTTCTTGCTTTATTTGGACTATAAAAATTTTGAAAATGTTGTTTTAGTTAATTTTTTGATTGAGTGCCCAGAAGCTTTTGCTCTGAAGGAAGAAAGCTTCGAAGTGTGAAAATTTTAGCATTTAAAATTAAGTTTCTGTCTTACAAATATTTGCAAACATGCTCAATTCAGAGGTAGTCAACCTAAAATTTCTGAACCATGAATGTTTTGCAAGCATATGGTACGAACAGATGATATAGAACAGGATAATAGGAGTTTGTAAGAACAGCCTAGCAATATCACGGCTGAGTTCTAAAGTTATCCATCTAACTGAGTCCAAAAAACTACTATAACTTGCTTTGCATGTAGAGTTACTCTCTATATAATTACTATAATTGTGGTTATTAATTTACATTTAAAATAAAATTACTATATATTTAGTCTTAGTGATGTGTTTTGGATTCTATTCAAGGAATAAAGACTAAGAAACGGGTTTTTTAAAATTGTGTACCACCATTTCAATTGTATGGGGCTATGTTTTGGATCCGTAAAAGAAACAGGTGTTTTTGTTATTGCTGGGCAGAGCTTACACACAGCCAAGGCCTTTTCTGCTCCTCCCCTCACCCCTCCAGGAACTAAGTTGGGGGGCATGAAGAGCTGGGAGGGGACAAAGCCAGGACAGATGACCATAACTGACCAAAGGGACGCTCCAGCCCGTATGGAGTCATGTTTAACATATGAAGCTGGTGGGAAAAGAAGGAGAAGAGGGGACGTTCAGAGTTATGTCATTTGTCTTTCCAAGTCACAATTACATGTGATAATGGAGTCCGGCTTTCCTGGGGATGGCCGAACAACTGCCTGCCCATGGAAAGTGAGNTGCTTTGCTTTGCTTTGCTTTGCTTAGCTTGGAAAACCTTTGCCTATTGGACTGCCTTTATCTCAGCTCACAACTTTTCACACTTAACTCTTCTCCCATTCTGATTCTCTCTCTCCTTCCACCAGAGGATGAGTGAGTGACTGTGTGGGTTGAGTTCAATTTGGGGTTAAACCACATTAGTGGAATGAACAGAGTGAAATAAATCCTATGCCTGAGGGCACTTCGAGCACTGAAACCAGAAAAAATAAGCAATTAATGTGACATCACAGCTATGCAAGAAGAGACAAATGGTGGAATGAATAGGTTGGTACTGTACTCTGTATGTAAATAAAAATGTGAATCCTGTATTTCAGATAGGAAGTAGCAATCAAAGACGATCTGGCATGATCTAATTTTTGTGAAGGGTTGTTGGAGATATTACATTTCATTATATTTCAAGATCAGTAGAGACCACTGCTGTTATCCATTTTAAACTCTTATATCACAAACAAAAGAATTAAGCCAATGATTTTGCACTGTTCCCAGAAGTTTTGATTGAACCAGTAAACATCCTTCAGCAAGGTATCCTAAAAGACTCTTCATGATGAAGAGAAATATCTAGGTTATTAATGAACTACCCAATTAGGCTATTATATTATTTTTCTTGCAATTTCAGCCCTTCGATCTAGTCACATTTTCCACTGGATTAAAGACTGTCCTGCAATTTTAGCAATGCCATGGAGCAGTAAAATTTTCTGATGACCTTAGAGACAATGCACCCAGGACATTAAAAAAAGGACAGTGTGGAACAGCAGATTTAGGTAAATGTGAGGATTCAGAAAGAAATGAGAGAAAATATGTGATGTCAGTTTTGTGAAATAAAATCTCATCACAGGAGAAACATGGCAAAAGAAATCACATTTTTGCCAGATGCATGAAAAGCAAAACATATGGCTTGTTTGTCTCACATTTTTCGCATATTTCTTCTGTGTTGACAGACAGGTTTTGGGAAGATGGAAAGTGCCTTTCATTTCAGTGAAAGGTTCATAAGTTTTTATCTTTCTTATTTCTATGTCTTCCAGCTTGAAAAGGACTGTCTCAAATGGTTAAAAACTATTCCAAAGAACGTTAAAACCAGGCACATATTGAAAAAAATTAAAGAACAATAGAGAAATTTAGGTCAAGCCCCACAATTATATATAAGATATCATTGTGTTCCAAATTCCTTGGAAGAGGATTTTAGCAGTGAAAGGAAACAGTACTTAAACATTCCTTTTTTCTTTTTAAGACAAAGGAAAATTTGTTCAGCCTGGGTAAAAAGTTAAGGTAAGTCCCTGATCCACCTGACCAACAGTAAAAAAAGAAAAAGCAAACCCCTCAGATTTTTCTACGCTTCTAAGTGTGAGAGTCCCTAAATATAGATGCCTAGTGCTGGGAATAGACTTCACAGATGGGCTCCCAAGTTTGTCTCAGTCAACGGAGACATTTTGGCAGCTGAGAGTGGGCTCTGCAATACACAGTGTATTGGGCAATAGGACAGCAAAACACATTGAGGAAATCTGTTCTCTCATGGCCTGCAGGATGTCTGTCCCTTGAGCATCTGGTCTTGCTTCAGAGATCCTAACCTTGCATCTGCATATCCTGGGAACATGACACCAGGACACCCTAAACAGTTATCAGGTTCAAAACACCTCCACTTCAGCATAAAGCATAGTTATGTGAGCCCATATCTATGTTCTTCCAAGACCTTCTATTTCAAGGAAATCTTGTTAGCAGCAGAAAGCATTTGCCTTAAATCCTTCCTCACTTTAGCAGGTCCTGGGTACTCCAAGCAAGGAATGAAGGTGCAAAATTTTTCACAAGAAGCAGTTGAAGGGAGAACTTATTTGCAAATAAGTTAAATAAGAATTCTGTGGCCTGTTCTTTCTTTAAAAAAAAAAATCATGACTTTGTTTATCATCTTGCCATTTTGGAAACAGATTTTTTGTGAGAGTTGTGTGAAACTGTGACTCAAAATGGTGCAGTAGCTTAGTTATGGGGAAGTGCCACTGTGCTGGTAGTTAAACACAGCAGTTTAGAGCAATATGTTTTTAAAAATCATCACAGACTGGTGGCATCAACGATTTTTTATGAAGTGTAGATGAGAAATGATAATTAGTAATTAATCTTCAACACAGAGGTTGGCAGTTAAAGAATTACTGTGGATTAAAAACCAGAAGAATGACACAAGTCACGTAACAAGGACAGAATTAGGCTGTACATCACAAAGGTATTTAAACAGGCATCTGGCTTAAGACATGTCCTCTGAAATGCACTGTTTTAAAGGAGGAGTGCAGTGGAGTCAGTGAGATAAAATAGCAACCAATAGGACTACTTAAAAGTGTTTAAATATTTGGGGGGTAACTAGGGATATGTTCTGCATGAAGAGTAACACAAAATTCAGTTAAAAAATATGCTTTCAGCTAAATATTTTAACAGTATGCAGCAACTATAATAAGAAACTGCCTGAGAAGAAGTCATGTAAAAATTGAATAAGGGCCCTGAGATGTGTCTTTGTACAATACCTTTATAAATCACTCCTGCTCAACCAAGTCAGCATCCTGCCATGCACAGCTGCTTGCCCAGAGAAGTTCAAATAGAAAAAATATAGAAAAAAAAATAATGTGGAAAACCCCTATACAGCTGAAAAATTAGGCAAGCACAGTTTGTACTGGATAATTAGTCATGTATTGGCAAGTCCTGATTATTCAGGGTGTCACCAGCTCAGAAGTCATTTGACATTCTGATTTAGCCCATAAATATCTAGCCACATGCTAAATAAAAGAGTCTTTGCTAATGTTGTTTTAGCATAAGATTCTTTATCTATTTAGAAACCCCTGCCAGTACTTTGGAATTTCAGCATACGGAACAACTGGAGAAGCAAGTCCTTAACTAAGTCACTTAGAAATTTTTCTGCTCTTACAAAGTGGGTTATCCACATGCAGCCATCATTCCTATGACAGTTGCTCACACTTTGTTGAGTGAGCCAAGAAAAATCCAGGTAAGATCCAGAAGGCAATGTTTTTTGGATTGCAATTAAAGGCTAACTTAGATTAAAAAAAAAGAAAACAACCCACACAAATAAAAATGACTCATGCAACTTTGGTTAAAAACAAAAAAGTCCATTTCATAGAATGCCCAAGGAACTCCTGCTTCATGAAGGTGGACAGAGATGGTACTTTTGAAGTGAGCAAAGGACTTTTACAAATGGGCCAGGTAATATTATCCAAACAGTTAGGTACTTTTTGGAACTTAGGAATCACCAGAACACTGAATTGAATTTAATAAAATCCACTCCAATGGACATACACAGAAGATGAGCAAGGAATGCTTTATCCATTTACAAAACAAATGACTGAAGTTTTTTACCATTTCTCCAGATGCATTAGATTAAAAGGAGATCAAGCCAAGGAGACGGTTTCAGACTGCTAAGAGCAAATACTCCATTAAAAGCAGATTAACACTGAAAGCACAATTGTTCTACACATTTTTCTTATAGATTTTAGTGTCACCTACTATGGTGCAAAATACAGATGATGACTGGAAATACTAGGTCAAGGACTAAGGGTGAATTCAAGGTGAGAAATGTCTTAAGAATAGAAAGAGAAAAAGAAACATTAAGTATATCCAGCCAGAAAATCTATAAGATGAATTGGTATGATGGTGTAGTTTATGCTTTCCCCTTAGGGATAATGTACTTACTACTAAGTAGAAGATATCAATGCCAGATCTGAAATGAGAAGAGTGCTTTTGCTTTTTTGCTGTGAGCATAATTTAGAAATATCTACAGGGAAATACAAGGATCTAGATTATATTTATTGTAAGACAGGCAAGAAATTGAAAGTGGGAAAATATATTAGCATAGATTTGTGACAGCTGGATATGTAGAGAGAGATGATAGGTTTTCTGGCATTTGCATTCTCTAAACACGATTCTAGATTAACAGGCTTCTATTGCCTAGGGTTTCACATTCATAGATATTTGCATTAGTTTTCCCTCAAATACTTAAGGGATAGTCAACAGTTATTGAGATTTCATTTTATTGGCAATCCAAGATCTATTTTTAAAATATTGGAAGGTGCTCCATGTTTCAGGAAGAAATCACAAGAGCAGGAAATCTCGCTGGCAAAGTATTTTCATGGCAATAACTGAAAAAATCTTTTAGTCTGAGTAGAATTTTTAAAGTTGCTTATCTGCCTCTAGATAAAAGATGTGTCATTAGAAATAGGGAAGGACAAGAATGAGGAATAACACTTAAAAACAAAAGCAGTAGACAAATAGCTACTTGAATTATTCATGAATGGTCATTTGACTCAGAGGTCAGAGTTTTGATTCGTCCACAAATTGTTATAGATCAAATAACATCAGCACACTGCAATCACAGAGTAATAGAGCAGTAAAAATAAAGCTTACTGGCACTTGAAAATAGTTTGGAATAGTAAAAGTGGTACAGTGATATGGCAAGTGAGGTCAATGTCTAGTTAGGGGTTGTAATTGTTTATGAGCCTGTCTGGAAAAGCAGGTTTTGATGTTTATGCTCAAAGTTCTTGGTGAGCAGAGATTTGGCCAGACTGGTGGAAAAAGTAATGCTGTTTAAAAGAAGTTCAGCTTTCAGAATGGTTTCCAGCCCTTATATATTTGTTCATCAAGGATGAATGGCCACTAGGACTGTAAAGCAGTCCTTGGGGCTTATGATTTAGGCATAACAAAACCAGTTGACAGCATAGCTGCAGACCTAGTACCAGTGATTTTAAGCTTCTTATTTTGACATGTTCTCAAATATGATTTTTCTGACCAGCCACTTAGTCAGGTTCTTTAGAAACACATGCCTATTTCTTCTCTTTTTCCATTTAGTTGCAATGTTGTTTGCTTTAAGTCCAAAAAAGACTTTAACAATAATGCTGATTATTTCTGTCACCTGTGGCTCAGTAGATGGGCTTAAGCAGTTCAGTGAACGTATATTTGGAGCCCAGACAAAACCTCAATGGAAAAAAAACTAGACATTCAAAAGTCCATGCCATGTTTATGCAGTATTTTCTAATATTTCACATGCAATTACAGTTAGTGTCTGGCTGCCCTCTAACTTACCTGCCTCTGCTTTGTGGTTTCCCTAGTCAATAATTTAAACACCGAGAAAGAAGAAGTGTTTTTATCTCTGTCTGTTTTATGGATTTTAGGAGCTGAGTCAAAGTGAATTTACCAATGGGCCAGACAGGGATGTACAAAGATGAAAATAGATTTCAGACCGGTTATTTAATTCAGGAAGCATTTGCAGGTGGTGAATGTTAAATATTTTCATCTACCCTGAGTTTGACTGAACTAGAGATTACTTTTCCGTCTGTAGTGAAATTAAAACCTCAAAAATCATGGCTAGTGTAAACCGAGGTCTAGTTTTTAGAAAGAGATGACCTTAAAAAATTAAAATTTACTATCAGGTCCAATTTTTTTTTTGCAAAAAACCCAATTTTGGACATTTAGTTATATTGCTTGCAGCAGAATTTGAGTTTGTCATTAAGTTCATGCATGGATCCATATCACTGTTTTTCTGAAATATGAGGACATCCAGGTTCATTCCTCATTCTAATAAAGAGGAAATGATTATATTGTCTTATTTTCCCTTAAACTGCGTATGACTTGGCCGTAGCTCCCTTTGCAAGAGCAAATTGTTTAAATCAAATTACGGTATGTATACCAAAGCAGTGGTAAAGCTACTTCAAAGAATGTGCAGAAAAATATTTGGCCTTCTGCCTTTTCCCCGGAGAAGATGTGGAGCAGCTGCTTGGCCAGGGAGCTCCGGGTACTCTGCTCAGAGAAACATGCAGGGATTGCTGCAAAGGTGGGAGATGCCGATGCCACAGCTTCTGCAACTGCATTTTTTCTGCTGCAGGAAGTACAGATAAGTGCTTTTGGCTTTCAAAATATGCCTCCTGTTTGTAGCTTAGGTATGAATATTTACACAGTCAACATAATCTTGTGAGACGTTCACCTAGACTACAGACATGATTGGCTAAGATTCCTCTTATGGTTAATTTTTGAGCTAGTAATAATTAGATTCTGTTACGGTCAAAAGGAAGGAGTAGAAAGTTGTATGGTATGAGTGATCCGTTGGTAAATATATTGTTTGAAATAGATCAGACATATCACTCTCTAGAAGTAATTTTCTTGTCAGTCTACAAAAGAAGTCTTGACACTAGTTAATACACATGTATCCACATTGTGAGCTTTTAATATTAGGTCAGATGAATTCCAACATTTGTGCAGAAAATGTTCACAGTGACTTGGACTAATTTGATGAGACTGGAAATAAGTTGAATTAAAGATGAGTGGAATTTTTCTTTCAAAAGATTACACAAAATAGCTATAGAAAACCTAAGCCGGAAAGTTTAGAGAATGCAGATGCTACAAGTGCACATTCAAATGACAAATGTTTTCATGGTTGTATGTTTTCTTCACGAGTACAAATGGTGGCATGTTGTTTTAAATCAAAATCTAGTATGGGACATTGGCCAGGGACAGACATTTAGCAAAAATATGTAAAGCTGCCTTATAGACAATCATCCAAGAAATTTTCAGTGGGAAATTTCTCCTTACCCTTTACCAGATAATGGTGTGTTGATGACCCATACAATAAGAGAAAAAAGGACTAAGTAGACGAGAATCTCACTTAACAAAGGGGGTTCACAACAAATTCTACTGAAGTTGTGATCTCCTCAGTGCTCAGGGAAGAATAAAACTTAAAAAAAAATAACCTACTAGACTACTTGCCTATGTTTTAGTCCTGCTATTCTTTTCTTAATTCCTCCACGAATGTGCAGGTTTTCTATTGCTGTGCTGGTATGTTAATACCACTATAGAACTTAATTAAATAAATAAAGTATTTGGTTGGAACAGTGATATATTATTAACCATCATTTGCTTTCTTTGGTTGGAAGAGATGCAGAGTTCATAGCCTTTAGCTTGGGTGAGGTGGTAGTATTAGAAATGAGTTAGTGAAAACAGCTTAACTGTCCTCTATATAAAGTTGGTAAACAAATCCCACTTGGAAAGCAAACACACTGCAGAGCTCTGGCAGCCTTGCTTTTGTATTATTTTTGCCTTGTGTTGTTTTTTTAATTAAATGAAGCAAGGCAGAGCATTCAGAGCATGACTCAAGCTATTGCTAAAAGTATTAAATTAGATTAGTTTGGCATTTAAGTCCCAACAATTTTGACTCAGATTCTTGGACTGTAAAGAAGGGAAGCCTTGAGGAATGAGGCTGAGGTCATTCCTTCTGAAAAGTCAAGTCCACATAAGCATCAACACAGAATATTCTTCTTAATGCTATTTCTCTCTCATCCATGTGCCTTGGTTATGCAGTATGTCTTAGCAAGACAGTTTATTAGATGTTTCTGCACATAATTTGGGAGGGGAGAGGAGAGAGGAAATTACAGGACTTTATACATGGGGTGTGTGTAGGGCAAAGGCACTGTGTAAATCCTTTGAGGTTTTCCATGGTACCAAGTGTCGTTTTTCAGAATGTTTCCGTCCACTGAGGCTGTTCTGCCGCAATAGAGCTTGTGTTGCCTCTGCTCCAGCTCTGAACACCACAGATTGCACCAACAGGAGGCTTCCCTAAAAGGGGAAATTAGCTTCATCTTAGGGCTGGGGGAGATACCTACACTAAAACCGATCTAGAATAATTTAGATTTCACAATGAAGAGCCACAGCTCATAAATTGCAAAAATCCCCTTCTGCCTGTGTGGAGACTATGTGTGTGTTGTTTTTTTTTTTTCCTTTTGCCTTTCTTCCTGCTGGATGTGAGCTCAGGAACTATAGTTTTGATATAAGGTGAAGAGGCAGAAACATTTAGGAAAAAAACAGAGGATGACATAAGCCTTAAAGGTTAAGTAGGTTCAGCCCCTCTGATTTAAAAAATAAAAATCTTCTACTTTATACAGGAACATAATGACCTTTCATTTATTTACCACTGTCTGACAGCAAACCCTCTGTGCCTTCAGATGTTTGCAGAGCAGAGAACCCAGGTCTGACCTCACTTCTTACTGAGACTTTCCTGTTATTCTAATGCCAATATTTACCAACCATGACTACTGATGCTTGTAAGGCCATATGCTTTTTCTGCAAGGAAGTCTGTCTCATTTGGGAGGAAAATTACATTTTATTTAAAAATTTCCAGTGATCTGAATAAATCTAAGTATGGATAACAAACCTTTTTTTTTTTTTTTCAGAAAAGAAAGTGCCTTAGACATATGATCTATTTTTGAAATTACATCCTATAATTCCCCATGCTCCTTCCTATTTAAATTACCTTCTACTAGGAATGCAATTTTACAGCCTAGGTTTGTGACAAAATTATTTTCATTTATTGTATGCGACTTGTAAAGTATAGGTCATTGTCAGACAGTAAGTAAGAGATTTTAAGGTGTCCAGTGGTGAGATTTTACTATACTGAATAAATTTTAAGTATGTCCTTTAAAATACCAAAACCTTAGGCTTAGTCCCACTCAATCATAGGTGCAAGAAAACTCACTGCCTTCATAAACAGAAATAACAGGGAAAAAGAAAAAGAGATTACATCACACCTTTGCTCTTTGACAGCAGACCAAAGCATTAAAGTGTTTCTTAGTGCTCCCTCCCCAGCAGAGCTCAGAGCTGAGTCCTGAAGCACAGGTCTGACTCGAAGGATGCAACCCACAGGCAAGGAGTGTTACATTTCCACATGACAGCTTCCAAACTTCCTGGCTGTAAAATGCAACGCCAGAACTGCATAAGCACTGAGTACTGAAGTTCTGGAGCAGATGTTTACTCTTCTAGCAAGTTCTTTCTCTTAATAGTCTTCCAGTGACGCAAGCAAAGCAGTGATGAAACCCAAACTTGCAGAGTTCAGTTTTGTAGAAGAAAGGTGATTTATTTATATTTTTTAAAAATAAAGATTCTTTTAAAACAATGGAGATTACTAAATCTTAGAAAGACAAAAAGGGGGGAAAAAAAGAAAACAAAAATCTTACAAACAACAACAACAACCAACCAACCAAAACTACCAAAAACACCAAACCAAAAAGACTCATTGACATCAGTAACCAGGGAAACTATTTCATTTAACCAGTGACTCTTCAGCCATACCAGCACATCAGAGTTCATCTTACTCTGTTGAAGACCAACATTTTTTATGTCTAATATACTGCTGTTTCTCTTTGCACCCGTAAAAAATGATGCAGAAGTTAATATATTCTAAACAACACTAGTAAGAAAGATAATCTTAAAATCAGGATTAGACTGTAATCATTTGTTGGGCCAGATCAAAATTAAGAAAATAGCACGCATTCCAAAAACTGAATTTGTGATAAAATTAATTTTATATGAGTCCCTGCAGAGCTATTCCAAGAGTCTTTTCTTGGCAGATGTAGGAGGCAAGTGGTCTATTAAAGAAGGAGAAAACAATTCAAGGATTGCAGCAAGTCAATATTTGCTTCCATTAAAAAAAAAAAAAAGGACAACAAAACCAAACCAAATCTTAAAGACTAAAAAAAAAAAATTTAACCCCCTCTCACCCCCAAACCAATACCACCTAAAATTGAATCAAATAGTAAGTCTTTGGCACATAATTCTTGCTTTATGAGTGGTCTTTTAAAATAAATCAATAAATTAATTAATTTGTACAGCAGCAGAATGGTACTACTTGTGTGAGGAATATCTTCTTCAAAGTGTAGATCCTGAATATTCACTATTATGATAATCCTGAACTAATAAGTGACATATTCCTTACTCATTTAAACATAAAAATTTTGCAATTTTCTACTATCTCATAATTTATTTTTTTTTAACAGAAAAGTGCATCTTGGCATTTTTTCCATGAAAAAGAACTGAGAGAAAATAATAATGTTTGTTGCCTTGTTAAAAAAGCATGCCAATTTTTAAAAAATTGAAATAATTTTAAATGGTTTCATTAGAGGCTGTTTTCTTCTTTCAACTGTTACCATTATAGAAAAAGAAAAATAACACAAGTATCAACTATCAAAATTTGAAAAACAGTTTTAACATCTAGAACTGTTTCTATAAAGTTTCAAAAAATTGCACAAATATGGCCAACGAAGTTACAATCTAACATATGCAATGAAAATTCTTCAGCTGATACTTTTCTAAATATAATTTTTACTTCTTAAAAATAAAAAGAGTTTTAAAATTGTGTTACCATATGAATTCTCAGAAAGGGCATCTTTAGTTTCAGTTAAACATGTAGCTATGACTGTCTGTCTCCTGTTCAAGGCTGGGATTCAGAGTTTAGGCAGCCACACCAGATCTATGGACTCCAACAGTGGACCTGAGCATGAGAAGGTGGAGGCTGGTTTTTTGCCATAACAGTCTCATGGCTACAAGTCTATATTCAGCGGGGAATCTTGGATGCAATCCTTCCTTATCCAGCAGTTTGAAGTCTGTTTCTCAGAGAAGAGGTTGCTAAGCTGTGATCTGTTCTGGAGAAGAGGAGAGGAGCCTGAAGCCTTCCTGTGCCGTTCCCTGCTGTGCTGTTGATCACACATGGTACCAAAGACTAACAGAACTTGGATGTCAATGACAACCAGAGAAGCAGCAGACACAAAGCTCAGCTGTGCACCAGTTTCCCAGTTAAAGCAGCATCCCCACCGTGGTAGCCTGGCAGGGAGACCATTCAGCTGGATTGTAATTACATCAAACACCTTTTTCCTGCTCCTGGAACATGCTGCAGGGATAGTGACTGTGCTAGTGCTCCTGGGTGAAGCCTCCCTCAGGCTGCAGGGCTCCATGTGATGGGACACCATGAGTTGTTCTGGGTCAGTGCTGCTGAAGGACACGGATTGGCTTAAACAAGAAATTCTGAGAGCAAGTGCAGCAGGCACAGTGGGAATGGGACACTGTGTTTTGCACTGGGTCAGTGCTGCTGAAGGACGCAGCCTGGCTCAAACAAGAAATATGGAATGCAGCCTGCCTGATCACCCAGCTGCTGCCAACAACCCTCCCATAGCAGGTAAGCTATTGGTACTGTTGCTCAGAAAATAGTCATCATGAAATTACCCAGAAACTGAGAGTCAAAAGTAATCAATTAATAAAAGAAGTATTGTTAATTAAATCTAATAAACATTCTTGCTAAGACATACTGCATAACCAAGAGCAGGTAGCTTCAGCACCTCTAGCTATGTTTTTCTCTGGCTGACATGAGCTATTTAAAAAAATTATGCTGCACTGTGCACAAAATGAAAATAAGACTCAATAGCTTGAGAGAAAGTTAACATACAGAAAATTACTCGTAAATGACTTAGCATTATGGCACAGTAGAGCTTCAAACTTTTAAACCAAAGATTACATAAGAAAAAGCAAAAGCAATGACATTAATAAAAATTACCTACTTTTACTTCCATTATGATAAATCCTCAGCTTGTTCCTGGAGAGATCTCATGAGTCTGAATGCTGTGGGGTAGAAACTGTCTCCACCTACACAAGGAACTCTGTGATGTGTCTTGTGCAGGGCTGTTCTCAGCACTGACCCATGGTGCAGGTTTGCTCCCCGCATCATCAATCAAGGAGGCAATTTGAACACCAAGGTGGATGGACAGCCTCATTAACTCTCTCTCCACCAGAGCAATTTACTAAATATAGAAGTGTACCACATTTTTTCTTGGGGAATTTTGGTTGTAAACAGAGGAACACAAAAGCCACAAGTAATGGTAAGTGTTTTCACTCTAAATTTGTGCATGGCTATTTTTAACTGCGGCAGGACTTGTTTTTTAAAAGTGAGGAAGAGGAAATCGCTATAAAGATTCACTTTCTCATTTAGGTGAACTAATGTGCAAAAAAATTGCATTGACATTATTCTTCATCTACGCTGAGGGTGCACTCAAATAAAAGATTTGATTACAGACCTTAAGTTCACATCGAGGTAAGGAAACTTCCCCTGAGTAACTTCTGTGCTTCATCTGCTTAACAGAACATGGAGGGTGCTTCCATTAGCTAAGCAAGTTAGATAAAGACATTGTGCTGGTACTGACTGCTTAGGTATCAAGCCTCCAGACCTACTACAGCAATCTAATAATACCTCAAGCAACCTATATTCAGGCAGTGTACCACACAGAAAGAAGTCAAGGAGTCCAAGACTTTTTGAGGTAAAGAGCTCTGTGCATTTTAAAAGAACGGCACAAAATGTAAGCCTTTTACCATTTCCAAAGATTTGTTGTGTTGTATGGAATGGATTTTGCTGTCTTAGGCATCAGTATTACACCTACATAATTCCAAAGTTGTGCTGGACTTCCATTGATGCTGATGCCAAGAGATTTGGGCCCCACAACTAAAATCCAGTATATTCCTGAGGCAGAAGTTCTTAACTTCCAAGACGTGACTGTAGCTGTCTGTAAACCAGCTGTCTCTGCAGTGTTGGGCATAAAACCATCACTGCCTGTAGAGCTACAGACACTTACTCAAAGTGAAGATCCGATTTCCTTCTGCACTTGAGCAGAGATGGGAGCTGTTAGTCAGTGTATAAGAGGTGGGTTAGGCTACAGCAATGTTCTTGGCTCACTAAAGGGAGCTAAATTATTTTGAAATTATAAAGCCTAAATACTAGGATTTAGTACAAGTGACACCGTGAACATTTAAGGATTCTGAGCATTATTCTGGATAAACAGAAGTTTATAGCCTGGATGAACAAACCAATCCTTTCTTATAGAAGACATTGCCTTGAAAAAAATACTGAGAAGGAATCCCCCCTCTGGGACATATAACTACTGCACAGACATTTTCCCGCGGGGAGGGTACAGACAGATGCATGTAAATCCTCTGGCTTCTTTCCCCACCAGCCTTACTCCAGATTCCAGAGGAATCTTTGCTTGAAGGCGAATTGAGCAACTGCAGAGCTACACTTTTCCTTGCAAGTAGCTGTGGAGCACAGCTCCTGCTCCAAGCAGAAGGGAAGCACATGGTTCTGCTGAATTCCCAGCTGTCCATCAACTTTTGATTTAAGCTGGAGAATTTGGCTCTGAGGAAATGTGTTTAAGTTTATCCTATCCACTAGTGGATAACAACAGCCATGCCTCTGTTACCTTGTGTAGTAGAGTAAATAATCACTGCAAGGCTGGCAATTGTAGTTAAGCAAAGGGCAATGTTTTTAGAAAGAAGAAAAAACTGGATGACTTCCTGGCCCCGAGTTTTGTATATTTCTCTGCATTTATTACTCTTTTGAAACATTTCCTCAAACCATAATGATGCAACACATAATCTCTTGTTCAGTTGAAACCGTAGATGGCAGAGAATACAGGGAACACAGCTCTAATCAAAGAAAATAGGAGTAGACATTGGATCTGATCGGGCAGTCTGGTTATTTTATAGCTATTCTGGCCTTAAGGAAACAGATTTCTTTCCAAACAGAACCTGTTAGAATACAGATATTTTTTGACATGCTGAAAGTCTGCATGTGTTTGATCCTGACCAACAATCCGAATGTATATCAAGAGAAGGAAAGCACACATCTGCAACAACAGGCATGTTTACAATCATTTTAATGACACCATTAGATTCTGTTTGCCAGTGTTCACTTATTTCAGACTTTTATACAAAAAACATGTGAGATAAGTTTACCACCTGTGCACAATGGAAACAACCCATTTAAATGAATAATTTTAATGGCAAACATAGCTCAATAGTTTTCTTCTGTTCACCAACATAATTGTGGGAGGACAATTGTGTTTACCCAAAATACACAGAGTTTTTGTGCTCCTGCAGAAGGTTTCTTTTCTATCAAGCCTAGGCTAAGAATTGCTCTAAACAGTACTTAGCGTGCTTGAAAAATACACAAACATGTTTAAAAATGGGCCACTTTAGGAAGTTTTTCAGGTGACAGGTGTTATTAGTTTTAAATGGGAAATCCAGTCTTAAAATACACCTGAAAACATCTACCTGATATGTTAAGCTCTACTGGATTTAAACGTTTTAAGAAAGTTAAAGTGCTTGTCTTTGAGGGCTTGATATTGTTCCAACTGATGTCACTGGGAAAATTCATGATAATTTCTAGAGAACACAATTTAAATTAAAAGTGAAGGGGTGGTGAGACACAAAAAGGCAGAGAGAGTGAAGATACAGTCACAGCAGATGTGTTAAAATTCCTGATTTTTTTTAGTTAAGATAAATGCACACACACATCCTCCTCACTCAGAGCCCCATTGTACTGTTACTAAATATACACACAACTCAGGCATCAACTCTGCCTTATTGTGCAAGATAATCAAAGGACAAAAAAAAAAAAGTGTCAGAAAAAAATTCAGGTCCAGGAAGGTGTTTAATTCTCATTGACTGGATGGATATTTATAGTCTAATCATTAAACATGTAATTAGCACTCCTAGAGAGAGAGCAGAACAGGGGATTACAGATGATATTGCTGAGATGTTTAGAAGAGGTTGTGTGCTACATAGTCCAGCTTTTTATGTAAAGAAATAATGACAATCCACAGCCCAGTGCTATTGCTTTGCACAAGGGCTCTAAAGAAAACTTTGCAGCACAAACAGCAGTGGTGAAGGTGTGAGCTGCACACAGGTCACCTGCCCACATCAACTTGTATCTATGGAAGAGAATTCAGGTGGGATCAGAACTGTACTGGCATCTGGTCTCTGGTAATCTGTGCATGGTTTAACACCATTTTCAAAAGGAACTTCATTTTCTACAACGATGGGATTCAAAATGCACGTTACATTATCATGGATTGATACTTCCACCTAAAAACTGTGGGGTTTAAAACCACAACAGAACAGAAGAGACAAAGAAACTTAGCTAAAAGATAGCTTTTTTGTATTTTTCAGTTTCAATAAATGAAGTTCAGCGAGAAGTTCTGAGGTTTGGGGTTTGGGTTTGCCTTTGCATTTTTTTCAGTGTTTGATTTTTTTTTTAACTGCTGGAAAAATATTATATATTTTCAATGTGCATTGAAAAATTCAAAAGGAATAAACCCCCCTTTACATTATACATCCATGTTTATTAATGCCAGGCAAACAAAAGAAAATAATTCTAGACCTTTCTTCACGTGAAAATTTGAATCTCCTTTTCCTACTGCCTCTTGTATTATCTTGCATGCCTAGCAACTAACTCCACTTCTACATCCCAGGCATGATACCATCTTGAGCTTTTTTCTGAAATAACATCCACGCTAAATGCAAAATAGGATTTCACAATTTTGTTAAGAATCCTAGTGAAAACTGATTGTGAATCTTGTAGTAGTAAAACTAAACTTTAAAATATACTCAAAACCAGATCAAATCTTCCATGTAATCAGCTTTTTAAATTGGTGTCACTAAATGTAGCAGATAGCTACTGGTAGTTATATTTCAAACCATTTCTCAAATCATAACATTATTTAGCTTCTTGGACTATATGGTGTTTCAGAAATGTCAGGGGTACCTTTTCAGCAAAGCATTTAATTGCACAATTACACATGTTTTAAGTACCACTGAGGTATTTGAAAATGAATTAAAACAGGGTTTAAACATGTAATTACATTTAAGCATAACGTTAAGCACAGTATTGAGCTGGGCTCTTTAACATTTCTAGTTTCCAAACAATCAGTAAGCCACTCTAAAGTATTTAAGGATGTTCTTTCATATTTCACAGGTGCGTAGTTAAATAAAATGGACATTTTTTTTTCTTCAGGCTGTTTTAAGTTATTTTTATAAGAAGAATTTTATATGCACTTCACTGAGCAAGTTCAGCAAGCTGAGTTCTGACACATGCAGTGTGTGAGCCAGGTGCTCGTGTTTGCCTGCTTACCATGAATGCACGATTTGTTAAGAAGCTGGAGTGCCCATCACCACCTCACACGCAGTAAATGTTACAATGCAAATAAATTAAAGTCCTGCAGTCAATTTCTCACGACACCATTTTTTAATTAATGTCAATGTTCTCTTGTCCTGTCATAAGGCAACACTGAGAAGAACCTGACTAAAAAACTGACTGGAGGAGCGAAGAAGACAGTCAGGCAAGGTCTCTCTGTTTAACCTTCTACAGATTAAACAACCCCAGCCCTCTCAGCATCATCAAATGACAGCCCAGCCTCTTAATCATTTTTTTGCCCTTCCCTGGTTTTTATCCACTTTATGAATATTTTTCTTGCACCAGGGATGCCAGCACTGGACCCAACATTCCTGATAGGTTTCATCAGTGTCGAGTAGAGGGGAACAATCACTACTCCGGTCCTGTTGGCAATCCTTTGCCTACAGCATCTCTGGAGGCTTCTGGTTTTTCTCCCATAAGTACTCATTGTTGGCTCATGTTTGGTTTCCTGTTTGACCAAACCACCAGGTCCTCCTCTGCAGAGCTGCTTTGCACATAGCTGGTCCCCAGTGCGTACTGGTACATGGGGGTATCTTCCCCATGGACAGGTTTTGGTATTTTCCTTTGTTGAGTTTCAGGAGGTTTCTGTCAGTCCATTGCTCCAGCATATTGATGTCCCCTTGAATGGCAGCACAGATCTGGTATATGAGCAACTCCTCTGGGTTTTAAACCATCTGCAAACTTGATGAGGGAGCACTTGGTCTCATCAGCAATTTCCTCAGGGAATAGTAAATAATTTAACAATATTTGCCCTCATATCCATACTCGGGTACAACACTTGTGAAAACACTTTGATCCCATCAGTTCAACAAATTTCAGGCCACTCACTTATGCAGAACAAACTTGTGCAGCTTTTCTGTGAAGATATTAGGGGAGATAGCAAAAAACCCTCTTATGAGAAATGAAGCTATTATCTGCTCTTCCCTTATCCACCATGCCAGTAATTTCATTGTTGGGCCACCAAGTTGGTGAAGCATGATTTCCCCTTTCTAAGTTCATGCTAATTGCTCCTGATCACTTTCTTGATCTTCGTGCCTAGAAATGATTCCCAGCATTATTTGCTCCATCACTCTCCCAGGGAGTGAGGGGCGACTGACCAACCCATAGTTCCTGTGTCCTTCTTGTCTTCCTGAGGTCAAAAAAAGATTCTTTCCTTTTTCTGGTCCTCAAAAACCTGATTACCACAACATTTCAAACATAATCAAGAGTAGCCTTTTAATGACATTTGCCACCTCTCTTAGCACTTGCGTAAAAATAGTTTGGGTTTTGAAGCTATTAGTCCAGTTTCTATTCTAACCTCTCAGTTATCTAGTTTAATCATCTGTCCTAAAAAAAAACAAAAACAAAAAAATCACTAATTTATTGTAGAAAAAAACATTTCTAATAAGGTTTTGATTTAATTCATTGATATTGTCAGCAAGAAAAATCATAATACTCTAATAGAAATGTCTTCCTTACTGACTAAAGGAATCATAAATAGAAAGAGAATAAGAGAATCACAGAAAATCCCAGGTTGGAAGGGACCTCGAAAGATCATTTGGTCCCACCTTTTACTGGATGGGAATCCTACATGAGATCATCCTGTTCAATCCTCATCAAAGAAGAGAGGTATACCAAATACCTGGGCAGGTTGTTCCAGAGATTGATTGTTTGTACTGAAAAAAAATCTTTCTTGTATTGAGACAGAACTTCTTCCAGTGCAATTGTGCCTGAAAACCCCTTTCCTGCTAAGAGGACCTGACAGTGGGAAATTTTTTCACTCTGTGGATTTAGCCCATGCAGAGAACAGTCTGCATGAGATCAGAGGTCAGGAGTCCCAAGCCCAAGGTGTTCTTTTTAAAGTGTATTTGACTCCAGGGAATTGACATGGTTAAATCAAATGCAATTACAGAGCATAAGCAGAACAAGACTTTAAGGAGTGTCCGTTCCATACAGGCAGAAAACAGTAAGAACAAACAGTTTGGGTTTCCTTCCTTTCCCCTCCTTACACTCATTAAATGGGCATGACTTATAAAGGAAACAAAAGTATCAAAGAGAAATAAAACCAGAAAAGTGAAATCAAAGTATTACACACACTAAAATTCAATACAACTATTCTATAAAGGAACTTGTCCAAGGCTTTGCTTCTGTTTCTCACTGAATTCACTGTTTGTGTTTCTTTCAGTTAAAACAACTACTTATTTTCTTACAGGATTTTTATTGTTTATTGTTCTAAGAGAGAAGCATCTTTACCACGAGGGGCCCTGACTCCTCCACATTTCCCAGCTGTTTACTATAAAAAGATGAAAAGAGCCCAGTATTTCCCATTCTGATTCTGTGTGCCCCAGACATCCGCCACTGGTATATATGTTTCTCTGTTGTAAAATGAACCCAATTTCTATCACTGCTGACTACAAGTAGGATTTAAAATATTAAAATCTGTTTGTTTGTTTTTCAGCATAGGAGTGCAGCAAAGTTCTGACACCCAGTTCAGAGTGTGCCAGCTTCAAAGCCCTGACAAAAGAATTCTGGCACAATAAAACCCCCTGTCCATGGTCAGTGTGAACCATTGTTGCAGCAACTTAGTCACACACAGCCACTCACTCGCTCCCTGCTGGTGGGAGGGGGCAGAAAACCAGATGAATAAAAATGAGAAAGCAACCTTGAGATAAAGACAGTTTAATAGTCAAAGCTAAAGCTTCACATGGAAGCAAAGGACACAAGGAATTTCTTCACCCCTTGGGCAGGCAGGGGTTCAGCCATCCCTAGGAAAGCAGGGCTCCATCACACATGATGGTGACATGGAAAGGCAAAAGCTATCACCCCAAATGCCCCCCTGCCCTTCCCTTCTTCTTGCCCCAGCTTTTTATGCTGAGCATGATGGGTCTGGAATATTCCTTGGGTCAGCTGGGGTCAGCTGACCCACCTTTGTCCAGTTCCAGCTCCGTGTGCACCCCCAACCTACTTGCTGGTGGTGTGGGGTGAAGCAGAAAAGGTCTTGACTGTGTGCAACCACTGCTCAGCATTAAAGAAAATATCCCTGAATTACCAAGATATTTTCCAGCACAAACGCAAAACACAGCCTCATACAAGGTACTTTGAAGAAAATGATCTGTATCCCAGTTAAAACCAACACAACCAGAGAAGTTCTACATCTGGTCTAAGTTTAGACTCAGCAATCCAGATTCAGATAAAGAGTTCTGGCACATCTCTCTTTGTACTGAGGAAACCTGGGAGATAGGAGGCTGGATGTGTTCCACACAGTGCTATCCAAATGCCACATACAACTTTTTCTGGAAAAATTGCAAACCCAATTTTTCCTAAATAAATTGAGATATGCATTCTTTCCAGTCGTATTTCTGCAGTGAGAGCAGATAACAGCTGGATTATTCCAGAAAACACTTTGGTAATGTATTCTGATTTTTATTAAAGAAAAGAATATCAAGGGCATGTTAGTAGGAGACAAAACGGCATCACCTGACTTACCACAGAAGATGAAAACTAATAATATATAGGGAGAAAGAATCCTATTAAAACTATAGCCTATCCAGGTTGTCAGCTCTTTATGTAACACAACCGTGTTTTCTTGTGTCCCTTTATTATATGTTAACTTCTTTCAAACTTTCCATATTCCACAAAACGTCTGCGCCATTTCACCCTGAGGTTTTTTTCCCCCTTCTTTAAAGAGCCATAATGGTCTTTTTCTTTTTTAACTATGCCTGGCATATGTTGAAAGGTATCTTCTAAGATTTCATTTATGATAGCTCAAAAATGTATGTCTTGCTAAGACTACAAAGCAAGCTAATGGTTTTAAAAGCTCGGCGATGAAAAGCCTGGCAGGGGAGTCCGTGCTAACTACATACACGGATCATGGAAGAGGGTACAAGAGGTCATATTTTCCCTCCTTCTCTTTCTTTTTTCTTCCCTTTTTTTTCCCCCCCAGGTCTAGGCTCAGTTTAGGTCGCATTGGTTACAGCCAATTGCACAGTGGCATTTGCCATTCATCCTCACCCAAATCCTTAATTATGGCCTGTACAATCAGAGCTGGAGCAAGAAGTGACAGCCCTGTATTGTTCTGTGGCAAGTGCTAAGCAAAAAGACAGGAATCTGATACTGGTCATAGTTTGCAAACACTGTGGCTGAACCACCTGAGAGGGTCATTTTTACATTCTGAGACAATTTATTAGTAACGGTGCTTGTCACTTGGAAATCCCCCTAAAGCCCCTTCCTTTGCATCAGAAATCTGAAGACAGCTTTTGCTCTGCAGATCTGCAGTAGTTTAAGCAAGAGGTGAATAAAATAGGTGATCCACTCATTTGAACCAATGTAGAAGCGAGCAGAGTATCCTAATCCTACCCTTAGATGTTGTCTGTAAAAAAGCTTCAAAACTTATTGTCAGACTCCTTGAAATGAAAAAAAAAAATCCTGTATGAGAGATTCTTTCTTTTCATTCTGAACCAAATAGGCCTGATGAAAACTTGACTGATGCTAATATATATATATATATTTAATCCCCCATTAGACTTCCAGAGTCAAAGGAGAAATAATACATATATTTCTCATATGATTTGTGTGCTAAACATTACCTGTTTGCAACATGCTATACAAAACACAGAGAAATATAAAATTGCCAGTCCTGAATCAAAGACCTACCTCAACTTTTAATTTTGTTTTAAAAAGACAAATAAAAGAATGACAAATCAGTCAAAAAAATGACCGTTAAAATTCGGTTTGCATTGTGACACAAATCCTTCAGAATGTCAGGGAAATTTGAACTTATTGATATTTCTTGAACTTCTTGAAGTAAGCTCAGGGGAGAAAAGACTCTGAAGTCAATATAAATACTCCTGGTGTTTTAAAGATGCTTGAGATCTAGACATGTATATATAAGCTGTTATTGAGTGTGTGCCAAGATGTTCCCTCTGATCTGCAACATTTGCTCAGTAAAAGTAGCTTTATTAAGGTGAACGGGTCTGCTGAAAACAATATTCCAAACCTGTGATGCCTGGTCTGCTCGAGCCTCTCAAGTCAAGGAGTATTTGTGTTTGTCCAGCTAAAGGTTACTCAGTTCATGCAATTATTTCCCTGAGGAGCCTTCCAGTCCTGCAGAAGGTGTCAAAATATGCTTTGGTCAACATATTTTTAAACTGTTATGAAGAATTTAAGGAAATAAAATTCACCCCTCTTTACAGAGCACAGCAAAAATAAGGCAAAGCCATTTACCTCACACAATTGTGGCCAATTTTCTTTTTCTTAGAAATACTACTGCTTTAGCCATTTACCTGGTTTTTATATCAGACCTTTTTTTTTTTTTCCCCTTTTCATGTTCTCCTGGCTGCTATGCAGGAATTTATCATTTTTTAACATTTTTTGACAAGACAGGGTGTATCACCATCCAGGCAACTTAACACTGGCCTCGCTCACAGTCGGGCTGTTTGACCTTGTTGTGCTCATTAGGGACTGTGTGGGCGATTTGAAAGCTGTGAATAAGAGAACTTCAGGTAAGGACAGGAACATACAAACTATCCAGCAGTGAAACACCACTTATGAGAGGTGATAGAATTTCAAAGTGCATTTTAAAAGAATATCTCTTCAGCAGCTTTGACTCTGTGGTCAGTTTCTCAGGTGAATGGAAAATCAGCTTTTAGATGAAAAGAGAAAGAAAGAAGGACAAACAAGTGATGTTTCATTTCTTCAAATGCTTTCCGTCTTTCAAAATTGAAAAAAAAATCCTTCTACCTTTCAAATTGAATTTATCAACTTTTTCAATGTACCTTTTAATAAAATGTAAGATGGAAATATCCTAAAAGAATCAGGTCTTTTACAGTGTAGCTCACTATTAGAGCCAATGGGGCAGACAGTTTACACAGCTAAGTTTCTAGTTTAGAAACAATATACAAAAAAATAAATAAATAAAATTATGCACTGATGAAAGACTAGAATTTACATGTCTGGGGAAAGACAAACTTGTGTTTTCTTTTATATTCTCCACAGACTGTTCATCTCATATTGTCTGAATTGGCAATGAAAATAAACTATGGTGTTCCCTTCAGACTAAGTCTAAACCCCTGCTACGAAAAAGAATGACCCAATCTTGATGAAATAATGAACCACAGAATAACAGAACATTCTAAGCTGGAAGGGATCCACAAAGAACATTGAGCCCAGCTCTTAGGTAAATGGCCACCCACAACCTTGGCATTATTAACTCCATGCTCAAACCAGCGGAGCTCATGGTGTTTATACACCTTGTAATTTCACATTGATTTCAGCCCTGGAATTCTCAATGAAATTGCTCAGATATGTAAATTCATAAGTGCTATATTAAGCTTACTTTTTGTTTCTCCCCTGTATGGATGCATTTACGATTATATACTTGGGAACAACATTCTAGGGTTTCTACCTACCTCATTGTAGCAGTGCGGGATTTGGGTTTTCCAATGTTTTATATACTTTGTAACATGTTTGTGATGGTTCTGTCCCAATCCCCCCCTAAACCTGCTGGTGGTGTGACCCCTGAGTTTCCCTGGTATCAATCACTTTGTAAGTTCTGGAAAATTCTGGGGAAGAAGCCCTGGGATTCATCTGGGTACCTGAGAGACACCTTCTTCCATCGTTGTGTTAAGTTTCTTTGCTGGGCTACACCCCCCCCTCCCTGGCCATTGGTCCTGAGCTCCTTTCGTCTGGGAGCCGCCCCCACACTTAAGTGGGTGCTTTGGCTCTCCCGGTGCTCTTGCATCGGGGGTTCAGCCTGTTCACCTGAGCTCCTGAACCCTCTGCCTCCCTAAACTGACATCTACATATGGGAGGTAATAAAACCATCTAAAACCTAGCAAGAGCCCACTCTTTTCTCATGCGCTGTCTGCCATGCTGCTGCCTGAGATTCTGAGCAGCAAACCTCTGACATATAGAATCCCAGGGGCGAGCTAGCCGGTGAAGCAGCCCCCAGAAAGCTGGGGACTTCTATACCTCATGTCTCAACAATATAAAAAATAGCAAGAAAATAATTAAAGCAACACATAATGGTATTCTGAAGATATGCCTTATTATCTTGGCAATATAATGGAAGTTCAATACTGTGCTTAAACCATTGATTTATCTTCTTCTTATTATGCTTCCCATGTGATCAGAAAAACAGTGAATAAATGTGCTGTGGGGAGAATATTTATGTGTTACTGAACTTCCTCTTTGCTGACAAGCAAGAATGTTAACATCCCTTATCAATAATTTCATATGGCATTGATTTAATAACAGGCATCTCTCCAATGGAGCAAAGGACTTTTCAGCATCTTTTGTAGTTTTCTTCTTTTCTCACTGTCAATATAGATGACTTTTTTTGTCTGATGTATTCCTGAGCCCACCCAGCAGTTCTGAGGTGAGTACTGGAACAAAACATTTAATACACATTACAGAGTTTGATCTTTTTTCCTGAAAGTCAATGGGAGTTTTGCCATTGACTTGAATTCCAATTCAGGTTGACATATAAAGGGAGAGTACTTGAAATAAGTAATAAGTATTTGATTTAGGCTATGATCAGTTTTACAATCCAGAATCCCTGATGGTGTTTTCAGCTGGGAATGTTCGCTTCACAAGGAAATCTTTTTGCTTTTCGTGGTCAGTAAGACAAGGGGCAGGAGATCAGAGATTCCCAGTGACTGGACTGTTCTGGGTGGAACTCATTGTAACAGTGATTAGAAAATAAAATCTGACCCCATTTGTGTAAAAATATGAGAATTTATCTATTGTAACAAAAAAAAAGAGATTATTTTCTTTTAAAAGAATGTGTTCTGCAGACCTTCTCTTTCTACAATTCTTTTATGAGCAATTCTTTTATCAGTTTCTTAAGTGTCATATAATAAATTGTGCATCTGAATTTATTCAGTTTAGAGAAATTTTAAGCACTCCAGTTCCTAGGTTGTGTTTAGACACCAAAATAATACTTTCTGTACATAATGAAATTATATACTCATAATTACAAAAAAATTCTTGAAAATTACACCTGTTCTTCTATTTATTGTCTCTCAGTTACTTCCAGATCCACTTAGTCCAGTTTATACAGAAAAATCTGTGTATTTTCAAGAACAGATCTGCAAGGTAGCAATAGTACTGGAATGCAAGGCATGGATGAATCCTGGTTATATGATAATAAAAATTTATTTGTCTACATAAAAAACAGATGAAAAAAGGGAGGTTGAATCCCACTGCATAGGCATTTTTTTGTTCATAGCCATACTTTGAATCAGAGCTGACACACTCATAATTGAAACAACAGGGCCTAGGTTAGATATTGTCTTTTAATTTCCTGGTCTCAGTCATATACAACAGTCATAATTTCCAATTCATTTATCAGTCTGCATATTGCACTGTCTGAGTAGCTCCGTGCTTGGTTTGGTAATCCGCTTTTCCATTGGAGAAAAAAAAGGGATCTTATGTAAATAAAACATACTCAAACATTAATATTTACACATAAATGGAGTCAATTCAGGAAGCACACAATTAATAACATTTACTGTGGACCGTCACTTAAGCCTGAATTGGTTTTATTAAGAGAAGAAAAATCTTGTGCTACCAACATAGCTGATGATTAATATGAAACATGTAATTTCTCTATTTAGTCACACCTGACTTAAGAACACTCTCTTAGACCACATTGCCAGCAGTGCTTTAGATGGTAAATGCATTATTAGGCAATTACTTCTGAGTTTGTTTTACTATCAGACATCAATTAGAACGTCCCCTATACTGTAAGGACGTGTTCCATATCTCTTGAATATGCCAGACATAAACCTATTTGGAGACTATTTATTAATATAAGCACATATGGGACTTCCATTTCCACTATTTCATGCTAATGTAGAATCTAGCATTAAACAGACACGACTCTAGATTCTCCAAGTGGACTCAGCCACAAGTGGCCAGACTCATTTCCATGTCAGACCATGTGTTTTCAATTACACCATAAATTAATCCAACTTATTTTAAAAATTTAGTGGTTTGCTCTTTTGTTTAGAAAATGAAGTCTGCAGAATGTGTTATATTAAGACTGGCCTTGATAATTACCGACACTTTTTTTTTCAGCACGATTAGAACAAATGCAATAATAGATATTATAGTGATTTATAAGCTAATTTGTTGTACTGCAGAACAGCAAGTGGAAAGCATTTTTATTGAACTCTGGATATTGCTACCAATTTCTTCATATTCCGTTTACACTGAGTCTTATGGATGTCACAGCTGATGTAACACAGTCTGTGTTACTTCTCCACTTATTGGCAACTGTTTGGTTTATAAAATAAAGTAATTTTTCTATATTAAGCCTGATTTCAGAGTTTTTTTTCTTTAATAGTCTGAGATTTTGTTTGGCTATGAGAAAGTGCACCTAGAATACCTCTTCCAACACTGAAGGAGTTACTCAGGATTCTTAACACTGCAGTTTGAGCAGGATGAGGCTCTGTGTCCTTCACAGGTGAGAGACTGTATGCATGGTTCTCATGCAGACACACCAGTGTTTTATACATTAATGAACAAACTCTTAGTCATTAATAATTTTTCTCACAGTCAAATGGCAAAGTAATATTATGCTCATCTACAATAAATTTGTTTTCTTTGGTACTGATTGATAAGTGATTTTATTCTCTTACCCACATATTTCCTTCCTCTCACTTAGCCCTGCATTTTTCATCATTTCCTCTGTCCAGTAATGCAAGATTCATGTGTGTTGGATGGATTATTACGAAGAAACAGTACTTTTCAAGTACTAGTTTCAACAGCTTTCAGTTATGCAAAAAGAGTTACCATGAAGTATTATAATTCTGTATTTGTTTAAAATAAAGAGAAAAATTAAACTTTTGTCTAATTTTACACATAATATCTTTTTGCTGGTAGTGAAAAGGAACTGAAATGCAGATGAGCTCCAAGACCAAAAGTCACCACTGAAGAAGAAACAGCTTTCTTTATAATTGAGGACACATTCAGATGGGATGTCTTAGAGACTGTTTCCTCCACTGATAAACTTAAAGAAAAGAAATCCTGGAAGTGGTCCCTTGGACTGAGAGATAAAGGTTTTAATGCGGTGTTTGATGCTTTCCATGAAACTTTGGTTATTTGCAGCTTCAAAGTTATCAAAGTTGAGGGTAAGTAAACAAACATACTGGGGAGAACATAGATTAGTTTTGAATTGTGATCAGACTGGACAAGGCAGATATTGGCAGAGTTTTCTTGAGTCAACACAGATACTTCAAGTGGAGTTCACAGCAGTTTTCAGAAAAATATATCCTTTTTATTAAGTAAAGTATACTAAATCAAAGAAGATCAAATTCCACCTCACACCTCAGCAAGCAGCTCGCCTTGGGAATTCCAGGTTTTAAAATTCTACAGTGGTACCCAATATTCCAAAGAATAACTTGTATTTTGTTAAGTGTAACCTCAAACGCACACACAAAAAGCCTAAATGAAGTTGCACTTTCTGGTGATGTTGATATAACTGTGCTTAGGAGAAAATGTTTCTTATCGTGAAAAAAATATCGTATGTCTTCAGTGAAGACACAAATATGCTTCTGTCAGCTTTAAAAACTTTTAGTGCAAGACTACATGTAATTTCACTCTCCTTATTAGGTTCACTGTACTGGCAATGAATGTGTTTCTGTTTTTGCCCATCCATTTGCTCTAACTCCCTTCCTTACCAATTTCACCCTCTATTTCTTGTCCTCTTTGCTTTATTTTGACCTCCAAACTGTGTCACTTCACTTAATTTTTTCTATTTTTTTGCACACCTAAATATACCAGCAAAAATCATATGGATGCAAGTTATCAACTGCTCTGATGTTCTTCCTGTTTATGTGGTGACCACTCTGATTACGTCTAGTCTGGCTTGCCAGCTGTCTGGGGTGCAGTAATAGATCTATCCTATATTTAAACACTGTTGCAATCAAGATACTTCTGTTTTGGTCAGCTGAAAGCACTGTGATTCATTTAAAAAAAACCCGCTCTCATCCAGAAAAACATTTGCATATTCACTTAAGCACCTGCTTAATTTCAACAGAAATAAAAGAATGTAAATATGACTGTAAACTGAGCATGTGTTTAAGTGCTTTCTAGACTACAGTAAGTGAATGTCTGTGACATTAGGATGTATATTAGATTTTTGTGTTCTTTATTTGCCATTGGGTTTGAAACAACTGGTGGGTAAGCCACAAGAGAGATTTTTCATTAATCAGAAGATACAGGAACACTTGAAATGTAATTAAGCCAACAGTTTATAAGAACCAGGTCTAAAGGAAAGCTTAGACCCATAAACTATTTATACTAAAATGTCACTGAATTCTCAGATTGCAATGATTAACATAGCCATTTGTAAACAGGATGGATGATCAAACCCTTGTGAAAATAGAGTGAAGCGAGTTTATTTTTTTGTTTTGTACACAATCTTTTCCTCTAATGTTATTCACTCAGGAAATGTAACAGATATCGATAAATTTGATAACTTTAGACAGAGTAAAAATTTAAAAAAGCTGCCTTCCCTAGTATCCTTCCTCTTCTGTGTATTCTTGAAGAGATCATTAAATTTTCATTCCTTCTCTAATTCAAAGATTTTCACAATATTTATTTCCCCGAAAAACGAGCCATGGTCTGCAGTTCATTTATGAACAGCTCATTTTGGAGATCTTCAATTCACCACGTGGTATTGTTTCTGTTCCAGGTGATTTATGCTGTGGTATGTACCTAACAAATGCAGTGTGAAATGTGAACACTATGAATCTTATATATGGCTGGAAAGAAGCTCTCAGTAAAGACGAGAATTCTCAAACTTAAGGCAAGATTGCAACTGGCTTTTCTAGACTGCCAAAATCAAAACATCCTCTTTAAAGCACTCAACACAGAGTTATTTCTGCATGTGTGAAATCACAGGTCCTAACTCTGCACAATTTTTGGTGCAAACAACACCTTGAGGAAACAAGTCCTGCTCTATCTTTCCATACGTGACGGGGGCAAGTAGGTTGTTAATTTCATCTCAAAGATGTCCAGAGCACTGAAGTGCTACTCTTGGAGTGACCTGTTTGGACAAGGCACAGTACTAACCAGCCTCAGCCAGTATTGTGTCAACAGAGAGAGAGAGAACAACAAATAGATAGATGGAAGGGAGAGCAATAAAACAGAAGAATATGTTTTTAATAAGAAATAATGCAGGACAAATACTGAAAGCCAAATTTATTTTGGTCTGGAAGTGACCCACAGCCCACAGATGGCAGTGGGATTCTTTATTTTAACTTCAATGAGTTTTGGCTGAGATCCTTGTAGGAAAACTAGAAACAGCAGGATCTGTGGAAGAGAGCAAGAGTGACCCACTAGCCAGAGCACAAGGCTGTGAGTCAGGACATCTAGCTGAGTCAGCTGCTTTGCCCCACACTTTCTCCATGAGGCTACATCTCCATGTAAACAGCATAGTAGAGTGTCCACTGGATAACCTGCATGTGGCAGCCCTGAAACTTGGTAATAATGTCAGGCTGACACTTGATTCAGCATGACATGGGGCTGGCCCACACAAATGAGGTTTTCTCTCCACATAAACATGGTGAATCTTCACCTGGACATAGCCCCTTATCTGGTGATCTCAGGCATGGTTGAACCAGTGGTTCAACATGAACTTGCCCACAGCATCACCACAGAAACCACAACAGAGGACTGTGGTCAGGTACATCTGTTGCAGGAGGATTCAGGGTTATGTCCATGAAGGCCAGATGGAAAAATATACTGGGCCAAAAAAACTCTAACATACCATTCATTTATGGAGAAAGGACAAGAAGGCTTCCACTGCTGTAGGGAGAGAAAGTTTCCAGCTCATTTCATGGCATTACAACCAGATTTTAATCAGATATTAATGCTTGAAAATCCACCTGGATTGAAAGAAAGATTAAGTTCCCTTTTTATTGGATTTCACTTTACATCTTAGAGGGGGATGGGATGGTTTCTACAGAGAACTTCAAAAAGGTGAAAAAATTAACACATTTCTCAAAGTCATCTCTCTTAATATATTTGAAACTCTTTTCTATTTCCTTTAAACACAAATCACTTCTTTTCACTATTGTTCTGTCTTTAGATTTCCTGCAGCTTCCTTTCTACTTGTGCTCAGATTCTGTCAGTTTAACATCTTTGACCTCAGTGTACAGAGCTTGAAAGGCAATTTCTGGGCTGTATACTAAAATAGAGACGTGGACCAGGGTATATTTAGAAGAGTAGACATGTCTGATACGAAGTTCTTAACAGAGGCCCAAAAGGCTATCAGAGGTTAACCACAAAGAAAATTTAGATTAAGGCTATCAAATGAAGACATATCCTTCCTGTGTTGACCTTAAGGTAGTGTAAAAGGAATTAAATGCATTTATAAAAGAGATCTCTTTTATATCTGATCATTTTCACATCACTTTAAACTTTACCATATTAAAAAATGACTGTTTTGTTGACAGTCTGTTATGATTTTTCTTTGCTTGTTAAAAAATCATTGAAAAACTAACTTATGTCAAAATGGCCTAGGCAATAAAAAATAAAAAGGAATCTACTATCTACTCTCTACCGATAAGATAATGGACTATATGCACATCTATGGAATATAGACTTCACAAGTTTACAAATTACTGGAGTTAAAAAATAAAAGTAAAATTGTACATAACTGTATCTATTATTTTATTAATATTGAACCTTTAGGTACGTATGTATTTGAGGTCTAGACAAAGATATTTGAGGCAGAATAAAATTGTACACTAATGTATGTGATTATTCTGTGTTAAAACTCCTAAAAATTTTATGTTCTCATGCCTGGTTGTTTCCAATTGTTTTCTGTGGTACATACATGACACATTTCACCGGGTCATGGGGGCTTTGTGCCTGCAAGGCTTGCGGTTAGTTGAGGAACAGCCACAACCCAGTGCTGGCTGACAGCCTTTCTCTCCTACCCACTGCATCAAGTGACAAGGGCACGCCCCGTATTGTGACACAATCACAGATAAGATAAGCCCGAACGCTTTGGCATTTTCAAGCACCACAACTTCTCATCACCTTCCATACACAAGGTCAGGGAGCTGATGAGACCTGGAACAGGAGGAAATTGCAAGTCCTCAGTGCTGTAGTGGGGGAAGAAGAGCCAGGGATTAATGGGAGAGCCAAAATGCAGTTATCTTTTGGATATTGTCGCTTCTCTCACTATGTGCTAGCACTGCAACCTTCACGTGAGGCTGTGTTGGCTTCAATGCTGTCGCTTCAATGCTATCACTTCAATGCCAGTTTAGACTCTTGGGATGCTGGAGGTGTTGATAAGGAAGAGGGAATTGTCTCCCCTTGCCCCACCTTGCCCCCACTGGATCAGCAGATTGAGGACCAGAAAAGACAGATTTGTGCACCTTTATGGCAGAAGGCAGACGCATGGGGGTGGCTGAATCCTGTTCCCCCAGTCAGACATTAGCCAGACCCTGAGATATCTCAGTTGGGTGGAGCACGGTGCTAACATTGCCAAAGTTGTGGGTTTGATCCCTCTACAGGCTATTCAGTTAAGAATTGTACTCAATAATCCTTGTGGGCTGCTTCCAACTCAGAATGTTCTGTGATTCTGTAAAATAAAGCTCTCCTAACTTAACATTGCATCCTACTGTATTCTTCTATCTTCTCTTCAAAATGGTGTTTGACTAACAAGTTAATGTGCTCAGCTCACAGTGTCCTGAGATTTTTGTACTTTCTACCTTACTCCCAAGGTAGGACCTCTTCAGACAGTTTAGACAGATCCTCTAGATATGACACTGATATTTGTTGAAATCTTGCAGCAAACTTTTTCATTGAAAATGTTGTCTCAAGTGTACCATTCTAAATGATGGATTATAGGTAAATCCATGAAAACTGCAATGTTACTAGAGTCCCAGGCATGGACACATCTTTTTTTTCTGACCCAAGGAATAGAATGTCTTTTTCTTATGCTGCAACGCCAGGCAGAAGAATATGTCAGTGAGCTATACCATGAAATAAATAGCTAAATGTGAGGTCAACAGAGCAGAGAAAGACTGCAGTGTGAGGGGTAAACTGGGAAGAAATTGGGCTTCCCATCTGCCTCAGCAACCTCAGGAATCAATATCTGAGCAGCTTCACATGCTGCTCAAGTACTGGAACACAGGCAGAGAAGCGACAGGCAGAGGTGGACTAAACAGGTCTTATGTAAAATGGTGGGATAAGCTTCTACTTATGTACTGACCTGGAACACAACCTCATGTCCCCTGGGAAGTGAAAAGAGACCAAAATTATTTTCACAGAAGAAAAAGCCATGCAAATGGAATAGATCTGTTGCCATTCTAGATTGGAATTGACATTATCTGATAAAACAACATACAATACTGAACTTTAATCCTCTCTGTCTGACTTTCCTTGTCATGATATATATCTGTGCAGATGAAAGAACTGTAGGACTGTTCTGAATGGCAAAGCTGTGAAGAAAGTTTGAAGGTTTCAGAATACTATGAGAACGGGTGGACAACTGTCTTGGATGGGTGACATTAATGATTATAAGCAGCCTTAGAGGCAACTGCTGTTGAAGAAATTCCCAGTGTTATTAGTTTAATACTGGACTCAGAAAGAGAACTGATAAAATTGGAAAGGGCTAAAGAGTATGAACTAAATTCATCCAAGATGGAAGAAAGAACTAGAAGGTCTGGAGAGTGTTGGGATTCCGTGGTAGGAGGAAACTGATAATTTCCTTCCATCTTGCTGTGTTGTAACCGTCAAAGATGCAAATGGCTTTGACAAACAGCTGAGTGAAATTCACAAATATCAATTTGTAATAACTTATCTAACTAATATGACTATCTGGATTTTAGCTTAGAGTAAAAACTGGAGTTAATGAAAGAGACTATTGAATCTAAGTCTCTGCCTTTTTCTAAGTTGCAGTGGGATTTGGTAGCTTGAGACATAACTCAGTTCTACAACTCAAGGTATTACTCCACACTGTACATTTTCATTATCCCTTTTTTATTATATCATCCTTCTTTGTCAATACTGTATTATAAACTTCAGCAGCAGTTTATGATAATCAATTGCTTTGATGAAGTTAGCTCTTGAGAATGCCCAAAGGTTGTATTACTCATTTCTGCAGCAGTTGTAAGGAGAGCAGAGGTACCGTGGGCCAAAGCTGAAGTTTGTCAGTGATGTTGGCAAGGCTATTACCTGCTTTCCCAATGAAGTTGTATTGATAAATGGGAAGTTCATCCCTCTGTGACCAGCGGTACTATTTTTCTTTGCCTTTTGCAACTGGCTTTAACCCAGAGCAAGAGGTCACTCATCACTCTCTCTGACCATTCGTGCTAGCAAAAGAAAAGGCACAATTTCTGAAATAAATCTTTAACAACTGTCACATATTTCCCTTCTCCTGTTGATGTTTGTAGAGAAGCATGCGTAGAAGTTTTATCATGTTAAGCTGACATGGCCATGAATCTGAAATCATCTATCACATGATTGGAGATAAAGAATATTTAGGGACTTTGAAGGCTGTCTTATTTTTGTTTTGGTTTGCTTTAAGTAGCATGTAGGAGAGAACCAGACATTAACAGGTGGCTAGTTTGAACATAACGAAATAGTGCTTTCTCACACAGATTATTTTTCAACTATGTTATGTAAATGTAATAGTTTCATATGAGGGAGAGGGGAAGGTAGCCCTGCATTTGGTTTTGCTGTGATTTCCTACTTGTCATAATAAAATTTATTACTAACTGTGGGTGAAACTCACTGAGAAAAATTCTCCTTGCTCTGCTCTATGAATGTCACATATTTGTATTGCAATAACTCCTAGAATTAATCCCTAACCAACCGAGACCTCCTGATCATAGCATGTCTACACACATTTGGAAAATTATGGTCCCTGCTTAGAGTTTAATGGTAAAATTAAGTGCTGCAAATGATTGCCACTTAATTGACTTCGATGTAGACTTCCTCATACAGGATTTCTCTTGGTATGCATACTAGAGGAGAATTTGTCCCAGTGGATGTATACAGCAATATAACTTCTTGGATATTTAAAAATGTGCTGAGGGATGATGTAATTTGAGATACACCATAAATTAAATAAACTATGCCTAAAATATATTGTATTATATTGAAGAGAAACCATTATTTAAAAATAGATATCAATGGATTTATTGGGAAATCAAGAATGTGATACTGGACAAAACCTCAGGAATTAACAAAAGCAGTTCTCTGTTACTGCAGAGGCTATATATAAGACCTATATTATCTAAACTTATATTAAGCACCATCTTTAAATAAAGAAGTTGTTATTTTTGCTGCAGTAACTGTTACTGAATAAAATCCTACCTCTTAAGGGTTAGAAAATATTATTTTCTGGACTCATTCTAGATTGGGGCTGTATCAAAGTTTAGAGAATAATCAGATAGTCTTCTCAGCATTAAGAGTATTACATAAAAATATTCTGGGTTTTATATACCATATGTAACAATAAGAAATCACATGCGGGAATTTTTTTAATGTTTTGATGAGATTTGCTAAAAATCCCCACACCTTCAGCCTTGCCCTTTAGAAATAATTTTAAACACAGACTCCTAAAGATATGCAGACTCCATGGAATTTTCAGAGCCATCTTATATCATCTGTAATTTAAGATGTCTTCTTTTGCCTTAAGAAAAAATTAAAGAAGATTGAAGACCTTTTCTCCCTGGAAATCGTATTTTCCATGGAGTGAAATGTAACATATTAAATCAATATACACATTCAGGCTTTTGAACCCAATTAAAATCTTCAAGTTTGGTTTGTTTTGGTGGAATAATAGAAAATTAAAAACAAAGGAAAGGCACTATGTTACTCAAAAAAGATAAACATTTTCTGACTAATACTCAGAAAAATGATCAGACTTGAGAACAGTCTGCTTGCAGGACAAATACAGAAATAGATTTATGAATGTGAATGGGTGCCTTATGTTTTTTATTGTGTCCAGTTTTGTATCCTCTCAAGTGACTTTTCAATTGATAAAGTGCATGCAGTTTTTTGAACTATGAAAGACTTTCAATTGTATGCCAAACTATTTTACCCTTTGTATTAATTTTAATCATCTTCAAAATATAACTGGGTAAGTATATAACTTAGAAACTTTTTCTTTGTTTTTCTCAATTTTTTTCAAATTACATGGTCTGTCATACACAAACTCTTTGGGAAACAATAAGCTTGTTAGAGTAAGTATTTGTTGAAAAAAATGTCCTGGTTTTAATTTATATTTCATTTCCATAAATATTATTTCCTAACTAGTAATGCGTTTTTGGAAGCACTCTAGGTGCTGATTTGTTAAAACAGTCCTGATTCCTCCAAGCGTCCAAAGTGAAACAGTTGGCTGCAATTGAAATATCATTCCATCAGTAGGTTTTAATTACCTAAATATTTTTGTTCTTGGATATTGGGACGGTCTCCATTGTTACGTCTGCTGTTCTTACTGATGTTAGAGTGGCTGTGTGCTGAAAATGGCAAACTTTCTACCTATGTAAACATCTATCATAGCATAGCTTTAACCTCTAAGGATTTGCAACAGTTTCTTTCAGAATCCTCATCTTTCCAAACTGGAGACATATTTTAATCCTTTCTTAAAACAGAGTATATCAACATCCATTCAATCAGGTGTCAGGAGGGACAACAGCAAAACTACTCTAAAGTACTAAAAAGGAGCAGAGCAGAAACTTAGAGTATGCAGCAAACTTGTGTATCCAATTTACTACCGTAGGAAAAGTTAAACTATTACTCTTTTTTGAACTTTTCTTGTTAGCCAAGAAATACTATGCTTCTCTGAGCAAAAGATGTGAATGACCCATCAGCACAGAACAGAACACGACAAATCAGTTTACAGAAATTGAACAGCCAAAGCATTAATTTTCAGTGGGGAATTATGCTTAAAATCTTACAAATATAATTGGGAAAATGTTTTGGATAAAGAGGAGATGACTCAGTGTGTTTTTTGTTTACTTGCTCAATTTCTCCTTTTTTTTGTCAAAGCTAGTGCTGCTCCATCTTATTTTTGGTACTAAACCCAATCCATTTCCCTCAGTTGCTGGGAAACAATTTTCTAACTAAAATAAAAATTAACCTTCAAAATCAAAATTCAGCAGGAAATAAAACCTCAGATTGCTAAGGAATCTAAAGAACTATTCCATCAATCAGCATGTATATAAGTAGAAAACAAAAATAAAGAGTTCACTGTCCTATCAACAAAGTATTATATCAACAGTCCTTTTAAAGATTCATTAGTGTTTCATCACCAAAGGTGGACTTCATGCTGTGTTTGAGTTGCTTGAATGTCAATGGTGAGATGAAATGAGTATACCAAGAGCTGAATAGTTCTTTTATGCTTATCCAGAGAGTAGAACCAATGAGTTTTAAATCCAAGAAGAACGCAGATCTACTTTACAAAGCCTTGTTTAACAGAATTTTTCTTCTTCTAATTAACCCCAGGCCCCCCAAGTTGAATAAGATAAATGTGCAAAGAGAAATGGTGCTTTTGCCAGCTGTCTGAAGGCTTCATTACTACAACTTTCTAGGTCTGATCCTGATCACAGTCAAATCATTTTTACACCACAAACAATTAAGAATGTTCAAGGGAAACATTCCCACCCTATTTGTGTAAAAATCCCAACAACCTCTAAAAATCTGGGTCTGTAATTTGTGAAGGAATTAACAAATATAGGCCAGATGCTATGCCACAGCAGCACAGGAATAGGAAGCATTTGGAGCTGCATTTGTTCCATTAAACACCAGGGAGAGGATTTCCTTACATGGAAGAAAGCAATGTCTGTATCATTCCTGCACCAGTATTGAAGCCATATCTGCCCTTTAGCAGTAGAAGCTGGAGCACAAGAGTAGTTACAGACTTTTTTTAGCTTGTCCTTGTTTCAAACTAGCATAGTACTGGTAGCTGTCACCGTTTCTTGGGAAGCAGCAATTTGCAGGAAGGCCTTCAAAGAATTTCAAGCTCCTTTTGGACAGTCAGTGGTGCTGGAGGAGAGGAAAGGCAAGGTGGCAAGAATTCTGGGTTACATTCAGGTTCCATCATCCCCTACAACCTCTTCAAGTGGTGCAGAAGAGAACTGAACAGCAGGAAACTATTTTCCAAACCTTTGGCATGTGTTGTTAACCTGTTGCTTTCTGGTGCTTAGAAAGAGTTTTGTAAAACCTGCAGCTATAGATGGCTCAGGGCACACACCAGATATAGCTCTTTATACCTCTGCTACAGTGTGTGGTGCAGAATAAACACACCTTGCACACATTCTGAAGTACAGATTTCAGTCTACAGACTAGGATATCATCCATAACATGGAAGTCTTGGTTCTGTTTCTTGTTGATTTCTGACTTAGAATTTTCTCTGGTTCAGCTGAGCAATGTGATTTTTTCTTGGAAAAAATGATTGAAAATAATAGCAAAACTATAAAAAAGGTGTCACATGATTTGTCCAAACTTTTCTAAATAGACACACTTTAAACTATTAATTATACTTTGAGAGTGACTTCCACCAAAATATGGTCACTGCAGACAGAACTATTTCAAAACTAAAGTTAATTCGAAATAACATTTTAAAATGTTCTTCTAGGTGGCTGTAAGAAAACTTTTATAGCAAAGTAGCTGGGAGTCCTTGCTAGCAGATAATAACATAAGAGCTGCTTGACATTCTTCATGTCAGCAGTATTCACTACAGCAAACAGACAAATTAAAACTTCTTTTCTTTCCCTGCTAACAATCCACAGCCCTTTGTATTGTCCAACAGTTGTAAATACTTCAAAGAAAGGTGGGCTTTACAGCATACCATGAAAGTCATCAATTGTACATTATGTGGAATACAAATTATGCATGTTGTGTTACGTGCCAGAGAGCTTGAAATAAAATTTGAACATGGGGAAACATCTTTACTGTATGCAGAAATGCTGAGTGAGACTTGCCCCCAACCTAGCAGGATAATATGAAAACTCTGTTTTAGTAGATTTTTTTAGCATTTCCCTTCCTTCCCAGCTCCCATGTTTAAATGCCTTGTTACTGTGAGACCTAAAGCTGGCAAATGCATGTTGCCTTAAGTGAGAGATACTCTTGCTTTAAAATTGCTTAGTAAGTCCTTAAAAATCTAACTAAGAACTTTTGATAAGATATTCTTTCCTCACATGCCAATCTACTTTTCCAATTTTACAAATGTGTACATCATTTGCAATAACTATACAGGGCAGTATTTGTATAAACAAATTAGCTTAATACAGTAGAATATTGCTGTATTTTTCAGCAAAGGCATGTGTTGTGAGGTATAAAAGCACACAAATTATCAATTTCATTTTTATTTCACTTCATCTTTTTTGCATTAAAACAGTCATTAGAACAGATGCATAAGTCAACAGATGCATAAGTCATGCATGAAGAAATATGATTTTGTATTTTTTGATTAAACAAAGTCTTCCAAAACAATAGGGAAAACCACACTGGCTGTGTAAATAATGGGAATGCTGTATGGGAAATGAAGAAAAAAAAATTTGAAGAAATTTTATGATCTAATTCAAAATGACCAACCTATTTATGCCTTGCCAACTCAAACACTGCACAACATATGCAATTCAGTTGGGAGAAATCAATTAATTTCCTAATGTTTATGCTTCATAACAGTTGCAGAATTTCAGCAGTGATTCTGTCCTTCTAATCTATCCATCAGTTCAAACCCCACTCCAATGAACTTTTAACTGAAAAGAGAGAAGTTGGATCAAAGGGGATTTTTGAAAAATTCTCCCACCTCAGCATTACTTTTATTCAGTGGAATGAAGGTTGTCCTCTTTGCAAAATTTTCTTTGACAGCATTGACTCTCCTGAACTTTCTCAGAATTCTTTGTGTCTGTATATTTAAGCTTCTGGTATGCTTATGTTTGGAAAGGTCTTTGTGATGATGGGTAAAAATATCTTTTTTCTGATTCATGTTTGGACAGAAAAAAAATATGTGTTTTAAGGCTTGATTGTGCAGACACACAACAGGAGAACAGTTATATTCAAGTTTATTGTAAAATACATATGAAAGTGGCTACTGACTGGAAAACTATTTGCCAAGACATGTCTGAAAATACAGTTACTTCTTGTAATAATCTGCAGTAGCTGTTTACCTAACATCTTCCAGAAAACATTGGTTGGATTCATCTGGAGCTATTCTCTATGAATTAAGAACTTCAAGGTATATGCAAACTTTATGAACATGACAAAGAATAAAAGATAATCTAATGAGATTTTCTTTGTTGATTTTCGGGAATTTCAAAAAAAAGATTTAATAACTTTCAGGGGATTGAATTTGTAGGAAAATCAAGTTGTTTGCTTTGCATGGTTTCATTGCAATATTTTGTTTAACACAGAATGTTAGTAAAGTGAAACTGATATATTGAAACACAATTTAGGTTTTGATAAAAATGTATATGCATAAGGGTAGATGTATGTGTATACATATGCTCATGCATATCTTGTTATGACCATGTTTAGATACAACTATGATGATTTCCTGACAATCTTCAGAGTCCCCCATTTTCAGTTTTCCATTAAATAAAGGTGACAACTATTTTATTCTGAAGAGTTTGGACAAATGCCTCAAATAATCAGAATGTACATGTAAGAGAATCATCTCATCATTAAGGTAACTCTTCAGACTGGTGCCATTACTGGATCTGGTATATGAAGATGTAGATGTACAAATTTCTCTATCCAGCAGTGCCCCTGGGTTTTGTTACTTTACATTTTTTTTTCATTTCCTAAATGAACTGTATACCTACTTTACATGTACATTTCTATTCCTTTGGGCTCAGTTCTTGAAATTAATCAGGATTTGCCTCCTTAGCACAAAAGAAAGACTAATTTGGTTTTATATTTTAATCTCTTCTGATCCCAATAGCTGATTATGCAGCATTCAGCATTTCTCCTAACTAGTTCAGCAGGACACCAAATGAAGGTATCTGGCAGCAGGTTGAAAACAAAAGAAATTAGTATTTCTTTTCATAAAATGAAAACCTGTATTACTAAGCTGACAGTCACAGTCTTCTCAAAAAGGAAATTCTAAACTAGTTACAGAAGGCAATAATCACAGTTCCATGGCAGCAAAATCTTTTGAGGACTGCCAGAGGCATCTGCAGCGCAGAAGCCAGGAGGGGTGCCAAAGGGCATAAATGCTCACACTCCTGGAAGTGTCCTCAGTCGAGTGTAGTCATGGGCTGAACACCAGCACAGGCTCAATTCTCTGCTGGCTTGAATGACTGCCCTCAAATTTTTATCATATCTATTGAAGTTAAAGGTTCAATGGCTCTGATCAGTCTCCATGTAGAATGAATGTATTAATATGCAAGATGAGAGACTGATAGAAAAATAATTTACTCAAATCAAGGGAAGAGTTAGTTAAACTGCAGCAATGGCTATAACTGGAAGTGAATCAGGTGGTAAACTCCACCTTCAGGTTCTGTTCTAGACTGGTTTGGAGAAATTACAACCCCACATTTCAAAATACCTGTGTTTTTATATTATCTAATGGTTTTGTTCAGCACTTTAATTGACATTTAACCAAATCTAGTAATGACACTGTGTTTTCTTAAAGGCCCTACTAAACTATGTAATATTACTTCCTGTAGCTATGGAGACCTTTGCTCTCGTTAGTGCTGCTATTCCATTTGACTGTAACCTTGAATAATCTTTAAAGAATGTTTTTAGTCATGGGCCCTTCACCTTCTGGTGATTTCATCCAGATACAATTTCCACAGGCTTTACTCTGTTAGACAGAATAAAAGAATGGACCATCTGAATAAAATAAAATGTCACCATTAAATTGGCTTTTGTAGCTTAAGGTATAATGTAATGATATTTTCCCAACAGCTGCTTTCAGTTGAATTTGAAGTTTTGAAAACCTTTTGCATCTGATTCAAGTAATAAAATGCAGGTTGTGTTACTTCCTCCTTCTGTGTCATATACAATAAGCAAAACGTTGATACTTTGAGCATGGAACGGGTGGCCATTAGTAATTTTTACTGTATGTTAATGCCATTTGCTGACCTCAACATTTTACAGATGAGTCACCCAATGAAAGGTTTGTTTAAAAATCAAGGTGTGGATAGATGTTATTTTGGAATTAAATGATTCAGTAATTTTTCCTAATACCTCTTGCCCACAGAATTTTATTACCTGCACCTTTTTTTTTTTTGTATTATCATATTTTTCAGCTTTTTACAGCTAGATTGGAATGAGTGAAATTCTACACATCATGTGTTACCTTTTATCCCAAGAGATTTTAAATAGAAACTAGACAAAGGGATTACTTCATCAAGCACTGAAGTACAGAAATCCCTGAGGTGAAATGTAGCAACCGCCTGTCAGTATATACACCAATATGCAAGAAATTAGGACAAGGAAGGAAGAATAGGCATATTCATAGGAATTTAGTGAGGCAAAAATCAACACCTGAGGCTGAAGTAATATGGCACACTTCTGTGTGACAATCTTTTGTGAAGCTCAGCTCTTAGTGCATCTAAAAGAGTCACTTTCTCCTTCATCGTATGTTCCTTATTATAGTAAGGAAGCATAGTTCCTTACATATTACCATAGTAAATATTGTGCCAACATTGAACATTTTCTACACAAGGAAGACAAAGAGTTTAAAGGAGAAACTATACCAGAGACATTAATTCAGTCCTTACACCTGTCTCATCTGCACCTTCCCCCTACAGTAATACCAACATCCTTGATTTTAAAGAAAGACTTTAACTACTTTACTTATTGAGCATCTGATGCAAATTCTTCACCACTAGACATTTCAGGGCATGAAAATAATGGAAAAGATACTAAAGTGAAGGCTTTAAATAGGAGACATTGAAAAGACAAAGATGTTTTCAGAGGTATCTGAGAAGCAGGGAAAGTACCAAGGGATAACATAACAAAGCAAAAACCCTGAAAACAAGATCTCATACAAACTATGAAGAAAACAGGAAAAGAATTTTCCAGTAAAGTCAAAGTAAAGGGAAACAGAAGGAGATTAAGAAGGAGGATGAGGGAAAAAATATATATATTAAAAAGTGAATAGATGCAAAATATGTCAGAATGGCAGTAAAGTATAAATGTAGAGTCCAGGAAAAAAGTGGGAGAGAAAGAAATAAAGGAGGTGCATGAGACAGAGTGGAGGAAGATTGTGAACTNTAATATATATATATATATATATAAATCTTGAATACGTTTTCCTGGGCTTCTTTTGACCCAAACTGTTGAAACGAAAAGCAAAAACCAGGCTTGCTTTCATGGAGAAAAACTTGTCTGTTGAGGTGACTTTTCTCTTTCTTTTGCTCTTACCTGGTGTTTTCTGGAGGACATGACAGGTTAATGCTGGTTCAGGTCCTTCTAAATGAGCTGATGCATTTGCAGCAGTGTCAGCTCTTCACTCCAGAGGGAATGCCTCTGCATGAGGCAATATCATTACAGAAATTAGCATTCACTGTGACTCAGCTATCTTCAGCTCAGAAATAGCAGAAAGAGACACAAGTCTGGAACAGATACACTGGTATCCCTAAAGGAGCTCCTCAGGGAACTTCTTCATGACTGTGGTTTTAATTAGGCATTAATAACTGCTGAATGATGCTTATGCTACAGAAATGCAAGAAACTTTCAGTGAGAGAGTGTAAGATCAAGGGAACCAAGAATTCTGAAAGTCAAAGATATAGCAATGCTTTTCAGAATTTTCAGGCTTAGATTTCAAAAATTTTATGCAAAAATTCCCATTTCTCACCTCACCCTACCTTTGGTTTACATGTGCACATATTCTTTTTTCTCCATGCATGTTTTAGATTGTTGTTTTGTATATGATGACAGAAAGTGAAACCAAGTCACGTCTTTTTTTGCACTGCAATCATTAAAAAAAAATTAAAATTGTCTCAAGGACAATGAAAGCTATAAATCTCTTAGAATCTTAGAAGATTTATAAGACTTCCACAAAAGTTTATATCCTGTGTTGTTCCAAACTAGATACGTTAACAAGTCCATGAATGCAGTCTAATATTCATTCAGATTTAAGGAAATAGGACTTTACAAATGTTAATTTTGATTTTTCCATAAATTTTTGGAATTAAAGCAATTCATCTTACCAAACTAATCCCTGCATAATTAAAAAATGTCTAAAATGAAGTGAAAGAATTAGCATAAGAATTTGCTACAGCCATATGCTACTGAATTTTTAGGAACACATAAGGTCACATAGCTCTGCCCAATGATCAATCTCTTTTTATTCTGCTTCTTCCCATTTCCCCTTTACTTATTAAACTGTCTTTATCTCAGCCAATAAGTTTCTCCATTTTACACTTCTGCCTTTTGACTGAGGATCTGCTTGGGGATTAGCAGCTCACTGGGGCTCAGCCACACCAGGCATATAAATACTTCCACTGATCAATAGGAATATTCTGGTATTTAAGAATTACTGATGTTGATTATGCTCATCATGAACAGCAAAAAATAAAACCACCTTCCTTCTAATGATTGGAGTTTTTTCATAATCTTCATATTAGTACAAATATTCATCATTTTAATTACCAAATAGATCTTATTCTACATTTAGCTGATTGTTTCCTGTTAAACATTTGCAATACATCCAGGTCCTGCTGTGCTGTTCCGCTGTCACAAAAGAGGGTATATCATATTTATTTATCTTTCTAAAGGTTCTGTACTTTTTCACTATAAAGGTTTTTTACTTTTTCACTAAAAGACATTACTCCTAAACAAAGTGTGTCTTTTTCTATAAGAGATCAAGATGGAAGTTTTTGAAATTATCACATTTTCTAATCAGGTTGGGTCTGTATTTGGTAAGGGTCAATCTAGGAATGGTACTGGTTGAAAGAAAGTACCAACGGAGAGGGGTAAAGACTGGAGGATCCAAAATTTAGCTTAAACACCTGGGAAAAAAAGTCTCACATAATAATACCCTGACACAAAAGTCATGGAATTTCAGACCTTTTTCTTCAGTGATTTCATTTCACAAAGTTTCAGGCCAAAAAGATTAAATTCCCAAACCAAACCAAAACCAATTCCAGAACCAATCAACTCATTTGTAAAGTCCATGATAAACACATGAAGCTATGCGTTGCTTTCTCCGATAACCAGCCTGAGCTGAGGGATGTCAGGATGGACACCCTCACCCAACACAGATGTGCTCCACAGGCCTTTGGCTGGTGGAAAGAAAATTATCTCTAATCCTCTCACCTGAAGAGCAGAAATTTCAGCAGGCTGAACAGCACCATAAACAGCATCATGAACAACATCCTAAAGAGAGGAACTGAGTACCCAAAAAACTTGTGTGAGTTTCTCTATCTCTATTTTTGTGCTCAACACAACCACCCATCCTATGCCTTACTTTGAGGGAGGGGTTCTGGTTAGACTGTCACCAGCAGTGATAGGTTCCTCTCAAAAGTATCTGTGAGAAGTTGGCATTTTCTTCACACAAAAATTACTCTGTCAAAGTGTTCCTGCCAACCTTTGTGCTAAATCATCTTAAAAACATTGTGGAAAGCTGCTGCTAACCCATGAATGTGTATTAAGCAGTCAAATGGTTATTAATGGTATTATTACAGCTGCTGGTATTATGGAAAGATTATGTTATTAATTTTTCAGGAAAACAACATCTGCAGAAAATGCCTCCTTTGTGATCAGCTAGGAAAAACTTTCAACAGGTGTTAAAAATGGCATACTACCATTTGCAGCACCTAACCTCATCTCTTTAAAGCCAGTAATTGCCTCATTGCAAAGTTCTATAATGAATCAGGAATAAAATAGTTCAAAGAAGGGGAAGGATTGATGCTGGATGCTCAAAACTTCTGTCTCAGTATTTATCACTCAAATTTAGAATATTGCTCCTCATATATTCACCCATCCTACAGGAAGATGTCCGCTGTCAGTCTACCTGATCCAGTGATTAGTTTTAAAGATTGTGATCCAAAACTTGCTGAAACTCATGGAAAACTAATTTTATGGAATTTCAGGGGGCTTTTGACCAAGCCTAGAAGTGAAGAACTGAAAGCCTAATTTCCAACAGTAAAAAGTGCAAGGAAGTTCCCTGTGAACATTTCTTTCTGGGCTCCTGCATAAAGGAATCCAGTTGAGTACCCGTTACTTATTCCTTTCTCTTAACCTTGTATTTCTTCTAATGTATCTGTTTTTATCATTTATCCTCATACCTCTTCACTCTCTTCTCGTTTTAAGATATGCTTTCAACAACCACAGTTCATTCAGTGACTGTGAATCAAGGGAGAGTATTGCACCTTAACTGATTTAAAATTTCTCTGTGTCATTACTTCTCAGCTGCTCTCCTACAAGACTGACCACTATATCCTGTGTCACATGCATGGATTTGGGAATGGAGTGCTATTGCATGATCCTCACTTTACACCCTTACCTCTATTTAACAATTCAACATTAATGAATTATGGTTATTCTTGACAATTATGTCAATTCAGATTTCTCCAGATTCTCTCTGAGATTAAAATTTATGAACTTAGTAAATAGCTTCACTAAAGTTATATATGTTATTTGATGACACAACAAATCTGTAAGAGGAACTACCTTTTACAAATATAATGTAATGTACATTTTCTACCATGTAAATCAACTGGAGGAGCATGTTGCTGATGAAGGATCCTTCCTAAATTGGATTAATAGCACTTTTCTCTTTCAAAAGTGAAAGGGGTAAATACAAATACATATTTGTGAAAAATTGGCATGTTAGAGAAGCAAGATCCACAGAGATGTTCACAGTTCAGTCATCCAAACAAGTATATTTGATATTGTATTTATACAATGAACTCCAGCCACCCATAGAAATGATGATGAGAAAAACAAACACTGAAAATTGTCTTCCCGAAATTGGCACTACACATGCAATGCAAACCGTGAGGGGGATGCAAGCAAGCGACACTGATTCCAGATATCGCAACAGAGAAGTGATTAACTCTACCATAATAACAATAATAATAATAATAATGTTCTTTTAATGCATCTTTTGGGGGTGTAATTATAACTAGTATTACTAAAGTGCCAGCTGAGACCTCTTATTCCTGATTCCACGCGCTGTGTGTGTAGACACAATAAAGAGAGCTACTTCATACAAGATCTGGATACAAGTCATCCTCTGCCTGTCAGTGTTTCTGTTTGTGTGGGAAAGGCACATTCTAAATAAGGACTGTCATGAACTTTAACTAGTTCCAGAATCTGAAAACTAAGAGATCAATGTTGTGCTACGGAGCACATTTGCACTGCTGCAGAATAAAAGGGTTTTGATTTGTTTCCCAGCTCCATTTTTCATCTTTTACAGAGACTAAGATGTTAGTTTTCCTTTTTCCATCAAAGCAGTTGTATGCTAATGTTCATTTTCTCAAGCTTGCAGGGAAACACTGTGAGAATAAAATCTAAATGCTTTCATATGTAAAAAAGGAGAAAAAAAAAGGAAGAAAAAAAATTATCCAAGGGTCCAGTTAGTCAGCCAACAAATCCAGCTGGGGTTCCTCCTCTGTGTAAATGCTTCCAGTCCTACTGAAGGTAATAACAACTCTTCTGTGCCAGCTGGGGATCCAGCCCATGAGGACACAAAGTAAACAGGGTAAAAAAATACCATCAAACTAAACATAATACATGTAATTTAGGCCAGCTCCAAGGGTTCCCAAACTAATAAAATCTGAATTGAGAGCAAGGACATAATTAGCTATATTTGTGTCATATTTAATTTTATCAATGACATGACTAATTGGCCCCTTTTCTATCTCTTTTCAGGCTTGACTCACTTTTTGTTTGTACATGTGCCAGGGGTTTGATGGCACTGCTGTTCTCTGGCATTAATCTCTGCAGGAAAGAAACACTTCTACATCTACACCAGGGCAACTGAGAACACAAGGTTGGATTCATTGTTCCTTACTGACCTGGTTCTACACTCACTGTAGCCATTGGAAAATGAAACATTAGGCTACCACACTATTTAAATTTTTGCTTGTTCATAAGTATTCTGAAGTAAGCTTTACTTATTTTTGTGTGCCCATACGTTTTTCAGTACATGACTATAGTGAAATAGTAACAACTGTTAAATGTACCTGTCTGAAAAACAGGAAATTTCTTTTCTATGTAAAGATCATATTGCTGCCTTGAATTTACCATGCTCTTTCCCCCTCTCCTACTTTATACTGTGTGTAAAATCCATACTGTATTTGAAATCTTGCCCCACTGCTGGCTTGCATTCTAGCATTCTGACAATAATGAAGAAATTATTTATAGATTTAGTCAGCAGCTTTGTTACAAGTTAGATTGCTAGATGTTTGGTAGACATTCATTTTGAAAGTGAACTATATAGGATTGTGCTATATTTGATTTCACCTAATATATATCATGCAGAAGAAACATAATATCCTCTCATGAAACTAGCTTAAAGATTGAAATATTATGCCACATTATGTAGTATGGGTATAATACAGTTAATTAAAGGAAAAGGTTAGGACTAAATGAAATATGAACTCACTGAGACCTAAAATTTTATATATACGGAGCCTGATTCTAATTTACATGATCTGATGTAAAATGTGAGTCACACGAAAACCAATCAAGCCACACCTCTGCAACAAGCAGAACTGATAGGATTACTATTTTCATTGTCTTGAAATGAAAAGAACGTGTGTAATCAAAACCAAAGAAAGAAATACGGGTTACTGAAATTAAATTACTTCTGTACTTTTTTCCTTTGTACAACTGCCATTGGGTGTTGTTTCCAGTTCTGGTGCCCATGCTAGAGGATTCCATGAGTGAGCAAAGAGATGGAGAATGCAATGTATAACATTATATCAAATTCATCTCCAGATTTATCATGTGTATCATTAAACACCTAATACAGGCATCTCCAGATTGGAAGTGATCATTACAGTCCTTCTATGGTTACTACTGGTCTTTCAGTGGAAGGAAAGAGTTATGTCCAGAGGGGCATTAGTATCAGCCTAAAAGATTTATCAGTCAGTAGAGGTCCTTACCTGCCTTTGGTCAGTATATAGAGGAGCTATATAACTAGAAATTACTCTGAGAGCAGGAGCTGTAAAAAACACCACAATATTTTAGGGAAAAAAAAAAAGAAAAAAAAAGAAAAAAGACTAAATTTGCATGGACACTAATGTTACAAAAATGAATAGTTGGAACTGGAGTTAGAAAAATTAATATCAGTAATTCAGCCACAGTAATTAACTATTGTAGTAATGTGGAATTTTTTACCAAGTATTCTACTGTGACTGTTAGATCTGAAATAGGAATGAACTCAGAATGAATGTAATTCTATATCCCATAAGTTTAGTTAAACAGCTTTATAACTGACCACCACCACGTTCTTCCCCTTCTTTACAAGTAATTAAAAATATACCTGATTTCTACTTCTCTCCAGACATAAAACCATGCTGGAACCAGATGGGACCTACACATTCTTATGAGCCAGGAACAAACTGTGTTCCTGTGGGTCCTTAATGCTGTTATTGTCTGTGTTATCTGAATGTTAGATGCCCATTACATATTACAGAGGGTAAAAAGGTGCAGAATTAAACACTGAACACATAGAATTGAATCTGAACTCTGACAGAAGACATAGAAACAGCAAAAATTCCTATGTCAATTCCTATTTTTTTTACAGGTGAAGCAGATTTCTGCTCTGTCTCTTTGTGCTGTGCTGAATACTCCACATAAAGCCTTGGGAGTTGGGAGCTCTCTCCAGGTGGATGTTCCCAGAGCATGGCACAGACCTGGCTTGGTGAACCCAAACAATCACCTCATGGCTTTTGGCACCCGTGTCCTGGGAGTGGGACCCAGGGCACTGCTGCTCTCTGCCTGCTCCTGGAGTCAGTTGGAATCACCTCACAGCACAAACCATGCCAAGGCCAATGTAGGCCTCGCTCCGGAGGGAGAGAACCACAAGAGCCTTCACTCAGCCATGCATACATTACACACTCAAACATTATACACTCATCTGTTGAGAAAGTGCATGCAAGCCTTAGACATCCCAAAAAGAGACATTTTTGTGAAGCTGTACCCCCATTTTAGAAAGAAAAAAAAAAAAAGAAGAAGAAAAAAGAGGAAAATGCAGGCACTGACTTCCTTAAAATGGATCATGCACAACGTCAATAAAAGACTGTAGAATTCACAGAAATCCATTATTTCTCATAAGCCTACCCGTTACACTAACAAATCCAGCCTGGAGGTTGGTCTTTTATGTGACTGAGTCAAAATCCACTCTAACATTCTGTGCTTATAAACTTGGAATATATTTTAGCAATCCTCTCTGGTTTGTTTTTCTTTTTTGCAAAGTTTTCCAGCTCTATGTAAAGAGATTGACATTAAAAATTTATTTTTCTGAAATGTCTCAATACTGATTTCCCTGCTTCTTCTACAATTCTGGTTAATTAAAGGTAAATTAAATCCAACCATGTCACCCAATTACATCCACATTGCCCATTTTATTACATGTGTCTAGGTTGACAGCATAAAGAATTGCCTTTAATAGAAGAAAAGCAAATTATTCTCAATTTAAGCTGCTGGGACGGCATTTTAATTCTCTAACACTTGATAAGCACTTAACAAAAGAGGACAAAATTACCTTAAAGAATCAAACCTTCTGTTTTTCAATCGACTTCGGTAACATGAAGCTTTTTAATTAAGCACACTAGAGCAGTTTATTGCTTTAGCTGGTTCTCTGTACCTTTGAGTCTTCTAAAGTATAAACCCTTTTATGTGGTAATAACATTCCATATAGGTTTTCAAACAGCATAAAGGTATTGCTTTAGCCCATTTGTGCATAGGTCTCTACATCTGCTAAGTAATTGCTTTTTTTCTTAAATGAAATATTAGAACACTAGAGCATGTACTTTGTATGTATAGACACTATGGATAGTGTATAATAAAATCATTCATGCTGCAATAATTAAAGCTGTGTCAGCATTTTCATTTCAAACTCCATTTTTCAGGTGTTTATAATTCAGCCATAAAAAATTGTCTTGGACTCTTTCCACTATATGTGAAGGCCAAGAATATATATCCATAAAGAAGTTTACAAGTTTTGAATGCTTGTTTTGCAGGTGTAGAAGTGAAAAACAGTTTTGATTTACAAATGAAGTTTGACAAGTAGCCACTGGCATTTTTTAACCCCCACAAATCCAAAACACTTGAGACTGTCAGGTTCATAAACTCGTGTTTTCTGTGAGATTGTATTAATTGCTGCAAATGGGTGTTGTCAATCCTCATCAAATTTGTGATTGGTCATGAAAATGTTGATAAATGCTAACAATAAGTAAATTTGTCGCCTACATAATCTTAAATCTAGTAATGCAAAGAGTGACTGGCATACACTTTTATGAATGCAAGTATATATACATTTAAATCTTTATAAAGGTGCTAAATAAAAACCGTATGCTAAATCCACACACTATGGAATCCAGTGTGTATTTTGGCAGAAATTTCCCTCTGGAGACAGCAGTTATCTTTTTTTCACAGATCCAATCCTGCATGGGCATCAGCTGTGTCTGCTTTCCCACAGTACAGTGTTAATGTGCCTAAACTTGGTGTGAGGGGAGCCATGGCAGTGATAACAGAGTTGCTCACTTGACATGTCATTAAATCTTTCTTCTGCTAAAGTGGCTGCCAAGAGCAGCACCTGGAGAAATGATGAACCATAAGAAGTTCCACGAAATAACCAACAGGGTTTATTTAGCTTGGTATACCCTGCCACCTCATACATGCGCTCATCAGCTTGTGGAAATTTGGCCTGTGAGGAGGTGGAAGCACTGATCCATGGACCATCAAGCTTTGCTGGCATGCTGTGTTCTTGTGGACACATAAGGAGCCCTGACAGAGCTGTTCTCTGCAGTGCTGGCCATCTGCACAGCCTTCTCAAATCTCTATTTCATCAAAGGGAAATTAACATCACCTCTATTAAATTAAGAGTGGTTTTCTTCCCCACTAATAAAGTCGGAATTGTGGTTATCTCTTACTTCTGTTCTATCTTATCCTTCTCCATCCACACCAGTGCTGTATCACTTTTCAGCTGTGCTGCACCAATGGAAGATTTGTTAGGGATGAGTTTTTGTCTCGGTGATCAAAACAAACCAAAATATGCTTTTCCCTACAGAGCAAAAAGCTCTGCAAATCATTGCCTTCAGGCCCTGTTCATATCCCTTCTGCTTATTATTTGGCTTGGAGAGGCAGAAGCCTTCACATGACAACACTATGACCCAAAAATACGACTATAATTTTGTTTTGTTTTCATCTTGATTCATGTGAAATATTGTGAAGGCTGTGTTTCAGCTGCTTAAATGGTATTTTTAATGCATGATGTCTGGGATCATGAGGTGAATGCCCCATTTTGTGTTAGGGCAGGTTGGACTAGGAAAATTTTTGGAATGATGCCGAAGTACTCACATGGGACAGAGAGGGTATTGTTGGTGACATACTCTTCTGTAACTTTTATGCCCTTATAGAGAGCCTTTTGTCTTCAAAATCTTTTCTAGGTGCACTTGCAATGTAAGAAAACCTACCATGGTAAAAAAAACTCCCAGTGGAAATTACATTACCATGTACAATGTCTTTCACTTTATTCAATGTAAATTTTGAGGGTAACACTAACATTATTATGCAGGTATGACCCACAACTGTGACATGCACGGTGTGAATTTGCTATGTGGATATTTCAAAGACTGGTTTACATTCATGGAGCTTTTAAAGTCCAGTACAACATTCTGGAAATGTAACAAACTAATTTTTGACCTCAGCCCTTCCTTTGTGCAGTACTGTTGGCCAATTTGTCCCAATTTTACAGGTTTCTGAATTTCAAAGTTTTCAGAGTAACAAAACTTGTAGCTGGTGTTATTTTAAAACCAACCAAAATAAAAATTGAGCCCTGCTGTTAACTCCAAGGAAGAAACTGAGATAACACCTAAATTGAATTTAAAATAGTAAATCCAAAATAAAATTTTGAAAAAAAAACCCACAAAAGCATCTAGTCTAGTTGAATATATTTTTTCATTCTTAAATTTAAAGGGAAAAAAATAATGAAAAATAAATTATTCTGATTCATGGTTTCCTTACCACTGTTTTCTGAGGTTTTACACCAGAGTGTAAGCTACTGAATCAAACTCGTAGTCATTGTGCATGGGATTTGTGCATATCATGGGGTTCATATATCTTTATCACCTTTTAAAGAACAGCAGTAAAAAGCCCCAGAAAGCCTTTCCCATTAATCATTTCAAGTGAACTCACATTTTTAGGAGAAGGAGAGAGGCATGTTGCTCTTAAAATGCACTCCTTTGCTGTTTGTTTTAATAACATTTGCACTCCAATGCCTCATAGGAGAAAAAGGTTAGTATGCAGCTTGTCTCTAGAAAGGCATGATTTTATACCTCTTCCTGAAGTTTAACTTCCATTATTCCTGAATATTTGTACCTACTGCCATCAGCATCTAAACTCCTTTGAAGATCAACCTACCATTAATTATGGGAAAAAACCCTTCACGAACTGGTACTAAACTATCGGAATGATAAATCAGAATGGCAGCATTATTTCATACAAGCTCTTTATGGGAACATCTGCAAGTCTATATATTAGGAGCAAAATTATCAACAATCAACAAATCAACACCTCTTTACTCTGATACCAATGAGTTAAATAAGCAAAAAGAACAGCTTTATAGTATTTTGAGGCTTTCATGTTGATATAGAGCAGCAAGACACAAAATATAACATTGTCTAAACCTACTAAAAATTTTGAAAACAGTTTTTATATAGTTGAGGTGATTTAGTTTTAATATAGACCTCAGCAAGAAATCTCATTGTATTCAGATTCCTAAAATATGTGCTTTTTTAAAAAAATCAGGCCGACTTGGTATTAAACGTTATTTAAAAAGTATGTGTCAGATATTCACTACCAAAAACCTAATTATCACTGGACTTAAGCTTTCTAGATCAAAGGCTTAGTTTCCATGACAGTACCCAAAATGCCCTCCGAAATAGCAGTTCATGCATCGAATCAGCATTGATATTTACTTAATGTAAGAAGAAAGAAAATCAAACTGTGTTCACTTCTACATAAATTTGCAGAAGCACCCAAAACTTTAGAAAGTAAAATTTTCAAGTTTTCAGTGCATTGGTGCAAATGATTGGTGAGGTTTTAATGTTAATAGCACCAGCAATGCTTGCTGACTATACCTGTGGTATACTGGACTTAGCAGAAAAAAGATCTGAACTATCTCATAATTGATGCTTTATATGAAGAATAATAATACAGATGAAGAGAAACTTTCATCAGTGATTGCTTACTGAAAATATTTTAGATTTGTGGAACATACATTATTTGAGGTTTTCCTGTAACCCTAGCTAATGTCCTGGTAATCTTTTGATGCTCATCAGTAACACATTGTTATGCCTATAAGCACTTTTTCTACATCTTTTTCAGTTTAAGACTCATTAAATCTTGAGCAGCCATGAGTAATAGTATCAAAGAAGATAAAACAGGATTAATTTTGTCATACAATACCTATAGCTTCCACTACACTAGCAAGTGGGAGTAAAATTAAAGCCTTCTGCTGAAATGTTGGTTATAGAAAGAAAAAAGATGTGGTTAATACTCGGTAGAGGTTTTGTTAGTAAACAGTATGATAAGATTATGCTTATTAACAAAATTTTCAAAATGACTACTGAGGAATTAACAAATTCTTTATTACTATAGTTAACTGATGTGTTAAACACTATGCTTCCATTATTAATCTGAAACATAACTGATGATTTGCCATTAGGTTCTTTTTTGAACATGGAACTCATAGCAAAAAATCTCAGATGTCCTTGCCTAAACTAAGCCACCCAGGGTTGTATTCATCCATTTAAACAAAAGGCCAAATAAAGAAAAATTTAGGTCTGAACAATTAGGTAAATAACATGCACTTTATGATCTGGATTTTTTTTCAGATTCTTGCTCTTTTTTGGGTGAGGGTAATAAGGGCATAAACACAAAACTCTGTTAGTCATGAGTTGTAGATGAGGTCAGGATTCAGCTTTATAATATAGAAATGCCATATTTTTACTTCTGGAAATTATTTTGGGATTGAAGCCAACAGAAAAGGTCTTGAAAGATCTAAAATTCTATTTCAAAGTGTGGAGAAGCATAGGACATAAAATTTCTTGTGATCATATGTGCGTATATGTTCCTGCATGCATCAGAAAGATGATGAAAGAAGGAAAAGTAAGTTAGGTTGTTATGCCATACACTCAAAACTCATAATCATGACAAAAAAACAGGAAGAGGAGGAATCACATGATGATTTTTAAAAATATTTAAAAGGCGTTCTGCTGCAAAAATGCACAAAGTAGTAAATGGTACTGTAACTTAAATGCAAATATGTAATGTCTGAATTAAAAACTTACCATAAAGCACAATAGCTAACACAGCATATATGATCAAAACAGACAATGCTTTTTTTTAGTTTTCTTGAATTAAATAAACCAGCAAACTGGGATAAATTTTGTCAGGTATGTTTATATAAATTGAAACACAATTTGATAGCATCATCATCCTTTTTTCTTCCTATCCCTAAATGCCTTAGAGAGAAATGGGCTGCCTTTGAAGCAAATTATGAAATACCACTCAAAATGTGTTAGAATAGATGTGAATTTGATCCAAACCATGTGTCCCATAACTCTGTCACTTGCACTTGGTTGTACCTTAACCCTACATCTATACTGCCATGTCTAGGGCCATGTTTTACATGGCAGTATTATCTCTGCCTTGTTGCAAAGTTGTATTCAAGATCCATACATTATCCAGCTGACTTAAGGTAAGCAAAAATGTTTTGTGAACTCATTCTTGCACTTTGTAACTATGAAAGAAGGCACTGCTGACTATGGCTTTTAAAGTCTAACTCCACTGGGTTCAATGTAAGAGAGAGAGAGTGCCTACTGGTATTTATTAGTTATGCTTTTTATTAGTTCTTCATAAATGACTTTCTACTAATCAGTCTGTCCCAGCCATTACGAGAGAGTTGTTGGAGCCAGAGAGAAACTTCAGTACTTGAGCATAAGAATTGGAACCCTTTCAGTGCTCATGAATGAGGGAGACAATGAAATTAGATTCTCTCCCTGTAGGGGGTAGACGTTGACCACTGCCTGATGCCAGCAACTACAGGTCAAAATATTTAATCTGGAATGGTTATTTTACCTTCCCAAACTCTCAGCTTTTGACTTGCCATATTTAGAATCTTGGTGTTAACAGACTGGATGTTTTCAGCAGCTGATCAAGCTAATGGCTTTCATGCACAAAGGATAACTGTAGCGGCCCCAAGCCATGGCTAATTAAAAGAACCATATATAATTGTCTGTCCAAGAGCAAAGAAAATAATTCTTCTGCAGAAAGGAAGACTACTGAAAATGTTTTACAGGCATAACTCTGCAGACTCATTTCTTTCACTTCCAGTGTTGACAACAGCCTCCAACCTGAGTAATATTTTAGAATAAATTAAGTCTAAAGTGAGAAGTGTCATCTCATTGGATGCTCCAGAAAATAAATTCAGGCATACTTGTATGCATTCTTATAGTGTATCATCATCTGCTTGAGGTGCTGGCAAATCCCTTTTATAATGCATGCCTTTATTTCTCAGAGAGAACATTCTGTATATGCAACGGACACATTCTTTTACATTTTACATTCCACCTGAAAGTCCATCACAGAAAGCTTGTTAATGTCCTTCAGGATATACAGTACAGTAGTAAACAGACTCCCAATAGCAAAGTAAATCTCTGGTAGGAGGCTCGAATAATATGTGTTTGCTAAGATCAAATCTTGACTTCAAGTTCAAGTGCAGTTTAACAGCGAATCCAAAGTTGTAAATGCAAAGTAAAGGCAATTTAAGGCTGCTTTAAACCAAGCATGAAAGACTGAGTATTCAAAGTTGAGATTCTATACATCTGGTTCTAATATGCCTCTTGCATTTTAGACAGGCAACCTTCATTTCTTGTTTTGAGGTTTACTATCACTGTAGTTGATACAGTTTGTGAGTTTGGCAACATTCTCAGTATGTTTGAATTAATGGATTGGTAAACAAAATAATGCAGCTTTCTTTTTCACATTAAATGACTTCCTTTTTTAATAACTAACATTTCTAATCCTTGTTTCCTCCTTTCCCTCCTCACCCCCAACCCACCCCCCAACCCCCCAAAAAAAATAAAAAGAGGTTTGGAGTATTTCACTTCCTTAGTTTAAACATTTTCATTTATTCATTTTTAAAGAAAAGTAATTAAACCCTACTTCTGCTCAGAAGTCAGATATTGTACAGATGCATACCTTACTAGAGAAATAGACCCAGAGTTACCAACACCATTATATACCAATACCATTATATAGCTCAGTTTTTGATTAGAAAGTTGCTTCAGCCCAGCTGTATTGTCTGATTAATCAGGCTGAAGTGGCAGGACAAGAGCACAGTGTAAAATGAAACAGGAAGATATACACAAGGGATCTGCATGCAAACATTATTCTGCTTCATTTCTGCACCAGCCTTTGGAGGATTCCCTCAAAAGTAAACACAGATAATTAATTCCCAAGTAAAATAAGTAAATACAAATTTTCCACTTACTGTGTGCTGTGCTTTGTCCGTGCACTGAAGAGAAGAGGCAGTTCTGCAGCACTCACCTAGATCCAGGTTGCTTTCTAAATTAGTCATACATGTGAGCTGGAGGAAGCACATTGACTTTTTAACTGTGCAAAGAGCAACCCAATCTCTCTGCTGCCAGACAACCCTTCAGGACACGGGGCTGAACTTCAGCACAAGAGCACGGCATCTATTACGCTTGAGGCTCTACCATTTCACCTACACCTGGGTGGATCTATCAAGCTTCATCTCTATTAGGGCGGTTTGACTGTGTGGTTGAAGGAAAAAAAAATAAAAAGAGAGAGGGGGAGAGAGGGAAAGAGAGAGAGAGAGAGAGAGAGCGAGAGAAAAAAGGCTTGCCGTTGTCACACTTGTTTCCTATTAAAGAGCCTTACGGTGGATTGAGTAATTGTGTAGGAAGGTAATCTGGCTGGCAGATGTGTGCAGCCCCAGTGGAGCACTCGACTCGAGGCAGATGGGTTGTACCAGGGCGCAAACAACATTGGAGAAAGAGAGGCGTGATTAAAACAGCAGGCCGCCGCTTTACTGCGCTTGGAAGTGGGGAGAGCATGAAAGCTCCCAGGAACTACAACTCCCCAAAATGGGAACTGCACAGGCACAAGCAAACTGCAATAAAACAAACCTGATAAAGCTCAGTGCATGATCAAATTGACCGAGTTATGCAACAATACTGAAGCCATCAAGATTATTAATGAACTTCTCTCCCCTCCTCCTCGCAGGCGCTTACATTAGAAATACTCAGTTGCAAAGAGCATGAGCATGGATTTATTCAAAACAGAATCCTGGGCTACCGTACAATCTGAGACATCTTTTGGAAATGGATTAGAGTTACTTTGAGGGTTTTACATTGTCTCTCATGTCTGGTTCAGTTTAAAAGAAAAAGAGAAGCTGAACAGTGGGAGTGAATCTGCCGTTAGCAGTTATTTCTGAGAATGGTTGAAGCAGATTGTCAGAGAAGTGAACAAGGAAACCTTATTACAAACTTCTGTCTGACATGCATAGGGCCAAAATCAGCCTAACCGCACCAGTATGTGTTAGGGGTGATTTTGTCATGTGGCTTCTCCCAGGTTATTGAAACTTGGCAACAGCAGATGGCTGGAGAATCCCTGTTATCACAACAATGGTTTGTAATAGTACACGTTACACTCCTACGCAGACAGGAGAGAAGGGCTACTTGAACAGCACTGAAATGATCTCAAGTGCAGGGCTCCCATGTGTGAGCTCATGTGTACACCGGCTGTCTACTTTGAGGTTTAAGTAGAACTTAAATAATGCTTACCTGCTCTTTGCTGGACTTCTACTTGGAAATGATGAGTCTGATACAATTCTCTCAGTGAATCTCAACTTCATTTTTTTTCTGCTTACAGTGAAACATCCCACAGTGCAGATGCCGATGTTTGAGCTGATCATCCTGGGATGCCTTCATGGTCAAAGTTGAGAAACAGGCACTGCAAGAAAATAGCAAGTTATGAGCCCACGGATGTATCTAAAAGATCTGCAATCTAAAAGAGGTTGAGCAAATTGCATCTTGTTCCTGGTGATGTTTGTGGCATATTGTTTTGAGTTAACTAAGGTAAATCCACCCCTCCCTATGTCTGATCCACAACTGGTTTAAATCAGCATTGATCAATATAGTTATGATGTCTTAAGAATGGAGATTAGCTTCGTGCAGCCCAAAACAATACTACTACAGTATTCTAGGATACCAATATAGGATACTACAGTACTTATTTATTGTGTATAGGGAGTGCTGGTCCCTAATATCTACCAGCTGTTTTATCAGGACCTTTAGACAAGAGTGGTTTATATACAAAATCCTATGGATATTTCCCATCTAAGCTCTTGTTATTAATTTTTCAATAAGGTCCATTCATATCCAGGTAACTGAAACAGCAAAGGAAACATAAAAAATGGACAAATATTTTTCTTTTCATAGCAGTTGCTTTTTTTTTCCACCCCGTGGAATTGTTTCACAAGTGTGTATTTTTCACTGCTCCCTCAGTATAAGAAGGTAGATTGTTGACACGTTCTTTTCTCTTAATGAAGTTTCTTATTCAAAAGAAAGAAATTAAGCAAGAGTTAGGGATTAATGAGCCTTAAAATGCATATATGAGAGTTGCCTGTACCTAAAGTTAGAAGACATCTATATTTAAAGTTCATCAAAAATCTTCAGTTCTGAGTCTGGCAGTAACAGAATGCCTCAGGCCTCATGACACTGAAGAGTTTGCTGTCCCTTTCATGCATATAGTTTTGGGATTCTTGGAAAGTGAAGGGTTTGTCTTCAGTCCTGGAGCATTTTCTTAGAATTCTGGCAGAGTAGCCTTGTACAAAATGGATTTCAAATTTTCAAGGCAGCAAAACCAATTCTAATACTCAATCCTACTGTACAGCTAATAGCAACAAACTGTCTGCAATTAGATGCTTTTAATGCCTGCAGTTTGGGTGAGATAGGAAAGCATTACCTGGCTCAGATTTAGGATGGGAAAGCTACACTGTTTAGTCTGGTAGCAGAGACTCACCTGAAGTAAAAGGGATGGAAAATATAAATTTTTATATTTACCAAAACTGTTTAATCAAAGACAGTTTGATGAAAAATACATTGGCCATCTGTGACAAGGATGGATTTCATCTCTTCAGGAGGAGAAAGGACTGGACAGAGTATTAGTATATTTATATTTCAGAAGAGGGTTTCAACAGAAATATTTAGAGTGAAAGGCATCTCTGTTGCAGGAATCATTTTTGCCTTTTTTCTACCTTCTCTGACCTCCTGAAGTGAAATAAGCAGACATGATTTTCAGGGAAAAATTCTAAAAGAAGGAAGACACAATCTGACAAATAGATGAGGCATCTCATACACAGAAGGAAGTGTTCAACAATGATCCCTTCTCCTGTTCCCTGTGACATCTCATGGTCCTGGTTCCTTGGGAGCTGGGGAAAGGGATATAGCTCCCCTAAGGTCCCTCTATAGTCAGTAACATTAGATGTGCCTACAAGTGGCAGCAGGCTGGAGACAATAATAGTACTCAGCTCTAGCAAGGTCTGTGCTCTTATTCTCAGAACATCCAAATTTACACAGTGTTTATTTTCTGTGCTAATTCTTTTCCAAGGTGACTGACCTGTGTAAGGTACAGGTAAAAACTATCAGGGTCTGTGGCTTCCTTGTGCTCCTCATTCAACCATTGGGAGATAGTGGTAGATAGCACTCTGCTGCCTGGGGAAGCCACTGACATATTTTGAGTGTCTCTCAGGTATATATGCAGAAAATAGTGCAGCTATTATTGAAGAACTGATATGGAGTTCTAATTTGTACTTTACAATTTAAAGATTTTTTTCTGGACAATCTGTCTTTGCCATGTAGATACTGGCATGTAGTTTTACTCAGATTCTGAGAAAAGAACCTTCCAGAAGAGTGGGGTCTACTTTCCACCCATTTACAGCTCACTGACTTCAGGGCAAGTCCCTTTCTGACATCTCCAAGAGTGTTCAGATGGCTTGTTGTCTATGAAACTGTTACATGACCACCCACTATTAAACAGATGTTCCCTGGCTCAAAATATAAATACAGTCTGGAGTGTGAAGCTGGCTGTGATTTATTTAGGTAACTGTGACCTTGTATAGAAATATTCTCACTTTTTTCTTTTTGGCAAAAAAGCCTTTGATTTCCCCATTTTTATTTTCTTCTGGGCTAGAGAAAGGCTTTTCCTTCACATGTAATTATATTGAGATTTACCTGAGTTACAGGATGTAGAAAATACCTTTTTCATAAAAATATAGGCAGAAGAAAAAAGAAGAAAAAAGAACATAATATTTTTAGAAACTGGGTCCATATCCTCTCTTTAGTGAAACACTTCAGGTTACAGCTGCCTCACTGCAAAATAAAGGATTCAAGTATCTTTTTTAAAAAGATAACCCTAGCTAGTTTTCAGTCAATATTTCTCATAAAATTTCTCTGATTTATGTCTAAAAATTCTCAAGAAATTGTAAAGAACTGGCCCACTGGATATTTGTATTGCAGGGGGAACTGATTCTCTGGCAGCAGAATCATGGCAAAATGTGGCTGTGATGGGAAGGCAAGAGATGAGGTGGCAAGTGGAAGAGTCTCAGTGAGTTGGTTGTGTCATGATGGAATTCACCGCAAGCAGTTGTCAACCTGTGGATTTCACTGACAACTCCTCTCTGGCAGGAGAAGCCTGGTTTTTTTATTGGGGATGGGTAGAAAAGCTCACAGAAGGTATACAACCCTGAAGAGAGTGGGGCCAGCCTTCTAAGATTGGTGATCACTCCCTGGAAGCAGTGATGGAAAAGCCTGTGTGACACATCTCTCTGCTGTGTCTGTGTGTGTCATCAAGTTCCATCCAACAGCCCCAGAATTTCAGGTTACACACTGAGTGAGTGCATCTGTGTCCAGCAAAGCTGTATGTTTTTTCAGAAATGGCGAACTCATGGGGAGAATGATGCAGAAAGTTGTAATGGAGGAAAAATGTAATGTTGGGGGGCAAACATCAACATTGCCAGAACGATTCATCCCACCCCCTGCCTGCTCCTAAGCGCCCATGGTGCAATAACCCGCCTTTGAGGATCCCATACAGCCCACACACTACTACAAACTGATGGCCTCTGTCTTGGGCCAGAAAATTTAAACTGCCCTCAAATTGGATTTTGAGCCTGGATAATGAGTTGTGTGAGTTGGATGTAACTGAAGGGGGGAGGACAGTCCCGTAACCTTGACCGCCCCTTGCTGCTCTAGGAAGAGTTCAGGGCCAGGGCTGGGCCTTAGGGACAGCAGACTCACCTTCTGTTAGTTACTTAAGTTTCCCAAGGTCATGTTTTAGAAAGTCTGTCCCCCTGATAAAACTGTTCATTTAACTCCCTTTATGTAAACTTATTGTTTTTAAATGAGGAACTACTTCTTTTTTTGAACACCCAGACAGGGAAATTTATTTTCCCAGGTTTCTGGGTGAGGGCCTGAGATGATGCCACATAAGAATTTTAGCAAGAATCCCTAGAAATCAAACCCAGGCATACACTATTGTAAGATTGTTCCTGGAAAAAATATCAAAATCTTGTAGCTAGTGAAACAGCATAGGAGATATAAAGCACACTAGAACTCAAGATGGTTTTTGTGGTTAGAAAATGTGCATATTCCCTATTGATGTACCATGTGTAGCAGGGATTGTATAACCCTGGCTCAAACGTGGCAGGAGGTGGTGCAGGGGAGAAGATGCACAGGCATCCTGTAACCACACAGCATGGTCTGGGACCATGCCCACACCAGTGAGTGAAATTGGGATTGTCACCTCTAAAAACAGTTACTTCAGACATGGACGAACATCAAATGTAGAGATCACTCAGGTCAGGGGTCTAGGACATGCTAGAGGAAAACCAGATGGTTTAAATGGTCTGAGAGGTAATAGAACAAAACTAACCAGTTGGTGTAAATATGGGTTTGAAACTAGCCAGATGAGCTGGGAATTACTGAGTGTGCTGTGGGGGGAGAGAAGGGGAGGAGGAATGGTAATTAAAGACTTGCCCTGTTAGGAGAGCAGTTTGCCTCTGAGAGGTAACAGACCAGGTTCTGCAGCTATGATTTTGTCCAAATGTTGGCCAATCTGATATTTTGGCTCTTCTGAACCTGGAGGTGTCCTTGCTCCCTGTACTGGATGGGGCTGAAGGGAGGAACTGCAGGCAGGGGAGAACAACATCTCATCAAGTCTCAATTTTTGTTATTTCTTACTGCTGCAAGAGGTGCATTAATTTCTTGAGAGCTTCCTCAAATACTGGGTGAATATTGCCCAAAACAGCGACTTCATATTATTTCATCAGTAGCTTCTCTATGAGTTGACAATGACAGGAATTAGAGAACAGGGTCCATTTCCATGCTAGTACCTTTAAACACTAAATGGGGAATATATTTGTGAATTAAATTCCCTGACGAGAAAAAATTTAAAAAATTGTAGTACCATTATACTATGGGACTTTCTAACATGTACTCGTGCTGAGCCCACTTAGAGCAACTGATTTTGTTTTGTAGTGAATTTATGGGTGCACAAAGATTTTTCTTTTTCCAGCTATATTAAAGGCAGAAGGAAAGAATGTTAACAGGGAGAACATGTTCATAAGTTTTTACTACTGTCTCCTAGTGGAGGTGCTTAGGGAATTACATCATGGTGAGCCGTTCCAGCAAGAGCGTAGACGTGTCTTTCAGGTTGTTTTTTCAGCAATTACCAGCGGTTACCAGTAGGTAATAAATATTTCTGTAGTGACTTATTGCTCGGCTTCTTAGCAGTGCTGATAAACGTCACTTGCTCAGCTCTTGCCACAAACCAGTTGCATCGAAATACCAAAAGCTCAGCTTTCAGAGTGAAAATGTATATAAAGCACGTTAGTGTGTTTTAGGGTTCATGCATCTTATCCTCCCGCTCCTCCTCCTTCAGTAGCCACTCTTAAACATATTTCTTTTCTGTGAAAGTGGCTGAAATCCAGACTAATAGGATGAGTCTAGTCTGCATAGAGGAGCTAAGCCTTTTTTTTCTCATTCCAACTTACATGTACTACTCTCTACCTCCACCACAAATTTGCAGAAATAATTTTGCAGACAGAATGCTTCAGACCACCCCTGCAGCCTTGATTCTGTATTTTTTTTTCTAATATGACTTCTGAACTGGACAAGCAGTGGGAGTTGGTGTTCTTTAGGGGTGATCTTGGGTAACTTGCTTTATTTTATTACTCCTTAGTCTCACCATCTGTCAAAAGGCAATGATACTGTCCTCCAGGAAGGTGGTTAGAGATTTATAGATGCCAAATTCAGGACAAGAAGTAGTTTTTATAATTACATTACAAGGTAGGACTTCCACAAGCTTAGTTAAATGGCACAAGATGCATCCTTTACATATTTTTCAACAGTAATGTACTTTCTGTTATTCTTACAAGACAGAAATCTGCAAGGGGAGAGAGAGAAATTCATGGCCAGTTTCTAATTATTTTAAATTAACACAGCTTTGCTCACTAAGAATTGGGATTTTCTCAGTTTTATTTCATATAGGAATTTTCTGTCTCTTTGAATGTCCACTTGTTTGATGTTATCAGGGCAAAAGTCTTTTGGTCCTTTAGGTAATAATATTGGTACTTCTGTAAATGAAATCATAAAGTATAATTCTTCCTTAACTCTACTTAAAAACTTTGCATATGTGAAGCTGCTTAAGGTTATGGAACAAGAAACTTTGATTAAGACACTTGGGCCTATTTGCATGTAACTGTTACAAAAAGAAACAAATCTTGAGGCCTTTTTGCACAGGAAATTTCAAGTGGAAGTGAAAGCTGTTTCTCATTGTTCAAATTCTCATTCTGCAATAATTTCACATTTCAGGCTGGCATGTTACATGTGTCATTTAATTTATGTCGTGGAACCCTACAAGGCAAATGAAACCTGTTTAGTAAGTCCAGATTTTGCTATGACCACAACTTGAAAGCACAGGAAGTTCAATTTCTTTAACATAACATTTGCCTCTCTCTGCCCATTCATAATTTAGTGGGGAGAAGAGGGAGAGGAGAGTCCTGGAAACAGTCCAAAAGCCCTCCTGGAGCGACAGGTGAGGTCCTGTTGAAAGCAGAGATGACCCTGTGGAGCCAAGGGTCCAGAGATGGGTCCACTCTTCCTTTGGGAGTGCCTGGGGACACTTGTGCCTCCTTTTTATCTAGGTGGGAATGGTTTGGCTCCTTCTCCCTGGGTAGAGCATCTCACAATGGGATGATGTAATGCATCATGTCATTGGTGAGCTTTAATGGCCTATTAACAGAAGATACGCCCATGATAGGGTGAACAGAGATAACAAACAATGCTCCACCCGATTTTAACAGCTGGCTTGTTAACAGAAAAGCAGTCACCCCCCTCTCTTTCTATTCAGTATGTAAACAGACAGCTAACCTGTTTATGAAAATGTGGAGATTAGAGAGGAGTTACCAGTGAAATACCCTTAGAAACTCAACATCAATTTTCAACCTGTGCATAATGAAGGAACCAAATATGCCAGCCAGACACCTAGATGGAAAAAACTAGAGTTGCATAGAAATGCAGAAGGAGAGTAAGTATACTTTATTAAGAGCTGAAGATAATTCCTCCCCTTTTTAGTTTCCTGTCCTACCAATAAATGGAGTTCTAGGAGAAGGACAAAGTTATTTGCCTCATGGTCCTTCTTACACCATAAGACAATCAGGACGTTTTCTCAGTAAGTGCTTAACTTCTTCCACACTGTGGACCAAATCTCCCATGTTGTTTGCCATTTGCAATGTAAAGCAATGTTAATTTTATATGTTTTTTGAAATATAATCCCCCCTTTTCTTTAATCAATGCAGAAACTGCTGGAGCAACTTTCAGAAACATACAATGTTGTATGTTTAAATATTTTCAATAGTAAGAAAAATAAGACTTGACTATAAAACATATTCCCAAAATTAATATGCTGTATGAGAGAAAATAGAAATACAGAAACAGAAACTGAAGCAGGATTTCAGCTACAACCCTCTATGGGTAATAGCTAGAAGTTGTGACCTACAAAATTCTCAACAGACATTTAGAAATATGGAACAGACCAGATCTGAGCAAATTTCCTAATTTTCACATTAAGAAACTGCTGGTGAAGTTTGACTTTAATTTCTCATGCCTAATTTAAGGATCCATAGTGTAGTATACATTGAGATTTCTAAAACCTGCCTTGTCCTATTTTCTGAAAAGTATTTTGTGCAACACTAATAAATAAATAAAAATATGTAAGTGTACAAATGTATTTCTTTCTCATAGGAAGTGTGCTTAATTCCAGCATCATTTTGAATGTTAGTGTTCTAACTCATAAGTTGTTACAGGCTATAATGCAGGTGCAGAGAGACGAATAAAGAAAACTGGTGGAAATGGGGTGTGTATTTAAAGAAAAAAAAGGCTAATTTGCTTACATTTTAAGAGGCGTGTAGAAGACATACAGATAATTAAACTTGAAAGGTTTAAGACTAGTTAGCTAAAATGGCTTGAAGACAGTTCTAGCTTTTGATAATCCCTTTTATTTTCAGGTATCAGTCTTCTGAAGAGGTTTGTGGAGAACACCCAGCCAGGGCTGTTTTCATGTCCCTGCTGCCCGAATTTCATTATCTTTCAGTATGATCCATTTTCAGGATGGCTCATTGTCTTTATAGAGTGTAGTATTCTATGCCTTTGAACAAGATAAAATACACTTTAGACCAGTATCCACTTGTCTAAAACAACTATAGGAGAAAACATGAGCTAAAAAACAATAGCTGAAAATGTTACAAATTTAGGAGTCTAAAGGTGTAAAATTATTGCCATCAGATACAATATCTTCACAAAAAGGTTATGAATAAAAATGCGATCAGGAGAGACAAACCCACAGATTTAAATAAAATTTGTTCAATACAATCTGTTTCCAACTTACGATGTAGTGTTATAGTTCAGGAACACTCTTAAAAATTCTTTTAATGTCAAATATGAAGGGCAATAGCAGCCAGGAACACAGATAAATATGTTGTGTGGTAGTCAAATCCCAGTGCAAAAGAACAGCTTTTATAAACCGCTATCGTTCATATTTCCTTTAATTAATGTCAGTTCCTGGTTCTATTCAGTTTCGTTTTCTTCCTGTGATATATAGATTTGCAATTTTGTTTTCAGTTTTGTTTGTTTTATCTTCGCCTCCAGGGCTGCATTATTGTGGAAAAGAAACAACAGAATATTTTCCTCAAAATGACGTAGGCATAGATGTGTTATTAACTGGAACTTCAGGTAAGTAGTTTATGATTTTTATCTTATTGTTATATTCATCTATACAGCAGATGTTTAAATGAGACTCAAAATATAAAAAATTGATTGCTTTACATGGGTTCCATAGGTATTAGCAAGTATAAATTTGAATTGTGGATTTTATGTGTTATTGATTAGAAGCAAACATGCTCCTAAACCTGTGAACAGAAAAAAAGATTAATGCAGCAAGTTTCATCCAGTTACAGAAGTCAGAAAACATTTGCATTAGTTCCATCAATATTTTCACTGTGATATATTTGTTTTATTTCAAAGTATATTATATTTTCATCATTGAAAATAACAGGCCTTATGATAAAGAAAATGTATCTTTATTTTTGCTTTAAAAATTATTTAAAGCACGTGTCAGGTAAATGACAAAACTACAAGCAACTTGCAATGTGATATGAGAAAATATGAGATTTTGTGGTTTAGTAACTCTTTAAACTTTGTGTTTGTTTGGATTTTTTTTCTTTTCTTTTGTACTGTATGCTCCTGGAGTAGCCCTCTTCGCAACTTACTAAACAGTACTATGAAATCATGCAGTTTAGAAAATAAACTTGTATCTAAACTCATATTGCTTCATTTTTTATTGAAAAGAGGCAAAATTCATAGAATAAGGGAATTTATTATGAATTTATAGATTCTCAACAGAAAAAATACATCAATGCTTGATTTTAAAGAAATTTTTTTGCAAGGAACAAGTTGGAAAATATAATTAGAAATCTGAGGAGTCTATATGGGAACATATGATTATAATATCACTTGCATTATCTGTTTTTATGTAAAACCTCACAATTCTTTTGTATGAACATAGTAATGCAAATAATGCCCAGTCATTGCAGTTTCATCTTTTTGTAAAACCAAAATGGATTATTCACCCTCCTCAGCCCTTTCTCTCCTACTATCCCACCAAATCAGTACATCCATGAAAAACAGGACTCAGCAGACACATTTAGCCATGCTTCTTTCTTTTAAAGCTCTTCATAGAAAAAGCTTAGTTTTCAGAGTGTCCCAAATAAATCAAACATGATTTTCCAGGGAATACATTATCCTTATCTTTCATTGAAATACTTCTAATACTTTCATATATTAGACCGTGATTCCATGGATGAGAAAATACCAGGGAGAAAACAGCCAGTTAATTATACCTCATTTCATTCAAATAGAGTTTATCTTGAAAGCTAGATTTGTTTCAAACTCATCTGGCAAATCTAAGCAAGATGTCCAATTTTCCTCCACAGCAGGAAGAAAAGAGATGGGCTATAAAGTGATGCTCCTCATGTTGTTTCATGGTCTCTAAATATATTACAGGCAAAATGCATCCTGAAAATTTATCTGTAATTATCCATCTCTGGACTATCTACACGCCAGCTCCTGGTTGATTGCTTTCCTGTTTTGGGCTGTCAATGCACCTGTCTTCTCCTCTTGCAAACAGGTTGTGAAGATGTACAGCAGCTGCCACCAGCTCAAGGACTGTTCTGCCATCAGCGGAGCCAAAGATCCATTTTATATTTTAATGGAGCCAAAGACTTCAAAGAGATAAGAGCAAACATTGCATTCACTCATCTTAGAGTGCCCTGTTCTCTCTTCCCTTCTTCCTGCTCCCTCAGAAGCTCTTATGCACATATTACTTTAGTGTCCAAACAAATTGGAACCTCCTGCTTCAGCTAGTGTCTTGGCAAATTTCACTCTTCCTGGAGCTCATGCAGGATTCTTCTGGATTTGTCTGTAAAAGAATGGCATCCAGACAAACTTCACCTCCCAAACCAGTTTTTTTACATATTTTCAAAAGCAAAGGCAGCATTTAGGAAACTGTGACTAGGCATAAATGCATAGTGCAAAGACATGCACATTTCTCCAGTGGGATTGATTTAAGGCTTAATGTACTCAGAGGAAAGATCCCCACAGACATCAAGGGGTTTGCATTAGACCTATTATTGGCATTCCTTTCAGAATGCAGGCCCAGGAACGTAGAGGTAATTCTGAAATAATGCCATGATTCTTACTGTAAATTCATACAGATTGTATTTTCTTGGGAGAAAAAAAAAAAAGAAAAGAAAAAAAAGAAAAAAGAAAACCAAAAAGAATAATTTCAGGATGGTTTATTTTGAAGTTGGATGAAGGCCAATAGCTACAAAATGGAAGACAGACAAATGTGCTATGCTGAGCAATGGAGTAGCTCTGATCAGTAATCCAGATATCTCCCCTGATTGCTTAAGATCAGATCTTGATAAAAACAAGGTTGCTTCTGCTCAGCTCTGATGTGTTTTCAGATGGAAGTTAAAGAGCGCAGCACATTTTTTATTTTATTTAAGGAAAAAAAAAAAGAGAGAGAAATAAAACCCAGGTCCACTGATTCTCCCTAGGATAAATCAGAACCAAATCATTCTTTCCAGAAAAAATAGGATTTAGTTTTCAAAGTTGTGGTTTAATCTATTTCTCTTTTTCACCATGGCTGTATCACCAAGATGTAACATTACTGTCACTAAACAGTATTCTTTATAAAGCCTGTGGGACATGCTAGGTATAAACGTCTGTCAGTCATATAAAAACTTCTGTGACAGCCATACTCTGCCTCACCAGACTTCCCAGAGTAGCCTAACAGCTGAGTGAGGTGCAAATGTGTGCATGGAGCTTAGCCTGACATTATATTGTTGATCGACAGTGATGAAAGACAAGTCTGATCAAATGAGGCTCTCTACTATCCCAGTGATTTAACCCTTTTAATTCTTGCCTCCGAGCTGCAGTTGTCTTGAATAATATTCTTTATGTGGTTACTGACAGTTGATGCTCTTCCATTTTTATTGCTATTGTTGCTGCTATTGTTGTTATTATTATTATTCTTACTGCTATAGCACTTACTGGCACTATTTTGTAGACAACACACTTATAAATGTTTCTAATATTGTTATATGAAAATCAGAACAAGTACTAAATACTCAAGGATGTTTTGAAACTGAGGGTTGATTCAGTCTCCCACATTGTGGGTTCCAACTGATGTTTAGAGAATATTTATTTTGCAATCAGAATAGATTTAGCTTTAATTTCGCTGTTTACTATACTGATAGGTGGTGGAGAGCAGTGAATAGGTATCAGTGCTATTGAGACTGTAGTGGGCACCATCCTGGTGACAACAGTTTGGCAAAGTTCCCTCTAGAACCCCAGGCTTTCTGACCACGAAAGCACATTCAACTCATGTGATATGGTCATAAGAACAGATTGGATTTATTTTACTGGTGAGGCTGGGACAATCAAATGTAGGACTGCTCCCCAAAGAATGGATTAGTACCCAGTTCAGACATAATTGAATTATCTAAGAAGTTTAGTTGGTCCTCACAGAATGCCCCTTGAACCACCTATGAAACCCAGCCCTTCTCCCAGTACTGTTTGCTATTTTCTTGAACTTCTTACATGACTATATGCAGTATCAGGCAATTTCTCATGTCACTGAGAATTTACTTTGCTTTGTTCTAACATCATTTCAGGCCAGGGTCAGCCCCACAGCCCATCCAGTTTCCTGTAGCTTTAACAATAACCACTGATAACAAACAGCACTCTGGACTTCTGTGCCAGCATTATACGTCCATCAGGGTTCACATGGCAACCCAGTCACTTCCATTAGCTGATAAAATGAGTATAAATAAAACAATCCATAATAATTAATGGATCTGCTGTTTTCACATTGACAATTAATTCAATGTCACACAAGGGTGGATAAACAAGGGTGAGAGAATTTCAGCTTGTAGCAAAGTCATTCCAAATCTGCCTTGGAACAATGCCCAGTTCCCTAAATGATGCCGGTATCTCGTAACACCATTCTTCTATTGAACTGAATTTTGGTACAAAATTCCCAAACTCTCTCCTTCATGAAACCACAGGGGTGTAAGACTACCTCCCCCCACGCAAGCATGTTCTAAGTACTTCAGGTGAAAAAGATCCTTTCATCTGACCCACAAGACTCTTCTAGTGTGAGAGATATTCCCTGCTGTTCCTTTTATCTTTAACTCTCTTCTAATGCACTTCCAAATGTACTTTTCTATATTTCAGCAAACAAGAGTTCTTTCCCTCCTATGTTTATGTATTTATGCTGTATGTGTATGGATTTAATTTCCAAAGCGAGCCAACAAAAGCACAAGACTTCTTAATCAACATCTGGCCTCATATATTTTCCTTCACATCTGTGAAGTCCTTTCCAATTTGTCTGCATCCTTTTGAATGGTCCCTGTGCTGCAGTGTGATCACTTACATTCAAGAAGACACAACGGGATGTTCCCAGCCAGGCCAATATCACATCCACCTAAGCCATCATGCTGTGCTATGAATTCCTATCTGATTCAAGCACCTTTGAAATGTACTATTTCATTACTCTTTCTTTACAAGTGATGGGGGTGTCTGATTAATTTTCCCTTTGTGCATTAGAATTCATGTATAACTGAACTTTATTTTATAATTTCCTGACAGATATTTCTAATTTCTCAAAATATTTCTTTTCTATTTCTCAATTTTTTTTTACTGCTTTTACCTTTTAATTATTCCACTGTAGCATACAATAATAGGTTTAATATTGTGACTGGCTGTTTTTCAGAAAATTAATGAAAGTTTGAAAGAAACTTAACAGAAATTATAAAATAAAATTTAGCAGTGCATGCAAGACAATTCTGTTAACTTGTATTCCCTAAAATAGAGCACCATTTTATAGCTTAGTAAATCTGCCATTCTTATAGAGAAACAAGTATTTGTCCTGTTTTAACTGTTGGTAATTAGCCATTTCTTTACGTAAATTTCTTTCCAGCAGGAAATTAGGGCAATGGTACACAGTACTTCCAATGGTCAATATTGTCAATATTAAATTGACAGGAACAGAATAACAGCAGCATCTAAGACCAAAAAGTGACACCCTAAATGTCGTATCTGACATAGAATCATAGAATGGTCTGGGATGGAAGGGAACTTAAAGATCATCTAGTTCCCTCAGCCTGTCTTCATACTAGAGGTGTTCCAGTACTCTGATCATCTGCATGACCTCCTCAGGAGTTGTTCCAGCAAGTCCACATCCTGCTCTTTATATTTAAAACAAAACAGAAGAAAACAAACACAAAAACCCCAAACCAAAGCTAAGCCAAAAAACAACAACAAACAAACCAACCAACCAAACAAAAACCCAGCCAACGAAACACAACAAAAACCCCAAACCATACAAAATTAAAACAAATTATCAAATAAATAAATGAAAACTTAAAATGGTAGCATGAAAACTGCAGTGAAGATCTTTCATAAAGACAGAGTGTTGTAGGGTAACATCATCTGAAGTCCCAGCTGATGTTTGGTTATTTTGCCATTAGAAAACATGTTACACCATAAAGAGCTGTGTGACTAACAGATGGAACTGTGAAGCAGGTAATACCCCTAACATGCTATGTGGGCTTTCCTTACTATTTAAAACTATATACTTACTATATTTTCCTATATAAAAGTTTTTTTGTGGTTTCATATTCTCAGAACTTCTGCATATTTGCAGTGGGAGAAGAACACCTGTAAGAGGTTAAATTATTAAATTCCTAAATGTTGCTGTTTTAGGTGAGGGACCAAGCCACCATTTATATTTATTTTAGAGGGAGTCCCCTAGACATGTTATTGAACCCAGTCCTGGTTACTACCACTAACACCTGGCAGGAGGGCTGCATGTGCAACAAAAGTAAATTGCAAAATTCCAGCACTTTTATTTCTTCATTCTTAAGTGTATAAATGGACACTTCCAACTCCTGCTGAAATTGGTAGAAGTTGTGCCTATAACCTGTAACACAGGTGTTCTAACTAGAAACCTGAAAACATTTCTTTAGAAAATGTCAACTTGCTAACACAACAGAATTTGCCAGGATAGAGTCCATGTCAAATTGTCTTTCATGAAGGCTCAAGCAACTTTCCTGCTTGACAGCAGTGCAAGTGCTGTGTTAAAGGCGATTCCATTTTCCTCTTTGAAGAGTGTAAGGACTTATATATACATATTTATACATGTAGATATGTATATATACTCATATACAGTATATAGACATAGCACAGGGTTGGGGATTTTTGCTTTTTTTGCCTCTTTTCTTTTTCAAGTATCACTGTAGTAAAATACTCAGTAGCTTTAATGTTACAGAGTCTGCAAAGATATGGTTTTCTGGAGACACTCAGAATCTGAGATCCTGTCTCAGTAGACAGGACCTGGAAAAAATTGTACCCATGCCCAAACTCAAAGCTCCTGTCTCAGTAACCTGAAGACAGTTGCCTGATGCATTTTCTTTTGAAAAATGAAGACCCACATATTTACAAACTTACTAATTAAGATATTTTGGAATGACATCAAGATACAGCAAGAGACAGGTTGATTTAATTCCAAGCTTAAGGAATAGTTTTACCTGTGAAATTTATGTAAATCTACAACAATCCAAAATTATTTGACCATAGAAAATGCCAAATGACAATTCAGAAGAAAGACTTAATGAACCCCTAATTGAATCAACACATACAGAAAGCTAGTATAGAAACTACCCATTGTTCCAAAATCTACTGGTTTCATTAGTGGTTTACCTCATCTGCTTTCTACTTATTTCTAAAGATCACAATTAGAAACATATTTGCTTATTTTGCTACTGCTTTTATCCCTGTTCATATTATGAAACTGAGACAAGAGTGCTTTATTCTTTAGGGAACTTTCTTTCAGTCCACATGGTGTGAATTATTAACAAGCTTTACTTATTTTTACTACAAACCCATAACTGTACAAACTTGGGTCCAATCTACCACAAACATCATTAAAAGAGTTACATACGGGCCCTGTGTATAGGTGGATTTTCAGAGTAATTCTTCATGTCTCACAGGTATATTTGTCTGAAGGACAGTACAAAATGGATCTAAAGAGACAAACATTTAAAACTGCAGGCTAACTGTATGTGGTATGGCAGCAGAGTGAAGACCATCTGGATCCAGATTTTCATGGTTGTTTTTGATTCCAGTTATTGATTGAAGCTTCTTTCTGTTCCCTATTCACGTAAATTACAGTGCAATGGGTCAAAATAACAAGGCACACTTTGGAGTTGTGCTAATACATCTGCAAATTTAAACAGAAACAGACGGGAGGATAATTTTGAAGCTTACTAACCATTCAGGTACGAGATATCCCACCACCATCAGTCTTTGCAGTGTAACATCAGGCAAATAGCACTTACATGCCCTTTATACACTCACAAGTTCCGGGAGCTGTGTCCATGTCTTCCCATGTGTCATGCTGGAAATCCCTTTTATGCCATGTACTTGAAAATAATGAGGCTAAATGAAATACAGTAGCCTTAAGAGTGAAGAGAGTTGGGAACTCCTGGAGTTTGTTGTTCAATGCAGAGCAAACACCTGAATCTGTGTTTCAGAAATTACAACACATCAAAGAGCTTTTAAAACAAAACCATATCTGTGCATTGCAAGTGCAAATAATTTTTCAAATGTTTAGGTGATGATCTGCTTTTCTGTAGAGGTTTCATAAGTGTTTAGCTTTAGAAACCATCAATACATCTCATCAAAACATCTTTAGGCCTAAATGTAATATATTGCAACATGGCCATGTACACCTAAATTAATTCCTGAATTTATTCTTGTGTTTGGTTTGAATAATAAAAATTTTAGTTTTATCAGGTAGAGGTTTCAATAAAACCTGGAATATCATGACTGTTATGAACCTTAACAAATTGCCTACTATTATTACTTCCTGAATTGTGGAATTTCAAATATCTTTGTAAGGTTAACATTAAATAGATGCAAGAAAACATATAGAAAAATATTTCTTGCAAGAAAAAAGTGCACTTTTACTGTCAGAATAAGCAATTCAAATTTATGAGTAATTCTTCTCTTAATCCTTGAGGAATAGTTTTTAGAAACTTTTTTGAAAAGGATAAATGGTGAAAGAATGTTGAGGGTTTTAAATAACTTATTTAATAACAAAAATCACCCAAAATTGGATATAGTTTTATAAATAAAACCAGTCTTATTGTTTTATGGAAAAAAAAAATCTATTTACTACAAAATGTTATTCATGGAAAATCAGGCAGGTTTCTACTTCCTTGAGTAGGTCTGTGCTGTGCAACCATGTTCATGTAAACTTGTGCAAAATTTACAGCCAAGAGGGAGAAATAGATTCTTCAAGGGCCTGAATCATTTGACTGGAAAATAAAAATGCAATGTAACTTACTCAAATTTCCTCTTCGAAGAGCCCATTTCTGTCTACTGATTAAGGAGTCCTTGAGACTTAATAAATAATAATTTAAAATTTCAGTTAAGAATCTCACTGTAAATATCTTTAGTGAATGTAACTCCCAATATGAACAGACACATAAAAAAAGCACTCTGTTTCCTAGAATTTAAAAGACAAAAAACCAGAAAACAATTTTGAAATAGTCATTTGACTTTATTAGAATATTCTTTGTCTGAGATTATAATTAAAAAAAAATAGATGGTAGGGAATATTTACATTCTATATTAATTTTTACATTTTTTATGATGGGTTGATGTTATCTCAAGAATACCATTTTTAGAAAAAACCTGATAACTCATTTTACTAGAGGCAAAGTCTTCAAATATATAATTTCATCTTATGTATTATTTGTAAAAATAGTTTTGAATATTTCAGTTTTTAAAAAAAATTATTTTAAAAAACTTTCAGTATTACTTTTTTCCTAATTCTCCACTAAAAAAAATTCCTATTTTCCTGGTTAAGAGCAGTTGAATATCTTAACAGTAGTTTGGTCATGGTTAAAATTGCACCTTCAGAAAAACTGAAGTGACATGATTATAGTAGCACAGATCAGCCTAGTGTATTATGGCTTAAGGTTTGCATTGACTTTATAAATTTGCTGTTGTAAATACTTTAACTCTAGAATGTGTACACCAGAAAAACCCCTGAAATTCCTGTCTTCAATGTTAAAGGCTGTCATGTCACACCTTTACTAGAAATGACATTATGGCAACTGACTTAAAAATTTCATAGCTCTATACTTATGGCCTATGAAGCAATGAATCAGAAAGAGGAGAATTAACAGAGAGATTATCAGACTTTAAATTTTCATTTTTAGAAAGCCTTCTATTTTTTTTTTCAGGGAACTTAGGCAAATCTTTCTTTTTCTCTTCAAAAGGGGGAATCTGAAGTGACATCTGTGTAAAACACTTGTAATACCAGCAAATAGTGCATTAAATCAGGAAAGTAAGTGAACATAAGGAGCAGTGTGTTGAACACTGCACATCACTGACTGCCAATTTTGCTGTTCAGCAGCTGGTCGAGGCTTCTCTAGAATGACACAGAAATGCTTGGTGTATAAAACACAGACAAACCTCCTGAGGATATTTTAGCTGGCATAGGAAGATGATCATGACTTACAAAAAGGGTTTTCACATGGGATAAAAAAGCCATTGAATGTTTCACGAAAATGCTACACCCCGAGTGCAAGAACTCCGGTAAAAAATTTCATTCAAGATCATCCACACTCCAGTCACCCCAGGGTGTTGTAGTTGGTCTCTCTGACCAGGTGCTCTTTCTGGGGACAGATCACAGATCACCCTTCAGCCATATCTTGTACCCAAACTATTTGAACAATTGCACATTAACATATGCAATTATTTTAAGCCAGTGACAATCATTCAGACTGTCTACTTCAAAAAAAAAATCCATATAAAATCGTTCCTTGTGCACTCTCACCCTGTATGGATTCCTCTTCTGAGATTTGAAAGCACCCAAAATATTGCTTGTCAGTAGTGTTGGATCACAGCAAGTAAAATATATTCCAAGAATCACATGAATATAAATGGTATGAGAGTGTGATTTAGAATTCATACTTGAAATCTTTCCAAGTGCTGCAATTCCTTTGGGTACATTTATGCAACACCTAAGCAGAGTTTCAGTCTAAGCTGTGTATGCTCTTTGTTCTATTCAAGTATGATTTGATACCAAAAACTCTACTAAAATCAAAGAAACAGAAGACAAAAATAAATTTAGAGAAATATAAGAAAAGAGAAAAATAAATAACTCTGTAAGCAGATAAATTAAAAGCAGAATGAAAATGTGATTAAAAACATCACTGCAGAGTGTTGAGACAATTTACTTGGTTGCAATTTTTGTGCATTTATTGAAAGAAATTATTACATTGTAGCAGTCAGATTAAAGTCTATTTACTTTAATTGGAGATATATGAATTACAAATTTCAAGTCCAATTGAGTGCAAATTTCTGGATTCTATAGAGTCTGGAGAAAAGACCATACATAAATGGAATTTTTAGCTCAAACCACTTTTTTAACAACAAAATATGAACTTCACATAAACATTCTTTTCCCTAGCAAGACAATGGACTTCTTGGCAAGAAAAGGATGATGAAATGAAACGAGAAATCTGAGACTGAAAACATGCAAAGTGTTTTGAAACAATTTAGGAATACAAATTTGCCAGTTATTCAGGAACATATTTTTGTCATTGAAGTCCTGGAGTTAGAATCAGAGATCTAAATTAGTTTCTAGCTCTTTCATAGAGCAGCTAATGAGAAAAGTTTTTGATTAGCACTTAAACAACAACTAAATGGACTGTCACACTACTACTCTAATGTTCAACAAGGACTTCAGTTTTTAAAAGTCTGTGTCTCATTGACCTATAGGTTTTAGAAATTTCACATCGGAATTCCATTGATAAAGTAATACATGGTCTGGAGAAGGTGAAGAAAGTTTCTTTTGACTTCTGTGTGAGAAGAACCCAATACCAAAAGTATTAATTTTGTCCTTCCCCTTAAAAGAAAATGAGTGAGCAGTTCATAAAAACTAAACTTCTCCAGTTACAATCCATCCCTCAGTTTCCTCCTATATCAGCAGTTTCTGTGGCAATGAAGTCTAGAAATTAGAACTCAAATTAATTACAGAGTTGTAAATAAAGCTGGAAAGACAGCATTCTCCTTGAAAGGATTATGTGATCAGAGCTAACACACAGTTTATGCCATCAGGATAGAAATTTCCTCTGCCCAAAGAACGGATTTTCTGCTTTCAAAGCAGAAGAAACCTCTGCATGACTATCAAATGGACCACTGTTTAGATTTCCTCTTTCTTTTGGAGCAGCAAACAGGAATGGTCCCTCAGGATGACTTTTAGGTGTGTTGGAACCTTCAGTGCAGCCAAGTGTCTGTCACCATTGCTGCTACTGTCACTCAGGAGAAGCAAAGCAAGGGTCATGTAGCTCCAAGTAAATATCCACCCCTGAGTTTGTCACTTCAGGCTCACTTCACAGTCCACACGGAGAAGCAGGAATATTGAGGCAATGATTCCTCTCATTCCAAACAAGATATCCAACAATAAACTATGTGATCTGCACTGTAAATGAGGTTTTTTTGACATCTAAGGTTGAACAAGACCATATCACAGCCAGTCGCTAATGAAACCATGATAAAATTCTAGGATGTCATCACCAATTTTCTGATACAAAAGATTCTATTGCTGTCAGGAAATAGTGTAAAGTGAGTGATTCAGTTCCTTGGCCCATGAGCTGGTTTGTTTGTCAGCTATTTTGGACCCTATTTTAAGCAAGCATTCACATATATAATTGGACCACATGCAAACAAGCCAGAGAAATCATTCTTCAATCAGCGTAATTATGTCACTTTGGAAGGACAGAATATTTTTCCTAATTAACTGAGTTTAATTTTCATTATATCTCAATTTAATTTCTATTATTTTCTAACTAGTGTATAAGGCACATCTAATTCTTCAGCTAAGTGTTATTATGGATAAAATAGTAGCTTTAAAAACATAGGAGGATTTCGTTCAAAACTCAGAAGAGAAGAGAAGACGACTTTCCATAAAATTACACAGATCCTTAATCTGGTCGATACAATCTCCTGCATGAGAGGAACATATTTCTTGAAGGACATGAGAAGTGAGATGGGAACATCAGTCCATCATTTGCTCCTTTAGAAAAGGAAGACATGGATTGACAGAACGTGTCTTGGTTTTCATTGTTACCCCACGTTCATAGGTTTGAATTGGGTATGTCACTTTTTTGTGTCTCTAAGCATCTTAGAAATCCAGCAAACCTATTTCATGCCCTTCCCTAAATCCAGGTCAGGATTTCAGAAAAAATGTCATTATTACTACAAAATTATCTTAATTATTTTTGGCAAATACCCAAAAAAACCGCAAAAAAATAAACCAAAAAACAAATCTCCTGGCATCTTTATTAATTCCCATTTGAATAAAACACTGTAAGGCATAAGTAATATAATCCAAAGCTTTGGGTCATCCCAGAATCCTAGAGTAAGTATACTTGGACTTTCAGTAGTTATTACAACATTTGAAATATTCTAGCTTTTCTCGGAGTCTTCTTGAAACTGGGTCTGTCCTTGAGGTGTCAGATTAACACTCCACTGAGAAGACAAATTGTTCATGGGCATACTGGACATATGAGAGCCATTAGACAGTGTGATCTACATTCTTGAAAAATGAAAAATTCTAGGCAACATTACATTTTATAAATGCAAGATGTTTATTATTACTGCACTAGCAATAAATGTTTAGAAACTGGAGAGGGTTCACAATGATTCTGACTAGGAACATATGAGTATGGAGCCATTGAATTCTGGCATGAAATAAAAGGTCTGGAAGCTATTATGCATTTAGCCCTCTATGAGTATTTAATTATATCAATAGGAGAACACAATTTCTGTTGCGTGCTTTGTGATGAATGTCTTCATTTATTCGTGTTACAATGAATGATAGATGAGTTCAAGCCAGATGTGGGAACTCATTTGCAATTTGCTTAAACTATTTTAGTGAAATTTCTTCTGAAGTTCACAGGACATCTCACTGAATGTCATGGAAATTAATCTAGTATATAAAATTTGATTTCTTCTTGAGAAGTGAGTTTGCATTTTCTGGGTTTTATGCAGATAAGAGGTAATAAACATCAACAGTAGTGTGGTTAACTGCTTTTAAGACAGTAATACAGTCTTTAATGAGAAAAATGGATTTCAGCTTCAGAGTGTCTCATCCAACCTGTCATATGAAAGAAAGTAGCTGTTAAGCAGTTTAGTAGTACTCAGGTTAGCTTACTAGATGATTCTGCCAAAATAACTTATTCTAGGTAGGGGAAAAAAATCCTTGATCACAGATGAAATATCTCCAAGGGTCTTATCGTTTAAAGGCTTTTGAAAAGCATAACGACACAGAAATTGCCAGTCTATTTCTTGAATTTGAGTCCAATAGGTTTTTTAATAGCTTATATTTCAGTGATAAAGTGAAAACATACTTCACGTTGTTGGTGTGAAGGCATGTACACTACAGTAGAAAGCAAAAACATGACTAAAGAATGTATGGTTAAGAAGCTATAAAACATAAGGGATGAATTGAGTCATTCAGACCTGCTGATAGTTTGGCACTTTTTTTTAAAACATATTGATAAAATCATTAAAGTTTAACCTGGTTTTATATTTTGCTTGTCTTTACACAGCAGCTATGTCCACCCATTCATTATTATTGCCTTAGACTTAGATTGTTTATCCATCCTTTGGCTTGACCACTCTTTCACTGTTGCTTCTGTTTGTAAAAGCAATCACAAGAGACAAGTGAACTCATTAATCCAGCCTACTTACCTGGTGCGCATGTTTGCCATTTCAAATTCTACTTCTCTCAGTATACAAAAAGATAAACAGATATTATTGCATTGGAGATCAGAAGAAATTTTCTTATGCTGTGTTGTTGTCAAAACTTTGATATTCAAGTGCATCCAACCAAAGGAAATAAAAAGAAGCACTACGATGAAATTTTTAACCCTTTTAACTATTTATTTATGGGATTTTTGCATCTTAAATTTTTATTGTATTCTATCTACCACCTATCCTAAACTGAAAAATAGGAAATTTGAAAAGATTTTGAGAGAGCTGCAATTTGAACACAGCACACAATTTAACTATCTATTGAATTAAAATTAACATTCTCAAATGACCACTACGCTTGGTACTTTCCAACTTCAGTGACCCAGTTTAGAGAAATGGATCCAGTTTCAGCACCCAGGCTGCATCATTATTTCAAAGACTAATTCTAAGTCCCTAAGTTAGCAACATGTATCTCTCCAGTTGTTACATATGCAGGTCAGATGCGCTTCTGATTGTCATTTCTACACTTACTTTTTTTTCCCTATCGTCTCTTTCTTTCTATGCAATCTCTCATTAAATTCTGCCTTATCCAGAAATCATGCTGCCTTCAAGCAACATATGAATCTTACAGAATCAACATGTGATAAAATGCATTGCACTGTTTCCTCAAAGGCAATATAAGATTAAATTATGAGCAGGCTGACTCCAGGAGAATCTTTCAACAATGTACACCAAAATATCTTGTCTTTTTAATGAATTATTACTGCTTAGCATCAGGGGTTATGGTGGGGGGTTGTTGGGTTGAGTCTGCGTGTGTGTGTTCCTCATGATGATGATCCTTTAACCCAAATAGAAGGGTATTATGGTCTGTCCTAATATTTCTCTGCATTAATTTTGCCAGTATGCTATTTGGGGAATATTTTCTGTTGCATTAGTCTGTGTCTTGCATTCAGTTCCTGGGTACTTCAGAACTTCAGGGTAACGTTTTCATGGCATCACAGAATGCTTTGGGTTGGAAGGGAACCTCAAGATCCTCTGGTTCCAACCTCCCTGCCATGGGCAGGGACACCTTCCACTAGACCAGGTTGCTTGAAGTCCCATCCAACCTGGCCTTTAACACTTTCAAGGATGGGGCATCCACAGCTTCTTTCGGCAGCTGTTCCAGTGTCCCACTACCCTCACAGGGAAAAATTTCTGTCTAACACCCAATTTAAACATATTCTCTTTCAGTTTAAAGGCATTCCCCCTAGCTCTATGAGTACACAACACCCCAGCCATACGCAAGTGGCTTCTAAAGGTCATTGTAATTAATTTGATGTGCAGACATGTCCCTCAGGTACTGTGAGGTAGAGTATGGGACACATCCATGCAACACAGGCTTCTGTAATCCCTAGAAATGAAAGGCAATGTTATTTACCTTGCAATATAATGAAAATTAGACTCATTGCTGGAAACAATGCAGGACACATTTAGTTTCCATAACAAAGTCACTGCTCAACTGGGAAAAGATATATTGCTAATTATTGGTCTTTTTAGCAGTTTCCTACAAAATAATTTGACTTGTCTTTCCATATCTACAGTGCAAAAAACTATTTTTGCAATTATTGTTATTCTTTATCTGAGTACTTTTAATTTTCATCCATTTTTCTTCTTTTTCTACTTTCACCATCCCTAGCTTCATCCTAGCTAAACTCTCTATACCTATTTATTCTAAAAATACCTCCAAGACATTGATTTGTCAGATAAGAAAGCCTCCTATTGAGACGTATATTCTTTTTGAGAAGATTTTGTTTTGCAATTAGACTTCTCCAGGGTCTACAAATTTAGTGTATCACAGTACAAATGGGGGATATTTCCTGAGATAAGTGAATATCGATAACCTTTTCTCTCACCAGTGATGTTATCTATTTTACCTGCTGATGGATTGTACCCCTTCATATTATCTTCACCCATCCATTTTCACTTGTCAATAACTATCACATGATGCTGTCTTTTTGGCTGCAGGTGACAATAAAATTTTTTCCTGATCTAATTGGAGAAGAAAACAGAAGTACAAGACCAAAAGTTAAACCAACCAACCAACCAAACAAAACCAATAAACAAAAACAAAAACAACCCCCCCCAAAACCAAACCAAACCAACAACAACAAAAAACCAGCAACAAAAAAAGGAGTTTAAACGACATGCTTATGTAGCCTGTTATACCTTGAAAGCATCCATGCTTCCAAGGCATCCATGTGCCTTGTTCCTATTATAATCAATCAGTATGAAACATGATTTTTATTGTTTCTTTCCCTCCCTGTACCACAGCTATTTATCCCAGAGATGGAACATTACTGTGTTTTGAATTCCATGGCACTCTACATTTGTTAGCAGATATTTTAGCTGAAGTCTACTATGTAATTGACACCATTCTGTATGGTCTGAATGCCAATGAGATACGAAGAATTCCTTTTGTTTTAATTTCTAGTGGGTTGGAGCGATATGATATATTGCAAAACTTCATTGTACTTGATCTCAGTACAAATGAACAAGAAAGTCTCTTAGCAGAATCATCTTTCAACACTAAGAATGATTTTTTTTTTGAGCGATATCAGCTGCCATTTCATTCTAACACAATAAAGTGGTGGTTTTCTCTTCATGTCTTCATTGTTAAGACAGAAAGAAATATTAAGCTTTCTTTGTTGTATCATACTCCTAGTAGAGTTAAACAATGAAAAGCCTTTTTTTTCATTCTGGCATAAAAAAGGAGAGATAATATCAGAGAAAATCCACAAAAAAAGTATCTTTTTCAGCTCTGTTTAACATGATTTTTTTTTCTTTTCTTTAACTCTCTTATGTTTGAGACATGAAAAAAACTACTGCTAAATAGGTGATGAAGTTTATTAAAGTATTGTTCCTGTTTCTCTTGGACTCTTTGCAGTTTTAAATACATGATTCCCTGCCATAATTCTTTATCTAAGCTTTTCTTAAACAATGCTAGATGGGAAGTTACCAGCCATCACTCAAGGGTAAAATGATTTAGCAAAAAATCTTTTAACCATAAAGGCAAGCTTTCCAGACAACCTCTTCTCAAGAAACTTTGAACAGCTTTAATTGTAAAGCTATACTGCTGGAAACAGACTTGGTTTACAGAAATGAAATCGCAGGTTTAACACGCTTTTGTTTAAACATTTCTCCATTACATCAGTCTTAAGATATTTTATATCTATTGGTCTATGAAGGTAAAGAAAATTTCAAAGGGAAAAAATATAGAGAGTGACATCAGTTAGAATGGACCTCATTCAAAATAACATAAAGAATAGGTCTGTCAGAAACCTATTTCCAAAGGACCCATCTTGGCTTCTAAAACAAAATAAAAAGAGCAGTACTTTCCATTGGTCTGTGACAAAGATATTGGCAAATTATATATGGTGGAGGAGACACCACAGGACAAATATATCCTGCTTTAGAATTTCTCCTTACACTCTCACAGTGCAGTTTGTATTTAGTCTTCCATGCTGACATCCAGTAATGACTAAATAATGATGAGGATTCACATGCAGGCAGACCGAGGCTTTTTTTTTGTTAGATGGTTCTGAAGGAATTGAATTAAATAATAGCAAGCACATGGCAACAGAGATTATGTGGAACAATGTAAAAACAAAAAGAGAACAGGATTCTTGATGTTGCTTTGGTGTAAAACATTCTTGAAGTCTGCTTTTCTGTAACTCCAGTACAGTGATATTCACTTAGCTGGACATGGTAGACCGAGTTTTAATTCAATGAAAATCTAAAGCCTGCAGAGATCACAGCTGGAACCTATTCTTAATTACACTTCTACAAAAGAAGATTGTGATTTCTTCATATCAGCAGTTTCCAACCTTTTTCGCTTTATAGTCCCATTTTCTGCTTACATTTGTATTGTAAATACATGCTTATTTTCCTTTCTTGAATCCCTGAGGTGCACATTCCCCAAAAGACCAAGAATAAAAAGCTCAGATCAACTGAGCTTTCCGTAGTTAATGTTGAAAAAAAGCTTTCCTGGTAGAAGAAAATGGTGTAGAATGAAAAGAAAACTTGTGTATCAATTGAAATTTAAATATTTCTGCATTATTGTCTATTTGGAAGGAAAAACACAAGAGTTTATGAATATGATTTATGGATGAATAATTGAAACAAGGACAGAAGATGATCTCATTCAGTATCAAGAATTTGGCAACAGACTTTGGCTTGTGGTACTTTATTCGCCTATCTATGTGTTACATTTTCAGACAAGCATTTTCCTACTTCCTCCCATGTTGCTTCTTATGTTACTTATAAAGATAGACAAGGCTATGTAATCTTTCCCTTTTCAAATTCTCTCTTAAAACTCTGACTTCCATGCTAATTAGAACATGTAATTTCATTGTGTCTTCTGTTTTTTTTTTGTTTTGACCTATCTATTCTTTGTATCTCTTTATATGCTGTCTTTGATCTATGTGCTTTTAAAGCATCTAGGGCACTGACATCCCATCTCTGTCACATTTGGTGTGCTAGCAGAAGGAAGGTAAAAATGGAAACTGCATAAACAAAATCAATAAAAGCATTTAAAAGATATTGCTCAGTTTAAGCAGGCAGAAAAGTGCAGCTTGACTATTGTTTGTTACATACTGCTTTCTATTCTGTGACACTGCACTGCAGTCTGGGTACACAGACACGTGCATTATTTGGTCAGCAAAATAGGAGTAAAAAATTTGATTGACCAAACAGGAATAAGAATTTCAGTACATATTTAAAGTCTACACTGCTAAAAATAAAGATCTCTTATACTCTGTTCCTATACTCAGTTCTTTGGCTCCCTAAGGTTCTGTCAAAGCACCAAAGTAAGGAAATTTTGAATTAAAGGTGGTGAGCTTCAAAATCAACATGCAATTAGCAACAAATGGTCAGAGAGAGTTTTTTCTTCACTTCATCCCAGCATTATCTACTGAAGGAATGCTGTCCTGTTTGCACAAGCTTAAGAGTTTGTGTGTAAATGATACATACACAACAAGCCCTAACCTACATGACTATCACACCTAATGAAGCAAAGTCTGTATTTCTATTCAGAGATTGTACCAAACCTTCTGCAGAATCAGGTCCGTCTTTTCACTAGCAACCCTATTTCTCCATCTGAAATGCAACACAAGTAATTTATATTACTGAATCAAGAATGATAAACATTGATGCTAACCCAATAAATACTGTATTACTTTCTTAAGGTTGACTGATAGTGTATTATTAGCAGCTTTATTACCAGGGCAAAGTTCCATGGGCAACAGCAGTGAACTGTCAAAGATTCTCATAAAGAAATAACAATAAGCTTGCATTTATAAAACAGTTTTCATCCCAAAGGAGGCAAGAGTACTTTCCAAAGTTGATACAAAAGAAACATAACAACATCTGTTACTGACTAGAAGAACTGATGCTGAGAGGAGGACATTGTAAGGATGTGAAACATGCTCCAGAATCTTTACTGGCTGAAAATGAATAGGAAATAATTTTTTTAATAAAGAAAAGTTTAAGAAAACTATTCAGCGGTGAAACAAACCATGATAGTCTTTGTTGGGTATTAATCCAAAAGAGTGACACCCCATAATCACACCATTTACCTAAATTCCAAAGGATTTTTTTTTTTTAAATCAGAATTCCCAGAAGAAGACCAAATTAATGTATTGTGAAGACCCTACAAGTAAGAATGTTGCAATCACTTAAATGTAAGAAACACTCAGGGAAAGCTCCAACTACTTGAAGTCTAGGAAAAAAAAAAAGAGACAATATCTGGCTATTCAGAAGGCCTTGGGTACATGGCTGCATCTGTACAAGGGCGCATGAACATTTCTCTACTATGCAGATACACAATCAGTTCACCTGTAGGCCTGAAAGCAACAAAAGTAATTAAGAGGAAGGACTTTTTTTGTCGGTAATTTCTAGGCTACAGCATGTAACTGTAGGGGTGTGACTACAATTTCTTCAGTGAATACTTCAATTTATTATAAAAACTAATTTTTTTCCAGTTTTTATAGCAGTGGTGAATACGACTCTCTTCCCTGTAAAGATTCTGGATAAGCTTTCTTGGGAAAAATGCACATCACAGCCCTGACTACAGAAAAACGTGAGTCTCCTGTGTAGCTCTGGAGAGGTGGCAAGAAGTCTCGTGGAAGGTGTTGATACACAGCAGTTACAGATTCCTAAATACAGTGATCCTAAAAGTACTTGGGAACACAAATGTATGTAGGCTTAAGTGTGGGTCTGAGAGAATTTTAGCCTGCTGAGGAGCTGCGAACTTTTCCCAAGGAAAAGTCTCTCAAGAAAGCTTTTTCTCAAAACAATCTTGGCAAACAACTGTCCTTTCTCAAAACAATCTTTATCCAGCTAGTTTTCTGTTTCTTTAGTTAACCAATGGATTAGAGAGGTGTCATTCTTATTCACCAATCATGTCAAGTCTGTATTGGAATACCTTACAAAAAGTAGCAAGAATTAGACAATAAAGAGCCTTCTTTCTCTCTACTCTTTGCCTTCTGAATTATTTGGAGTCTTTTGTATCCTACAGCGACACTTAAGCATGCACACAGATACACACCCACCCACATACACATACATTTAAAATTCCCTATATACATTTAGCACCACTTTTCACATTCATGCTGCTTTTCATCCATGGATTTTGAAGCACTTTGCAGACATTAGCTAATAATCTCACAAGCCAGGGTAGGTAAGGGATATTCCTGAGCACAGTATTTATCTACTGACCTAGTGGGAATTCTGGTGTTTCTGACAAAATTCTGCCAACCTCCAGCAGGCAGGTGAAAGCGCTGAAGGAGAAACATGGAAACAAAAACCAGCCCTGCTTCACGCCTTCTTGTTGAAGTAGGATCACACCATCTGAGGTCACAAGTGGAAAAAGCATTTGAATGCCAAGCACATAAAAGTCCCACAAAGGCAAACATCATAATTAGCAGTGGATGGGAAAGCCAGCATGAGGCACGGGGGCCAGTTTGATCTTCAGAGTTATCATTCAAGAGTGAGACACTGAGATTACACAATGTCATGCAGGTAAGGCAAATGTTAACATATCACCCATCTTGAAATTTCTTAAACTCCTGCTTTCACAGCTTAAGATCAGACGTGGTTTTGATACTTGTAATGTTTTTCTTTGTTAGATTCCCTAATGAATATAACAGTCTTTAGCAGGAAATCTGGACCGATCATTTGAGGCCTGTTTTCTTTATATCTTGTGGCTCACAGGTTTGCTTTTGGACACCTAATAAATCATTCACTGACATCTCAGAATCTGACAATTTCTTCTCCTTCAAAACTCACTGCTAAATCAAGGACTACAAAAAAAGTAAGAAAATGACACAATTTCAGGTTTTCTGATCTAAAATACCAGCTCAGTGGATTTGGAGCTCTTTTTCATCAGGTGTTCTTCAATCTTAGGTTCAAATTTTACCATTACTTGTACTGCAAGTAGCATTACAAATAAAAATTCCAGAATTTTCTTTCTGTGTGTCATGGGGTTGTCATATATTTCAGCCTATGTCCCCCTACAAGTCAGAGAATTGTAGGCAGATTTTTGTGCTGCAGAGAAAATTCTAATCCTTGTCACGCCTTGTTGTAACTAACTAGTGAAAGCACGCCATGCTTTCATTTAGTTGGAAGGCAAGACAAAGATAGTTGCAGATCATGGCCAAGCACAAACCCTATTCCCTATGGATGACATGGGGGTGCATTAGACCTGATGTGTTAAATTCCTTGAAGACATCTGACACCTGAAGCTATGATGTTCTATCAGCTTGTGTGAGTAAGCAAAGTGGAGGATCTAGACCAAAGCTTGTTAATAATATTTATTTATTTCATGGTTATGTAAATATGTCAGGATCTCACTGAAGACAATACAACTATTCTCTCTATTGATGTAATGAAAGCAGAGTGTGACCCAAAAAGCATGCACGTGTCTTAAAAAGCTTTGAAAATTCAAGTCATAAATAAGTTACAGCAAACCAAACCGTCATTCCCTTCCCCAGTAAAATATTCATGCTTGGCTTTCATGGAATTCCTCACAGACTAAGGTAAGAGAGGCTATTCAGCTGATTTCCCTCTCAATAATACATTCTGAGGGCCTCACACTCTCAGTCCTCAAGGGAAAATAGTTGCTTACATGGTGTATTTAGTTAAATCAGGATTGTCCTCTAAAGGATTGGTGAAAATAAAAAGCACATTGAATTTCCTTTTAATATTCCGTGGTTTCATCTGATCACATTGAAGACAATACTGAAGACTGCACAATTCTCTTTAAAACTAACATCAAAAATATTCAATTTTATATAATATATATAAAAATAAATTTAAACTTTACATATATATTATATTCATTAACTAATATTTACAATAAAAAGCAACAGAGGAAATTTTTTGTCAGACAGAAAGAGTTTATGTGTTTGTGTGTATGGAGAATTTGTGTCTTTCTAAGAATGCTGAGTTTAAGTTGGTTTTTTTTTACTATTTTGAACTGATTCCTTTAAATTTTATATTAGCTGACATTTCTTTCTTACCGAAATAGCCAAACCCAAAACCTATTTTATACTTTTTAACTAACAGAATTTTTTGGAAAATTCCATCCTACTGAGATGTCCCTGTTTGACTGGACTCTGTGAAGAGCAGTCATTGAGGGACTGTGCAGATCAATGTTAGTGAAACAGGGAATTTACTGGGACCCTCACTGATAAAATCAGCACACAGGGGCGCCTATGGCAGTGATCTGTCATTGCAATCAGTCACACAAAAGCCTCACACCCCAAGGAACAGACATCTGTGATCAAAGGGACATGAAGATCTAGAAACAAATGGAAGGAAAGCAGTGTAACAAAGGTACAATTTACCACCATGAATGACATGAAAATCACCTGACTGCCATTGGTTTCATTAAATGACGTTTTAATAGACTCCAATAGAGTGGGTGAAGATGGAAGACACAGAATTTTGTGGTGTCAGAGAGTCTGGATGCTAAAAGAGCTACAAGGCAGGAACTATTAGGTACCACATATTAACTGAGGCTAGTAGAGGTGATTGATCTAGTTTTGTTCCTACATCTACAACATCTGGAATTTCATTTCTTGAGGAATGTGAAGGGTGACTTGACAAGAAGAAAACTTGTATGTGAGTGAAAACTCACCTGCAGAGAACATTGCCAGATTCGTGTCGCCTGTTTCTCTTGTTTGAATCTTTACCTTCACAGCAGATGGAGGTTTTACTGAGTTAAACAGGCCACAGAAATGTTGCATCTGCCTGACAATTGCATCATGATGTGCTTAGTTCCTCCCACGAGATGGAGCAGCGGAGCTTCCTCTCTTGGCACTGCACCTCCACCCAAAAAAATCCCCTTTCCTGCAGGTGCAAGGGTTGACATTCACCTTGCATAGGTAGTCCACTGTGACATGTATCTCACACCTAATCAACTGAACGAAAATTGCACACTTTGAATGTCTCCAAACTGCCAAATCTTTTATATAGGTTAATAAATTTGGACAGGTACTAAGAATGATACAATCTACCAGCAGACTTGTTCTCATGAACAGAAAAACCCCCATGACTCTGAATGCAAAATGAGCATGAAATGCTCTTAAGAAATTGGAAATGATGAAATCAGCAAGGTCAGTGCTGGAGGAAGGAAGGGAAATGAGACACGAGCTAGACTGATTTGCTCTCTACCTCACAGCTTTCAAGTCAGTATTTAGATAAATTTTGATAAAGCTCCAGTTCAAGCCTGATAAAACATCCCTGAACTGCACAAAGCTCAGACCCCAGACCAGCTGGTGGGAAGCAGAGGAATGCTTGAGGCACAGGGAACATAAAATCCCTTAAGTATCTTACAATCCAAATCTCTGGTGGGCAGGAGCTCTCTGGTGTTTTTTGTACACTGCCTCACTCGGGAAAAAAAATGTATTGATGTAACTGTAGCTGTGTCCTGATGGCATGAAGAGACCTATCAAAGTGCCTCAACAAATTCAGCTCTTCCTGAGTGAAAGAAGAGCAAAAGAGATTCTATCTAAACCTGTTTTCCCTAGAGCCAGCTACAAATTCCACATGATATTCATCTGTTGGATGTCTAAGTGTATTGTACCAACATTTTTTTCACCGTCTACGCTGATGTTATTTGCAGAAGTGAATCTCAATCAAGTTACAATCGTAATTAGAAAAGCAAAGGAAACAAGAACAAATAGGAAGGACAAGCTTACAGAAAAGAGGAAAATGTAAGTTAAAACAATTAACTGTTTTAATTAAAGGTTGGATTAAAAAAAGGTTAGGATGATCTATATTTTGGAGTGGAATTTCCTATTTCATTATACCTCCTTGTTGCAGTTTGTTCTCTTTTCAAAGTAAATGAGCAGATCTTTATTTCTCGCATCTTCAAAATTTTGTTTGGTTTGACATTTTTAGTAAAAGGAATATAAAATAATAAAATCATCCAAAATAACTGGCTTTATGACTGGAGAGAGAGTGAATTGCCACCGTGTCACCTCTGTCAAGGACCTGCTGATGAATGACACAAATGTGTTCTGTTCAGGGTTTTTTATCAACTCTGTTGGTTAAGATACACAGATAGAGACATGAAGTCCATTGTAAGGTACATTCCATGTGAAAATACAACAACAAATCCCCAAAGAAGTAAGGCAAAAAAATAGTTTTGTTCCTTGATAAAGGTATTGATAAGGAGATCCAGTGAAATAGTCCTGGATCTAACAGAAAAAAGACCTTCAGCTGTTTAATATCAAAATAATGGATTTAACTTTTTTTTAATATATAAATTTGGAAAGCCTCTCTCATGGTTAATGAGGAAATTGAGAGTTTTTACAGAAGAAATTATATATACTAGAATACCTCAAAGAATACTCTGTGAGAGCTAACATTCTGCAAGCAGAGGTACTCTCTGGTGAAGTCAGTTAAATGGAGAAATTATCACCAAAAGTTGAGAGTTAGGCATATGGCAACTACCTATTCACAAAAGGGGAGAAAATCAGCTCCATAAGAGCAAGACAGAAAAATATTATGGTTTGAATTTGGTATAAGATTAAAGTATTTTGAGCACACTTTCAGTCCCTCACATGTATCATTTCCACCCTTGCTGTTTCATAAGAGTATTTTGTCTCTTGTGAAAAAAATTATTCTAATTTCACTTTCCTTTGATCAGGTTGAATTAAGTATAAATTTAATAGCTGTATAACAATAAAGCATTCATTCCTCATCCATAGATGTGAAAATGTCTGAATTTGGGCACTGAGGATCTAGAAAGCATGTGCCATCTTCCAGCTCATCCTTCAAATGATCTAAGGACCAATGGATTGCACTCTCTTCCCATTAACTTTTGCAGATGCCTGGACCAGATGTGGATCTATCCCTACAAAATCAAGACAAAAGTATCTTTCAGTGACTGATGGTGGTTAGGAGAATTGTCTGGCATAAAATGAGACTTTAGACTGCATAGATAATTTTTCATTCCTCCCTCTTGCTTTTGGGAGGCTTTTTGTTTTCAATCTGATTACTACCATGATATCCAAGGGATGCTTGGGACTGCATTGTGATTTGGAAAAGAAAGTATGCTACCAAAAAATAAACAAAAAAACCGCCTGTGTTTATTTCAAGTTTGTCCTGATTTGGTGTGTTTTCACCTTCTATTAGGTACTATTTTGTAAAAGCATGGCAGTAACTGAGCAGTCCTTTTGCTTGGCAGAAATTAAAGTCACTGTGCAGGAGTGTAATTTTAATGTATGTCCTGGGAGTGAAAGTCCACCAAGAAAGCTACAGTTAATTTAGCAGAGCTCATAATGTACACTCATTTTTAGCCATGGGGACTTGACTTTAAACTGTCTGAAGGTCAAGCATACAGAGACTGCTACAGAATCCTTCAAAAACCTGAGCCACATCACACATCTGCCACTCCTCGCTTAGAACAATTCAGCACAGTCAGAAGCCTTCCTCTAAAAAGAAGCTGAAGATAAAGTAAACACAGCAAATGAATTACCCTTCTCCCTCTGGAGAGGTCATGTTCGAGGTTCACTGCTGATGCAAGATGGTGAAGCTTGCACCAGTGCCCACCTGCCAGGGATTAAACAGAGAGCTACAGTCTCCAGTGCAATCAATGCCTAGTCTTTAATGGGCTCTAAATTCAGCACCGGAAGCTCTGACAAGCCCATAATCCATTCATTAATGTGTGTTAATATGTGCCCTGTGGAGCTGTCCTAACTTAAAAACAAAAGGCAAGGCATTCACATGTGTTATTTGGAATAGGATGGAACAGGGAACCCTTAGCGCCACGGAGAGAGGAACGATTGCAAAAAGGGTTTTATTGCACGTCTCCCAGCAGGATGTTTAGAAAATAAAGATCCAACACATACTGCAGCAATAAAGCAATTCCTCCTTGGCCAGATCCAGACAGTGCTATGCAATTGTTTCCTTGACTTATTTCAAATGAATAAACAGGTTTTCTTGTGTGCATCAAGCAGGTGTGCCCAGGTTCAAAGCTGTGATCCTCTGGATGTCTGGTTTGGGGAGAGCCGAGACATGAAGAAGGTCAACAGTCAGAAAGTGAAATGCTAAGATTCTACCCCTGTCTTCCTTCAGCCTTATGAGGCATGAAAATTGACCCAGCACTGTGCAAATTTGGCAGGTGTCTCATTCAAAAAAAATGTTGAAGACACCTAAAAACCCTTCCCCATAATGTGTGGTTCCAACTTATTGCTGGCAGCTTGGCCTGGTCTCTGATTCAAACCATGGATCAGAGACACAGCTGAATGCTAATTAAAAGCATCAAAATTTTGAGGACCCTGAACGAACGAGCATAGATGTAAACATATGGGAAAATAAATTTGAATGATATAACAGCCAAACAACAGGAACCAGCTCAAATCAATCTCACTTGTCTCTAGAGTTGAGAAATTTATACACATATTATTATGCTCTAATATTGTTATTATGGTTCAATTATGGTTTAATTAAACTCAACAGTTACTTGCATCAAAAAATAAAAAAATAGGATTTACTTTAAATAATTAGTTTACATTATAAACAATTTGCATAAACATAAACATTCTTGCTCTTTGTCCATGTAATGGGGACAGCTTTCCTTACATTATTTAAAGAAACCAACTTTTCTGCTGAACTTTTTAAAATTAGATTACACTACAGATTATGGAAGAGGAAGTTCAATAAAAAGTTTTACTGAGCATTAATCAATTTTACAACATTTGGATCCTTTATATTATCTTTTGCTAGTTTTGAATACCATCTTCCAAAATAAAATATCACTTGTCATGGTATTTTCTCTATACTTTAATAAAATTATTCAGCAAACAATATTGAGAGAAATAGATTAGGAGGTCCTTGGAAACACTACGAAATTCTGTTTATGGACAACAATACGAAAGGAATGGTACCAGCTGAAAATATCATTATTCTTTTAGCTTCTTATCTCATAACTAAATTTTAAATTATTCCAGTGTTTATCCTCTTTGTAGAGATAAAACTTAGGTACTGTCTACAAAATTTCATGAAAAACACTTCTGAAAACTTAAAAAATCATGATGGTGGTGATCCATAATATTTAGGGTCTGTTTAGCTCAGGGGCCACAATGGTTTCATACCTATTTTCTCTCTGACCGTCTGGTTGCAACAATTTCTCAGGTGGAAAAATACCATCAAAATGAAAAAAAATCTGACTGTGATTCTGAAGAAGATGTAAACTAACAATTGTTACATAAAACACTTCCAGGAGACTACACAGGAAATAACCAAATGGAAGTGCAGTTTGCCTCTCTTTCAACACCGACTATGAAGGGAACGTGGTAAAATTGATACCCTACTGATGCCAAAAAGGGGGGAAATGATGCTTTACAGTCCCACCTGGCTCGCCAGAAACTGATGCCTGGAAGGCTGACCTGAAACAGAGACTGGGCAGAGCTAGAGAATAAAGTAGGCATTTATTGAAAGGCCTCCAGGATCCACCTTGGGCAGGACAGGAGCCTGACCAAGGCTGCACCCAGAGTCCACTATGAATAGCCACACACAAATGGCTGAAAGGGCATGAAGTCTTAAGGTCATTTTTATAAGTTTTGGTTCATTTGCATACTGGGATTTAATTGTCCAATTACAGCTTCAGGTTGTGAGGTCTCATTCTTCTTATTCCTCCCTTCAGTCCACCACTCTTTGTGCTTTTGGGGCTGAAAGGTTTCCTTGGTTCCCAGCAGAAAAGCATTTGTTTTGTCTACCTACCCTGTGAGGAGAGCTTACTGGCACTTAATGTGAGCTCAGAACTACATCCCTAGGCAACACAGAATCTGCAAATATGAAAGCTAAAGCTTAAGGCATCACTACGGTGAGTTTTCATGGATGTTCCTAGCTTCATGCAGAATGCCTTTTGGAGGACACACCTTGGAGGTACATCTGCAGTGACAGAGAGGAATCTCCTTTATTTTCACTATGTTCACCTAAACATTTGGTAGTAAGGAGCAATAAATACATCATTTACTTTTTCCACCTAAAGCAAATAGATTACTCTAATACTGGATTTTAGATCATAACCCAAAGTTGAACCCTAAAAATTTCAATCCTTGCTTTCCTTCCCTCTTTTTGATGCCTCAGTATCAGATTAACTAGAAAGAGTAGCTGTGATGTAGACATCCTTCCAGCACCTACTGTGGTGAAGACAGATGCACCATTCATATTCCTTGCAATCTTGAGCTTTTTGACTGACTCTTTTGTACTCTGAAGGACCAGCAGACCCACTGGCTGCCCCTGCAATACTTCTGATCCGTTAGGATAATTTAAAGTATTTCTTTATCTTTATGTCTTCAGTTTTTTTCTTAATCTTCTTTTACATGTTATCTTTCAAACCTTACATTCCTTTATGCTAATGCTATTTGTCCTGTCTTTCTAGGATTTAACCTGGGATATGTAGTATCTCATTCTTACACACATAATTTATCTATTTTATCCCTTTATGTTTCCTTTCAATGCACTCAAATATATTTGTTATGGGAAATATAAGGATCCCATATTTCCTGAATAAATTCCATGATGATTCTCTAGATTTTAATTTCCTGAAATTCTCCTTAAATTACTATTTACAAATATCCTCTTATTGAATGCTGGTATCACAAACCTGATTCATCATTTCATGCCACTACAGCACAAATCAAATATTCAGTATTTACAACAAACCAAGCCGTCCTACAGTATATATTGAACAAAACTCTGTATCTTGTGCCAAATTTAAGTCCAGGTTAATTTTCTCCTTACATTCAGAGTTCAATGATCAATCAAAACCACAGTCAATCGTTCTAGCCATGTTCTGTTCTTACTTTGCAATTAATCAAAACACGCCTCATGCTCATGAGGAATAAATTTGGAATATAAAGAAAACTCAACTTCAGACAAATTATGAAGTGCAAGAATAAAAGATTTACCTCTCCTGCTACCAAAAATACAAGTGCGATAATTTCTAGGGCAGGTATGACACAACTTATTCAATGCTTTGATGACCAAGTCAATACCTGAAATGAAATCCTTGTAGCAGCACCCAGGTGGTGTGTTAGAGATGGATACTGTAGATTCTCTATTCTTTCTGCAGTCTTGACTCCTCAAAACAAATGACTGAAATTGAAAGAAACCTGCAGCATTGTTTTTCCAAATAAAGAAAAGTTTACAAATCTATTTAAAGGGTAAGGTGAAAACTTCAATAATAAATCAAGTGTAAACATATTTGAAGAATCCAGTGGTTTAAAACATCTCTTTTCCATTTTTAAAAGTAATATTTACACCTGAGCTCCCCTGTGCAGTTGTATTACGTGTATCACCACTGCTGAGGAACCATGCAGGGTCTCTGCCCAGTGCAGAAATGGATGCACAGTGACAGAATATAAGAAATGGCATCTAACTACTCTACAGTCTATATTTACATCTGCATAAAATGTGCACAAAAACCTCACCAACTTAACTCAGTAACTACTTTGCTCTGTCTGCAATGCCTAGAAATGTTAAGTGTCTAATGACAGATCCATAATTATTTATGCTTACTGGAAAATATTTTGGTTTAATTTACAAGCATGGTATTAGTTAATCCTGCCTAATTTGATCCTGCCCAAATATTTCTCACAAAAATTACACTCTAATGCAAATATTCCTCAGAATAAGCTGTCTTGATAAAAAGGCTGTCTCTCGGTGGTCTGGGAGGATATATTTGGTGCTGTAAATATTAATATAGAAACGTGACTTATTTCCTTGACATCCTTTGAAGTTGTCCGCCTTCTCTAAGTATCAATGCATCAAGAGAAGAAAGTGGCTGGATGTCATTTTAGAAAGCAAACTCTAAAAGGATGACCCTTATTAATAATAACCATAGAATTATTTTGATTTTCTCCAAGCACTATGCTAAAAAAAGTCAATCAAATAAAAAGACTTAGCCAGCTCTTAGACATGAAAAGCATTGTATTTTCTTTGAGGCATAGCTTCCAGAAAGGCTGTGTTTACAATGGAAGATGGCACAATAAGAGAGACTGTTATAAAAATACAAACAAATAATAATGATAATGATAATAATAAAAAGAATCATTTTCTTCTCACAAGGAAAATATATGCTAAACTGCATTACTTATCTATCAGCAAGAAAGGATTCTTTCCCGGAGGAATGAACAGATTCAAGAATTCTGTGGAAAGGAATGGGATATTTCACTGAAATCTGAATAATTAGTTTTGTGAGATACATCAACTACTTAAAATTATTCAATTTGTTTGTGCTGCAGTCTGAAATCTGTCACTAATCAAGCAGGTGAACAGAGAAGGAAAATTCCTTTGGTGACCCACATTTACTTTTCATTTCTCTTCTAGTGAATTCATCTTAACCATTTAGAGGAAAGTTGGTCTCATAGGCCAGGTAATTTTCCAATATTGATGTCAATTAGTGCTAATTGTGAAAGGCATTTTTAATGGTATAGACCTCTGTTCATCAAGAAATAGGACAAACCCACCAAAACAGAGCACTGCTCAATGGATGCATGGGAACAATTTTCAGTCACTAATGACTGGACTGGGGTGCTGGCTGATGGCGAGAAGCTACATTTCCATGATAATAATTTGAATTCTTATTTCTTTGCCTACATGCATATCTATGAACAGTTCATCAGACCATACAAATTTGAAAATTTCAAAGTAAAAATGTGTTAAACTATTTATCTTGAAAATCTGAATAGTTTGCCTTGTTATTTATTTTGCATAAATCATATTTTAAAGAAGAGGAAATATGGGGCAAATAAATATTTTTCTTGAAGGCTGTGGGAAAGCCATTGATACTGTTTTAAAATTGAGTACCAATCTCCAAAACATCCATCCTTGCTTGTAGGATTATTTTGCTAGTTTAGAGAAACTAATTAAAGCTAGTTAAAAATGTATAAAAGTATTTTTCAACCAAGATAAGAATATTGTCCAAGAATGTATCACTGTCAATCACAAAGGTTTGATAGAGAAAGGGAATATCGTTAACTCAACTCAATATTCTATATTGTTGAACAGTGGTATCACACAAAATGTATCTAAAATTTACAGATATAAAAAGATAAAACTTTTAACAGTGTCACAGTTAAAATAAAATGTTTCTGTGATTTCAGTCAGATTGTTTTATTCCATAGTATTTAATAATTTTTGTTCCAATTCACAGTCTGTTTGTTTTTACAGAACTGAAAATTTAGGCTGAAATCCTAGCAGCTCACCTAGCAGGGTAAAGGGACTCTTTTGTCAATGAAAATAATACTCTAAAGTAACCATTTTGAAAAGAAAGACAAAATGTGAGTCAGTGTATTTAACCCAATATCCAATTTCACTGAAACTAATAGAAATTAAATGTACAAACAAGCTTAATATCTAGATGGAGGCTCAGTGAGTTTTTTCAGGCACCATCATATCCTCCTCACTGAATTTCTCTGCTGTGCATCACCAGTTCTACCAAATTTGGAGTGGCTGAAATAAGCTGAAAGGAGCTGAGCCACACTCTTCACCATCGCTGGCATGTCCTTGTGAATTAACGTCCACTCTTCCTCTTCCCACCCCACTATTTTCCCTTTGGGACTACCATTTCTCAGCTGGAGATAAGACTGAAGAATAGAATCAAGGCAGGAAGGAAAATAAATGAAGCGTCTCCCTATACAACATGCTGAGCAAATCTTGATATGGTGGCCAGGTGGACTTATCTCAAAAATTCTATCTAGAGATGGTGTCTTGCATGTCCTCCCCACAAATTCTGCTGCGATGTGAATCACAGAATCATAGAATATCCTGAGTTGGAAGGGACTCAAAGAATTGTGGTGTTCAGCTCCAAATCTGAATGCAGATCTTGTAGAAGTAATGGCAGGATTTGAAAAAAAAATCAGCACACTCACATTGGGAACATCTTCTGACAATCTGTGAAATTTCCAAATTATTTTCACCACTGCTGAGTTTTAATTTTGCTTAGGTAATTTAAGACCCTCAAAAATCTATTAACTGAGAGACTGAATGAAGGATCTAAATTAGGTGAGATGGATTGTATCCTGGAGATGCTGCTTTCTAGACTACGTGAAGAATCTAATTAAGTATCTTAGAGAACATGTTGTCTGCAAAGACCTAATGTGATAAATCCTGTCTAGGTGATATGTTCAAGAGTACATGGGAAGTTTTTAATAGGATTGGGAATATTCTTCAGATTTTGTGTCAAAAGTCAAATTATAAAATTGGCCTGACCTTTGCCTGCTGCTTTCCTTCCATCAGTATCAATGGCTGATGCATTGCACATTCCCAAATGGTTCAGAGAGCAATGGATTCCTAAAGTACAATGAAGCCAATAACTCTGCAATAACTGAAGTCTGCTAAATCAGCAAAAATGTTAGATTGAAGAATTTAGATAAAAAGATTCCCTAAATCTTGAGGATCAACCATGACCAGCTGGGAGAAAGGACTTGACTGCCATTAAAAACTTATTATACACCTTTATATTAAGGGCCTATAAGAAGAGAACACTCTGTCTTTAATACAGCAGCAGATAAGATTACTTCAACAGGATTACAGGTATATTATGAGATTTATGTGTTACTCATTGCTGGATTATGTTTCAGAGAGCTTGAAGCATAAAAACAAGAAAGACAATTTCTTGAAGGCCAGCATTTAATTATAGACTTATCCAATAACCTATTATTGAACCTGCTCGTCAAATAGGCTCTGTCCAAAGGATTATACCTAACTGTGCAATTTTTCATTGGATTTAGTTTTAAAGGCTGAGCAAAGGTTTTGGAAATGAAAGCAGGAGACTGTCAACAAAATGCTCAGATTTTACCATCAAAGTCTTTAGCAGAACATAAATCTCAGTCAGTTATTTAGTTGATTATCCTTTGTGATATTCCTTATTTGCTGAGCATTCCAACAAAAATTTCAGGCATTTTAACAGCACCTTCAAAAGAAATTTAACAACCCTATCTAAATCTCTCCAGAAAGGCCAGAAGTATCAATTCTATTAATTTTAGGTCGCTCAATATGTAGAACTCATGTCCCCTTGAAAGAGGAGGAAAACAATGCAGAAGTTTAATTATCCTTATAACCTACCAGACATGAAAATAGAAGAGACCTTAGAAAATTGACCATAGTTTTGCATAGGTCAAACTTACTAAATGGGAAATGGGTTAATAAATGGGAAACAATGAAAATAATCAACACTTCCTTTGTAGTGTATAATACAGTAGCATGTCAAAAACCAAAAACTGGACAATCAATGAGAAACACACCACTAACTTAACCACTTACTCTTTATTAAGACAATTTCCTAGTTTAGCCCTAAGGTAAATAACAGAACTCCAGTTGTTGGGTAGTGGGTAGCGGACAATTAAGCAAAAATTGCCACTGCATAAATCAAACCAAATCTGTTTGATCTAAATAAAATGTTTCTGAGGACGTTGATAACTCACTCTCCTTTGACAGATTTCCAGAACAATGACCCAGTGCTTTCCAGATATTACAAAATGACATATTTGTCCTCTATATAAGAGAAAGTAAGACGGCTGCAGGAATATCTGGAATATTCTGGTTTTTTTCCCAGCTGGGAGAAAAATGCAGAGCGATGCATCATCACTAAACTGTCATCCTAACCCAGTCTGTGTAGTAGAAATGTGGCTTGAATGTGTCTCTCAGAGGTGACATCTCTCAGATGCACTCCTAGATCAGGTACGTACTGACACAGCAACCCTCCCACAGGTCTATTCCACTCAGACCTTAAAGCCAGGGCCCCCAAATGTGAATTTGCCACCTTCAATGCGTTTCAATGACTGAACTGGAAATTTTATCAAAACCCAGTGGTGCTTCCTACTGTGACAGATAAAACTACACTTTGCCAAGGGAATGACACAGAACAAAGGAAAGATCAAATAATGTGGCTCTTTTTTCAGAAACTTTGCCTTTAACCTTAAGATAAGTTTGCCATTGGCACAACAGGATGAGCACATGTGAATAGGTTGATAGCATCAGCAGAATAAGATGTAAACACTTCAATCCTTCTGGGATCTTGAGTAATAAAAGCAAGAGTTTCATGCCCTGAACTTTTTCATGATTAGGGAATAGTCTGTTTGCACTTGTACATTGTATGCACTAGTTTATTTAGCCAAAGTTTGTTTGTTTTTTTCCTCTATTCCTGAGAGCTCACATCTGTAAGAATAGTTGAGATTAAAGATCTCTATTACACTTAGGAAATTTCATTTGGTGTATCTTGCTGGGACAATAATAAAGCCTCCTCTTGAGCACAGTAAATATCTATTATAATATTCAATGATAAAACATTCTTCCATGTGTTTGTTGTTACTCATTTTTCCTTTTGGGAAGCTATATTCTACCATTAAAAAAAACCTTACGAGGTTCCCAAGTGAAAGGATTACTCAGTCTCTAAACTTTTGCTCTCTTCTATTGTAAAATTCCATTCTGAATATTGCTCACTCTTTGTAGAAATGCTCTCATGCTAAAAAGTTCACTAATATCTTCTAAATTATTAGATCCTGAGACTTAATGTAAGGGCACGCACATTTTCGATGGAGTTCGTATTGAGTTCCTAAGACCTTAAACAAATTCATAGTTATAATTTTAAATTGCATCCAAACCTGAAAAATGCATAAAACCTAGTTTGGATTAATGTTGCCAAGTGTGTCAAAAGTGCTCTGAGAGCAACTTGTTTTGAAGTATATCTATTTCAAAAAATAGATTTTGGGTCGATCTCTCTCAAGACCTTTCCTAGAGCACAAACCCAATAATACACTTATATTGACCCAGACATAAATAAAAAATTAATTGTGTTCAAATGCACCATTGCATACAGAAATACAGTCTCTTTGCCATGGATAACTACAAAGATACCTTTTTTTTCCTTGTTTCAGCAAAAGGAAAAACTTGGAGTGGTCCCTACTCTTTTTCCTATAGCTTTGTTTTGCTGAAAGCAGCACTGTGAGCTAAGGATGTGAAATGGTTACATGTGACAGGCTGAATGTCAGTGTCAGAGCATGGAGCCTGACCTGGGCTTGCAAAGGGAGGCTCATTACAAGCACACTCAGACAGCCTTTCAATCTCCGGCATGGCTTCGCCCAATTCGTGCTTCAAACCAGAATAAGCAAATACCCCTCCAACAGCCTCCCTTGAGTCACCCTGCAGGGCTGAAGTGTTAAACTGTGCAGCTCTGTTTTGAGTTTGTTCAGTATTTGTTTAACCTGAAGTGCCAGAAACGCTATAAATCCCTCGTTCTATTTCGCATGTCCCTTTTCATTTACTAAACCTTCTAAAGGTCAGAGCACGCACGCTCCTCCCTGAAAGGGTTGCCCTTTCTTACACTGCACATCCAGGGTGGGAGATGGGATGAGATGTGGGAACAGCAAAAGCCATCAGGAAATACAGATTGGAGAAATAGCCAAGACTAACACACCTGCTGAAATATGTGTTCCGGTTGTTTTTTCAGTAGCACACCCACTGAAAATACCAAAAACATGTTTGACATCATCCTTTCGATCTAGGTGTTACAATGGCATCACAGGAAATGATAGTTACAACAATTAAATTCAAACTGGCAGGAAATTAGTTAAGGATGATATCCAAAAGATTATTATCTGCAATAATCTGGTTTCAATAGGTGGATGAAGAAGTCGGGCTGTCAGTTTTCTGGGAAGCTGTATTTACTTTGTGAGTAACAAAGATCAGTATGGGAATCTCCTTCTGGGAAGGATGGTTCTAGACCTTCTGAATCCCCATCAGGCACTGAATATCAACTCTTCCTGGGAACAGGAATCCCACAGGAAACTTCTGTGATGATATTTGTATCTCAGTAGAATAAATATTGGGTGTAAATGTTAAATAATACCTGTGGTTCAAAATCCCTAAAGCAAAACTGGGCTATATTTGTGACAGGGCCTTCTGCAATCTTCAAGTCCTAGGACCCTTATAAACCAACCAAAAGGCCTCTCTAATTTTCTGTGATAGCTATTGGCTACACAGTTTAGATCTATTAGAACAGAATAAAATAGAAATACCCACAACTGTAAGTGAAAAATTAACTAGTTTTTAGACTTTAAAACCTTGTTTAAGTGTTTACTGGATGATGAAAAAATTATTAAGAATCAAATCTTCCAGATACAAAATCTTCCCAGAACAAAAAAAACTGACATTATTCACCAATGGGAATTATAGAATCCTTTGTAAGTATGTTTTACATTAGAGTAACCAAGCAGAGAATCAGTCCCTTGGATTCTGATATAAACAGTGCTTTAAAGTGTACACTACTAGGAAATTAGAAGTCAACAGAAGGATTTGCCTAGAAGCTGTTTGTTCTTAGAACAGCTTTCAGAGACAGACAGAAGCCTCATACATAGCAATGGATGAATAGTAAAGTAACATTTTGTTTTGTTAAAAATTACCTTGTCATAGTATCTAGAGATTTGTTCCAGATTATTTTACAATAAATCTAATTCCATTTTGGAAACAAAAGTAATCTTCAGATGAGATGTATATATGTACATTTGCAAAACTAGATTTCTGTAACACTTCTGTAGGACTATTTCATTTTTCACAAGACGTTTTTAATACACAAGTGGTTACTGGGTTAGATATTAGTGTCTTGGTTTCAAAATCATGGACTGTTTAGACATTTTGCTCTGCATACCTTTCTGATAACACACTTTTCATAAGCTAGAATCTTTTCTGTCAAGGAAAAGATTTCTGTCACCAGAATCAACTCAAATGAAAGAGGTATAACAATAATAATAATAATAATCATCATCAACAACAACATCATCATCATCACAGAAATCCTTTGTTTAATGTTACTACAGTAGGAGAATAATGAAAGGAACAGAAATATTTTAATCCTGAAGTTTTTCATAGGCTGTTTTAGGTTGCAGTACTGGTAGAACTTAATGGTAACTCATTTATCTCTGCCATTCCATATTTGCTTTTTAAACAGAGTGGGAGGAAGCCAACCTTATCCTTGTCTGCATCACAAGAGATCTCAGGCTTCCTGCTAACTTTTAAGGCTGTGTGACCCAGAAGTGTATCCCTGCGTGCAATTGGCTATTTTGGTTGTCAGTTCAAAAGAAATCACCAATTGCTCCTCACCATCTGTGCTAAACCAACACGGTTTTAAATTAAAAAAGAGTCAATTCGGATAAGATAAAAAAGACTTTTTACAATGAGCTAATGGAGCACTGGAAGCAGTTTCCCAGGGAGGTGGTAGAAGCCCCATCCCAGGCAATATTCCAGGCCAGGCTGGACTGGGATCTGAGCAGCCTGGTCCAGTGGAAGGTGACCCTGCTCATTGCAGGGGATTTGAACTGGGTGAACTTCAAAGGTCTCTTCCAACCCAGACTACTGTGTGATTCTATGAAGAGTGAAAAACTTGAACTAGTTTTATAAACTAAAAACTGGAAAAGGTCACTTTTCTGGCTGGTTTTACGGGTCCTATCACCATTTATCCACTAGGTTTTCATCAAAGGTCAAGATATCTTTAGTTCTTTTTGTGATGTTAGACAAGTATCTTTTCACTTCTCAGTCCCAATTTCTTATATGAAAAATGATGTTTAGCACATTTGTCTTTTATATCTATTTAAATTTAGATTCTGGGACAGAGTGTCCACATTTTTTGTAAGCATGAATAGTGAAAGGGCTCCAACTTGAAAATGTTCCCAAAAAGTAGCAGCCTTTAAATGAATGATATTTTAAAATAAATTACTTTTTAATAAACTCAGTATCTAATTATGTGGGTATTCAGCATCCTCTTTTACCTAATATAGAGTATTAAAATACATTGAATACAAAATAAAATCAAAATAAAGGTCACATTGAGAATTAAATGTAAAACACTAAAGTGTTCCTTCAGTATTCAGGCAAATATATTTGAAAAAATAAAGTTGCCCCATAGTGCATAGGTGCATAGAAAAACATCATGCAGTTGTACAATGAAACATAGAACTTTAAAGGAAAAAAATACATTTTATTCTCCAAAATAGTTCACAAAGCTTTTTTCTGATATTTTATGGAACTGAATCCTATTTATACTCCTCCAGTACCATGTATAGTTTTGGAAGTGTGTAGGGCAATTGTGAGACAGCTTTGACATTTGCTTGAGCCCAAAAACTTTCCTGCTTGTCCATCCCCGTTAAATAAAGAATGATTCCTTGGACTTACGAAGAGGAGCCTGTCCCTCAGCAAATTTCTTCTTTACCAACTTGTTTAAACATGCATCCTAAAACTCTCAAAGAGCACATCACTTGTTAAAATCCCTGCATGAGTGATCAGCAAAGGAAGAGGTTTAGGCATGTAAGTGTCTATCAGGCTGCAGAGATTTCCCCAGAATTTGTATTAGAAATTCCTTTGCTGTGAACAGCAGTTGAATTTACTTCCACGACTGGGGATGCCCTGTTGTTTTCCATCCCAAATGAATTTTGACTCACAGGATTCTGTTTAATGTATCTCTTCCCAGACACAACCTCATGTACCAGGGCAAAAGGGAACAAGGGTTAGAGAGGTAAGGGTCTGGAAAGTTGAAATTTGAATGATTCCAAAGTCATCTGATATAAAACTGTATAATAAAATTTAGGAGAAGAAAAAAAAAGCTGGCACTGGTTAACAAAAATGACTAAAGCATAGAGCTAATCTTGGAATCATGCTAACAATTCCTATTTTGTCTGACTCTGGAAAGCTCCAAAGTCAAAATAAACCTGAAGCAAACTGAAGTACACCCCCAAAATCTGGGCCACCTCTAAAGGAATGAAACACTTCCTTTTTGCTGCTTTTTATCAATATCGTGTCCACTGGCTCTGCTATGTGAGGCAAAATACTTTGGTGCAGTAATTCCAATTATAATTTTGGTCTAGGAAAAAGAGTCAGAAGCTGAAGGATGAGGCCCTTCCCACCTCTTCAGGAAAAAGAGAAAGAACAGAGCAGATTAAGGGAAACCCGTATACTGTGAATATATTGTCAAAAAAAACCCACTCTGCTGGAGTGACTGTAATATGGAAAGCATAAGGAGACTGCTACAGTGCAAATGAGCCCTCAGTGCTGCTTAAATTGAAGCTGGAGTTACTGTTGACTCTGGAAATATCCCTGGAACAGAAAGGGACAGTAAAGGCACAAGGCCATTGTAGTCTTTGCACTTGCAGACCTGGAAAGTCTGTTTTGTTCAGCATTACAGCTTAAAACCTCACCCAGGCCTATTGGAGTGAGGAGATGTAGGGAGAAACTAGGAAAGGAATTCATACATGCAGTTGGACAAGCAGTGACTGATGAGGTGGCTCAATCTAAAGACAAAAGAGTATTTGAAAATGCAGCTTTAAAGTTGAAAAAATTTGGAAGGCCTGTAGTCAACTGTTTAACCCTCCAGATAAATAAATAAATAATACTTCTAAAACCTGCCTTATACAAGACTTCAGGCCAAAAAACCCACATAAATGCTGTATAGTGGTTTTGATTTTAATGGTCTCAATTAAAGTAGTTGTAAAAATTCATTTACATATGTTTAGTAATTAATGCCATAAAGTATTCTCACACAGACAATGGTGGGACAGTAATTATGTGTCTCCCAGTCTGTCTGTGTAACTATTTTTACCATATGACCTTTCTTTGTATTTTTTTTCTCAACAATCAAAAGTTTTGCTTTTAGTAGTTCCAATTACAATTTATTATGCCAAGATTTCCAATAGTTGAAATAATTATCCAGTAATCTGTTCTGATACGTTTAATTATTTTTGTTGAGAATGCTGTACATATGAATCAAATTATATGAGCTGTTGCCTTCTGTCTCTATACTGGTTGATAAAGATGATTGAAGTAGACCTCATTTCAGTTTAATTCCCTATTTTCTATGCCGTGCTGCCCATAGTATTGGGTGGTTTACTTAAAATATCTTTATTGGCAAATAGAATTCTCCCAGAAGACCAGAATAGAGAGGGTTATATATAGAAAGAAACACACCAAAATCTAACACAAAACTTCCTGTGTGAAAAGCAGATTGAAAGTGTTTTGATATTTGACACGTATGTTTAGTACAGCCCACATTGGACTTAAAATATTTGACAAAAGTGAACATGCTACTAGAGAAATATAATGTAATTATTGAGTTTCTATCACCTTGTGTTGCTATACATTAATTATTTGGTGTAAAATATCTTATTGGAATGCAACATTCATCACTTTAGAGCTATGGCCTTATAGATGGTCTTTAGGGACATATTTTCTACTAGTGTCTAATCCCATTCCTCCTCACTGGAAGAAGCTGCTCCAACATAGGTTTTTGTCAGCTGCAACAGACACGTGATATTAAACCTCTTTTCTTTGACTAAAAGGTTTTATTACAATTCTGACTGGATTTAGCTGAGATGGAAAGTAATCAAGCTACTGTAATAAATTCAAAACTGTGCCTAGCATGGAAGTATTAATATCCACTGTAGCACTGCAGAAAATCTTTTGCTTTATCCTTTAAATCATTCTATCCTTTTTTGGCTTGTGCTGGCAAGAGTTTTCCTGGCTCTTTATGGATCATTTAAGAGGAAATGTTGAATTCTGCTGGAGTCTGGAGCCAGAGTATTTTGGCTCTGTGCTCTTGAGCTGCAGGAAGGGAAGTTCATTGCCACAGCCTTAGCATGAGCCCGTCTCCTTGGAGTCCAACATCCTCCATGTGTTCCTGCAGGCTCCTCCCAGCCTGGAGGGTGCCCCACCACCCCAGAACTGCTGAGATTAATTGGTTTGAAAACACTCCCTGTCTACAAAAGCCAGGAGACCACTATTCCTAACATAAGCTCTGAACTGCCGACTCATTTTGTGTTTCAAGCTTAGTAGGCGTGTTCTGTGCTCTACAGCAGCAGCAGAATTAAACATAAGGAGGTGACTGCTGCATTGCATCCATGATTGCTGCATCAGTGCTGCTGGAAAAATGCATTGTGAAAATATCAATAATATACGTTTCAATGGAATTTCACTAAAATTCTATGATAAAACACATTTAGATGTATTTTGAATGGATAATTAATCACTTTTGTGGGACTTATGGTTGTGTTGTCCCAGAATAACCTTTTCCATGATTTTACTGTGCACTCAGTGAGACTGACAGGTATCGTTGTTCTTGCCCTTCTTGAAAAGTGGAACAACGTAAACCAGCTTCCACTCAACATAATTCTGTGTTTCTTTCTACCTATTTTACTTTTGTCATCTTTCCAGGCGTATTTGACTTTCCCTTAGGCCTAAAATATCCGGCAAGATTCATAAAAGCTTTAATGAGTCAGAAATTAGTCAGAAGATATTTGCAGCTTGTAAAAGTTTCAAATTGATGGCATCTTTCAATCTGCTAACTGGCTTGTTTTCAACAACAGGCTATTTATTAAGGAAGAATTCCCCAATGTGGATGTTGTTATCCTAGCCATAACAGAATGTGCCATTGAGTGTCTAATATTAATTGTCTATCTCTATATATATTACATAGATAATTGCAACTAGTTTTTAAGTTGTCCTATTGTACAGATAGGGAGCACTCTAAATCAATTCAGTTGATAAAGTGATGTATCTCTCCTGATTTCTATGAGGATCTTCCTTGGAAGCTGTGATGAAAATTCACAGAAACCTCACTGATTTTAGTGCATTTAATCTTCATTCATGCCAGCTCAACAGATGAAAATATGTTATGGATTTTCTGTCTTTCTCTGGAAATTAAGTTAAAATTAATAATCAACTAATGTTTGGAGAAAAGAGACTATTTATAATTTATCTGCGAAGTAAGTGGCATTTTTTGGCCATTTTATGATCATGGATGATGACAGAGCTCATGAGGAAATAAATACCTTACCAGAGACCTCAAATCAGAATGCCTGCAGCCTTTGCAGTAGGGAGAAGAATGAGGATTGACTGGGTGTTCTGAAGTCTGGAATTTCTTTGTGTTTCAGTGTCTAAAATGTCTCAAACATTTGGACACGTTGGATATGGCTTCTCAGTTTTTCACAAGATAGAAATATAATCTCATTTTATGGTAGATATATCATTAAAACTTTGAGCACATGGAGCTACAATGAGGGCAACCAACAGGTTTAGGATGTTTCAACTGATCATAGATCTCTCATCCAGGAGAATTAGGTTCAAAGCGCTAGCAGTGACATATTTTCTGTATTTAACTGGAATGGAGAAGAAATATCTTAGATTGCAGGGGGGTTTTATATATATAATTATCATAGTTTTTTTCATTTGTAATTACAGTTAGAGATACTCGTCACTGATGAAATCATCATAATGAATTTAATTTCTACATTACTAATATTGCTGCCTTTGTCTATCAGTTTCTTTGCCTGCTATTATTATGAAAAATAGATTTTTGATGGATAAGACATTAGCAGTGATAATTGAAATTAAGTGATAACACACGTATAAGGTAATAGAGAAAAATAAGATCTGTAGAATTCCTTACAGGAATTGTGTCAAGTCCACATGAAAACCATTGGTTATTTACACCTGAAGGGGAGGAATACTCAAAGATGACTGATTGCAAACTAACATAGCATTGTTCACATGCAAAATTGTAACCTTAAATTCAGTTTTTCTCCTGAGAATAATTTGTTAGGTGTTGAAAAGTGAAGTACTGAAAAATCTACCCAAGAAGGGAAATAGAGCCATATGCATAGTTCTGATTTCGGCGGGTCGGTTGTTTTTTGGCTACATCTATTTCTTAATTAATAATTGAAATCAGTAGCTGAAACAATTACTTATCTGAATATTAATAACCCTTTAGTAGGTCTATTTATTTATTTATTTTTTACATTATTAGTTTTTAACACATTGTTAGGTAAAGAACTGTGTGGACACTGCCCATTTTTAAGGGATAAATCACTGTGTAGAGTGTTTGTGGAACAGGAAAGATGATGGTGGATTAGGTGTGCATTCCTACAGCTCTGAGGTGTGTGGGGATGTAGTCTATGCCCAAGCAATGACACTTTTTAATGTTTTCAGGGAATCATAGGATTTTCCTGTTGGAAAATCCTCTGGAGGTCATCTAGTTCAACCCTCCTGCTTATTCCTTAGTGTTTTTATGGAGACACAAATTCTGCATTTAAAAATCTGCTCTAACAATTCTCATTTGCCAGTAACTGGGAGGTGAGAGACAGAATGGGACTGGAGGGAAAAACTGTATAAGTAACTTGAATCTGAAGTACTGCTGTGTAGAGGGAGTAGGGAAAAGCAATGTGATAAATTTTTACTGTACATAGAAGTAACTTTGCTATTTTCCTTAGCATTTTTCCTTAGAAAACAGTTTGCTTATTTCTAAAGCAAGCTTTTAAACATTGTTTCCTAAATTTATGTGTAGTTTTTTGCTCTCCAAAAATAAAATATTTTGTAAGTTTAGTAGGTCCATGGACTGTTTTTATAATCCAATACACGCACACTCCATGTTATATTAATGCACCCAAATTTCACAATCACTGGCCAGCTGATGTACATCCTGTCGCGTGCAAATTCTTATTTGTTTAGAGGAAACTAGAGCTCGTGAGCTTTGATTCATAATTCCCATTTTGATACTCAGAAAATTCTCTTTCCAGTCATACAATGCACATTTTTCTGATTTAAAAAGATGATTTCAGAGGTAGGTCACCGTTTTCATGTCCCCCTTGCATGAGTTAAAAAGTTCAGCTGGGACACAAATACTCAAAGTCTTTAAGCAAGATGTTGAGAACTCTTAAATTACTGCACTATCAAGATAGATGAAATGGTAAACAGCACTTGAGCAATCAAAACTCTGATTTCATGCTTCCTTTTAAAGAATAAAAGGTCCCCAGAAAGTATTTCTGCATTCCTCTTCACTCAGTTTCCCCTTGCAATTCAAAAGCAAATATGACTTGTTTGATATAACAAACTGAGGTGGAGGTGAACCAAAAGACCCATTCTCACATGGCAATCATGGAACACACAACCATGAATTATGCAGTGAACTTAATCTGATCCCATGCAAGGAAGGGACCTAAAACACTGAAATGTTCGTGGCACATTGCTTCTCCTGCTCCGGAATAGCAGAATTGACATAAAACATCTTGGAAGAAACTCCTATTAGGCATTAACAATTTGCCATGCAGGTTAGATTCTTGTCAGATAAATGGAGAGTTAAAACATCCCATTTACTTGGTACCTTGTTTCCCAGAAAAGGAAGTTAGGAAAAAGCCACAGAAATCCAATCTGTGAAACATTAGGGGAGTCTGAAGAAATTCCTCTTTCCCCCAAGTGTGTTCTCCTGTTTTATATGTCTGAAAACGGGATGCATACAATTGTGGTGAAAGGGTTGAAGATATCTCAGTGAACAGGACTGGGGAACAAGGATACACAGCACACTCTTGTGTAGACTTATCAGCATATACACACACACACATGCATTTAAACCTAATGTTTCATATATTTAATGTTATGAAGCCCATTTCTATTACTATTATGAAGTAGAACTGAGACACCATCATTAATATAGCTCTACCCTTTTCACATCCTCACAGAAATACTTTTCTTCAATTTTATCCACAATAAAGGTCACCTTTCTGCCTTCATGAGGCAGATTTTATTAATTATCTCCCCTTGCCCCTCATTTCACCCTCTGCTTTCCCCTTGCTGTGCAGAGTAAGGTGGCAAAGTATTAACACATGGGGTTAGCATGTCCATACTGTGATAGCAGTTCTTGGTTGTGCAGAAGGAAGAGATAATATTGGTTTATTTTTGCACTGAATACTCAACAGATGACTGTGTACAATTGTGGAATACAAGCAAGGAGAGGATGGGACAAAATACATATCCTTGCAAAAGGAGTAAGGATGAAGTAAGTCCCCTCCTTGGTTATTGGTTTGTTAATTTGTGAATAATCCAAGAATTTTTTATGATTTGGCTTTATGAAATAGAAGCATGTGGTTTTCAGGTTTCTGAAACTGGTCTCCAGGATCCCGGACCCTTCTCTTATGCTGAAATTTCTTTTTTTCTTTTTATTTGCATTAAACACTCTGAAAAACTGAGTCTTCTGACTCTTCAAATTGTGATACGAACTAGCCACCACAAAGATAGGGCTTTTTCTATGAGACATACTAAAATGAGCTTTTCTCTAGTACAAACCTACTAAAAAACTACTTCATGCAATCCTAAGAACAAGCTGAAATATATGATGAAATTTATCCCCAAATCAGTCTGTATTCTCATATTCTCTTATCCACATTTTGCCCTTTCTTCCTTCTACTCTGGTTTCTTTTTCCCACTTTATCACCTCTTAAATATGCTCTGTTTTCTTACTGCTGGGAGAAGTTAGCATATCATTCTGCCATTTCCAGATGTTGATGTCATTTGCCATACAGATGACTTCAGAAGCTTCAGAAGCTATTGAAAGAAACGGAAAGAAAGAAACAGAGATATCTACTAGGATGTTGGCTAAACTGTTAAAAATGTAGGTGGTCACCAAGATTAAGTTGCCAGTTTAAGAAGGTTAGATTAAACAAAACTAATAGATTCTTCTGAATTGCATTTAATTTGATTTAACTCATCAGGTAAAATTCTTTCATAGTTTGTCTATATTCAACTCTCTAAATTTAAAAAAAATTCAACCACGTATTTTTTGTCGGAGATAAAACAATGACTTCATTAAATGGCCTGACAAATGAACTGCTTCACAGAGGAAAATATAACTACAAAAATTAAAGGAAATTAGGATTTTTTATTCTCTGAGTTGCTCCCCTCGTACTCTGAGTCGGATTTAAGTTTGTTACTGTCTATAGAGTATTAAATTACAACAGTTTCAAGATCAGACCTAGTAAAAGGAAAATCACTGGTCATGGAATATTCAAGAATCTTGAATCAATCAACACAGTTGAAGACTTATTTTCAATATTATCAGGTTTATCATATATACATATATTGGCAAGATTTACATATTTAATATCAGCAAACTGTCTCAAAGTTCTTATGAAAATAGGTCAGAATTGAAACTGAACTTCCTTGCACTGTTAAATCACAATCCAAATAAAACACCATATTGGGTTAATATATCTTTTTATCCAATATTTATGTATAAATGTAAATTCTCGTTCTTTAGATGAAAGGATTTAACTTATTCTTTCTAAAATATATTTTATATTTTTTATTCATCAGTTTTGAATTCCATGTCATCCCTCAGTATTGTTCTATTTCATGTACCAACAAATACAAATTTGGAACAACTTTTGTTTCCTTTAAATGTTTAGACCATTGCTGAAGGAAAAGATGACAATAACAGCTGAGTTTCCACGTTCTGTGCTAGCTTGAACTAAATCTGATTTGGAAAATTGAATGTGAAATAACGTATGTCAAGTAGTCTGCAAGTTAGCAGATATTTTGTGAGAAATATAAACATGGAGCAGTGCTCTTGAATAAACCAGAAATGTTGGTGCCAGACCACTTTCTTTTTTCCTGAAACAGAAAACAAAAGTGTTATTATGCAGGCAAAAGAAATAAAGCTAATTTACAGAGGTTCTTCCAATACTTCATTCAACTGACTACAAAGCTTCTGTAGCTTTTGTAGAAAATGAATTATTATGAGGGGCCTGATCACTAAACTGGGTAAAAATTTATCCACAACTGAGATATCAGTGTGAACTTGATGTTAGATTTAATGTGGTACATCAGAAAAGCATTCTGAAAGAAACTGCAAAGAGTTTATCAAGAAAAAACAAATCTTAGAGGACCAATCCTCTACTAGCTTTTTATTTTTTGTTGTAGAAAAATAGTCCTTTCTCCAGACATTTTCCTCTAGTCCAAATTTAGAATCTTAATCTTTGAACAGTTTAGGATCTGAGCTCTGTTTCAGAAAGGCCACTTTCAATAAATTTTGAGAGAAAGTGTACAAAGCAGGATATGAAAGGAAGAAAAGGTAATAAAATTACTAATAAGAAGAAAGAGTTAATCACCAAGCTGTATATTTATGCCATGGCAGAAGATCAAAGGAACTTAATGTGCTTGACAAGTTTATCTATCTTGGTAGAATTCTCTCCAAACCAGCAGCAAATGATGGTGAAATATTTCTCTGCATTTCTAAAGAGAGTTCATCCTTTGGTCATTTGCAAACTTATGTTTGCAGTTTGCTATGGAGGCGAGTGCTCTAATTACCACCCTTCTGTAGTTATCCCAGTCTGCACTTTTGTCACTCCTGCCCATGCACAAGTGTTGTGTGTTGTGTGTGACTCCTGTGACTCTATAAACAGCACATATTGTTTTTGCAAGCATCACCTCTGTATTGCCCACAAAACTGTCTCATTTGTAGTGGGCTAGGTAAAAATCCAGGATGGAAAACCTCAGGATAGTTGCACAGATTTTTTATGGCCAGTAGGGGTATAGCAAAAGCACACTTTTAGGCCAATAAAAACATTTTTGGAATACCCTGAAATCTTTCTGTAAAGCTTCACCAAACACTATCAGTGACTGGGAGAGAATGAATTTCAGGTAAAAAAATCAAGAGGTAAAATGCTACTATAGAGTTTGTGATAAAGTGAAAAACCAAACCAGAGACAGAACCAAAGTGAAAAGAATAAAATAATGTCTTCCAAACAGCCCAAATTCAGAGACCTGCTGGCTTGTAACAATGTATGTTCATCACAAATTCTATCAAAATGAAAGTAAGTGTATAAACCCGAAAAACTCTGGTCACTGTGATGGTCACCTGTGTACTAATGGACAAGCAAGTCATTCTGACTGCACCATTATATTTTCATTCTTTTTAGAACATAAGAAAAAACAACAAGCAATATGATCACACATTTCATTTTTTCTGCATAACAGAAGTCGAAGGAAGACATAAGTTAGGTGCAAAGATTACTAATTAATTCATATATCACACAACATTGCTAATTAGTGTACTCTTATTCTTTGCTTTCCTAAAGTTCGCTCTTCTATGAAATTTATCACAAACCTATCTTTAGAGTAAGGTTTATTAGTGGATTTTATTTTCAACTGTGATTTTGACTGTCTTCATTGCACAAACATCGTTCCAGTGCTGTATCCTTTTACCACTCTTCTGGCAGATCTCTTTTATCCCCTCTGCCCTGACATGCCAACTGTGCCAGCTGCCTGCAATTTTAATGTGAGCTGTCAGATATGGAGACCCTGGCCATTAATTATTTTGTGAGGAGTCTCATTGTTGGTCCATAAGAAGACCATGTATTTTTGTGTGTTCAGCATCTCCGGGGAGCACACACAGACCACTTCCCCAGTGCAGCTGGATGTGAGGAGCTCCAAACACACGCAATCCCAAATCACCTGCTCCACTTCTTTCTCCCATTAAGAATTCTGTATCCACTTGGTGCAGCCTCTGGGATACACAGTAAAAACAGCCCAGGGTTTCATGTGGAGCAGGGATAGTCCATACTGACGTGTTTTAGATTTTTCTTCCCCTCAGCCTAGAAGGCACGTAGGTCCACAATTAGGTCTGTGTTGTTCCAAGGTGAAGACATGTAATTGGTTTTGAGTGTGGCTTGTTTGAGTTAGTAATGACTCTGGGAGGAGAGCTTTGGGGTCTGCTGAACAAACAGCTGCAAAAATCTACTCAGCACCATTACAATAAGGAACATGAACTGTCAGAATGCACTAAAACTTAGTGAGGATACAGAGGACTATTTGTTCGTACAACACACTGGAAGTGATTTCAAAGAGAGTGAATATAAATGTTATTTTCCTTGTAGCACCCAAAAACGTTTTTTGACAGTAATTGCTGTTGTTTCCATTGGCTTTCTTGCTTGCAGATGTGCTGTATATCAAAACAGCAGGAAAACTGGAGTTATGATTACTGTTCCTTCTTTTATTTTTTTACTTAATGAACTCCTTGACTATGTTTTCTGAATTTTTATCTTTAATTAAAACATTTATTTCTGCTGTAGAAAAATAGACATATAGTATTTCTTGCAATAGTCCTCAGAAATCCTATTTAAAAGCTTCCTATTAAGAGTCTCATTAAAATGAACAAAAATAAACTATTGTCTTTCATTAAAATGAATAAAAATAAACAGTATTCTCTGAGATCTCTAAATGGGGAGTGTGATACCAAGTAACAGGTGAGCAAACAGCCAAATGGAGGAAGGAAGTGGGAGGACAGCGAGTTATCAGCGCAGGTGTTGCTTCATAAATTGTCACAGACAGCTCCATAATAAGGAGACAGGATCAAGCAAGGACTATCTTCTGGCTTGTGTTTCAGAAAAACAATTTTTAAAAAATGAATGAATGTCTTCTCTAGGATGTTCAGTGATAATGTTTGACTAATGAGCATTCTTTTCCTCCAGAACTATAAGCCCCTGCTCTATTGCACAAGTGAAAACAGTGATTTCCTGGCCATAAATTTCATGTATTAGTAGTTATTTTCTGCTTAAGTTTCTATTTTTAGCTGAGAAATTAATTTTAAATTTTATTTTAAAAGTTATGATTGTCATGTCAGCTTGCGCTTAAAATAAAAATAATTAAAGAAAATATTGGGATGGGGCAAAATGAATGGAAATTCTAGTTTCCTGCAAAGTAGCGAAAGGTTGACCCCTGAATCTCATATATGGGACAGCGGGTCACATTCACATCCTCATTGGGCAGACAGGACACCCTCTAAAGGGGAGTGGTTTCAATGCTGGAAGAATGCATTTTCCATATTATCGAAGGAGTCCTCCTTTACTTAATTTCATTTTCATTGCTGCCATGTCAGCTCTTTCCAATGCAACCACGTCATCCAAAAGTCACAGCTCTCTTTTAAACATACCACCACTACTACTAAATGCTTTATTACTCACTCTCTGGTTTTGCTAATTATATATGTTATGCACACTGATTTTTTTTATTAGTTAAAATTTCTCTCATAATATTGTTGATCAGTGATAGACTAGCTTATCTGTTACATTTCACTGGATATTAGCAGTTGTTTGAATACTGGTTTTAGAAATGTAAAAGGAAATCTTGATAGTCTCTAGTCTTCAAGATATAATGGTGGATAGAAGGGATTCAAGAGAATTAACATGCTCTGCTTAACTTTTATCTATAAGCTTTATTACAAACCAGTTAAGATGAATTCCAAGTTAAAAGCCTGGGAAAATACAACTAAATTAGAAGATTGTGCTCTTCTCAGGTCAGGAATTTCGCCTAGCTGTTGTTTTTAAAGGATGACAGTCTCATGATACATGTTCCTCTTATTTTTTTAATTGCATAGCATGTACTTGATCATTCGGGTCTAAATTGTTAATCTTCACAATTAGTAAACAGAATAAAATGTCTACAGGGTCTCCTGCTTTGTAAGCAGAAATGTTAATTTTGGCTGTGGTGCCCTCTGTGAGTAAGGAGATATATTTACAGGAACAGCATAGAAAATACAAACAGAAGTGGCAATTCAATTTTATTTGAAATATTTTAAAATACACTTTGCAAATGACTGTGTGAGTATATTCTCATTTCTTCCAATACTATTTGTTCCAGTCCTGTGCCATAAGTTTACAGCAATGCTAACAAGCTAGCCTGATCAAGAGCCTCTGTGGATATCTGGACAGTGGCATCAATTATTGTGCTGTTCCCCAGTGAAAAACAACTGCTGATATAATGATTTATTAAGCAGCATGGCTGCCCTGGAAAAAGACAAAAGGCCTTATTCTTCTCTCATTTTCCCATACATGAAACCAGAAGATTTTCACTGACTTCAAAGGAGCTACTCCTGCCTTACTGAAGAGTGAGGCAGATCTGAATCAAGTTTGAGTCCTGGATGCTGACAGCTCAGAGGAAAGTGTATCCATTACACAGTTAGTGAGCAGAGCAGAGCAGACCTGACCACTCACAAGCTCCTCGCAGGGACAAGTTGTTTATTAAAGGAAGGGAGATGTCAAAAACTGAGCAGAATGAGAATATCAATAATATTTCTTCATTAATCATCTAGAAGTCCAGGCAACATTGTCATCCTTAAAATCCACCACGAACAACTAAACTGGGACACCCTGGAGGAAACAGTAACTTAATCTGGAACAATGAGTGCCTATGATGCAGGTGTTTCCTAAGTCTTCTGTTCTTAAATTGTGACAAATGATTTATGCAAATCAAAATGACAAAACTAAAATTGACAGGTGAAAAAGGATTTTTAATTTAAGAGTTAAAAAATCTGTAGGTTTTTCACTCACTCTAATGCCAAGGCTGGGAATAGGAACTCCCTAAGTCTGGTCCAGTACTTTTTTCACTCAGTAGTACAGTCTCTCTCACAATGCACTTAATTCAGCTCCAAAAAGGGAGGATAAATTACAGTCTTATCTAAAAAGCAGCAACAGAAAAGCAATTAAGATTAGAATTTCAGTTTCCACATTTTAACAGGCTCAAACAAAACTGAACTGATCTGAGTTAATGAAGAATATAGTTCACTGGGAAAGGAGGGATTGAATACTTTGAAGATTTAGACCAAATTATTTTCCCTGCTTTGGTTTCTTAAATAGTATTTATCAATGAGAGTTAAGTAATTTGATTTCCAAATAAGATACACTTCTAAAACTATACATTGATGGTAATTTTTTGTGTATGTTTTATTTGTATATAATTAGTAAAGTAATGGCATTGTCAAAGCTGAAAGGAAGAGAAGTCACAATTATGGGGCAAAAGCCTTTCAGGGATTTGCAAACAGCTTTTGCCTATGGATGAAGTGTGCTCACCGGATAAGATACACAAACTGATAAAAAATCTGGCTGCCTAGAATCCATCTGCATTATACATGTTTCTGTAGGGCAAGAGATCTAAATATACTTTACTTTCCTATTCTTGTGTGAGGATTTAGTTTCATTTATTAATACCTAATATTGCCATAACTTCTAAATTTGTCCTTTTTTTAAACTTTCATTTGGATTAAAAGTTTTCCATTTTAACTTATGTCTTCATGGGATTTTTTTATAGGTGCTGCAATGTTACAGAAAATCAACAACTACAGAATATGTACAAAGAAATTTCAAAGAAATTTCAAGAGTGGTTATGACAGAGATTGTGTGGTATTTAAAAGCACTTATGTGCTTCAGTGTACAGATACCCTCTCTACATCCTTTTGCAAAGTTTGTGTTGATTTGGTTTCTGCAAGGCTTCATTTATTTGTCTTGAAAAAATGCAGTACTAACTAATACAATCATACCAGTATCAATAACAGTAATCATGACACAGGTAAAACTGATGAAAAATAGGAACCAATAATTATTTTTGCACTAAAAATACCTTTAAAAGTAGTTTTATTGAATATTTACAGAGGGAAAACACTCCGCACTGGACACTGCCATACCAAGTGTGTTCAGCATAGAGGTTAAAACTAAGCAGTTGGAAGAGAGGTTGTGAAGAATACACAGGCAGAAACAGTCATCTGGGCACAGATTATACTGCATTTTTATGAATACAGTTGATACTTACAATCAAATGAAAAGAAGCATATGCAGGAATGTTTCAGTCTCACATCAAATTATAAAAAGAAATAAAATCTATCCAGTATATGCTGTGAAAGCTTCTCTCTCTGATTCGAAGGATGCATCTACACTGGTCTCATACATCCCAAGCACATATACTGATCTATGACTCATTGACACTCTTCTATTTCTGTCTCCAAAACGAAATAAATAATGATTGCTTGGTTAATCAAGGATAATCTATTAAATATGGGAAGTATTTGTGATTTTTCATCACTATTAATCTGAATTTAAACTCCCTTATGAAAAGCAGGCCTTCAACATGCTAGCCAGGACACAAACACATCATGGGATTCTGCTTAAAGGAGTGGATAATTTAAATGAAGGGGAAAAAATATAGTTGAAGAGTAAAAATCAGTCTGAGAGGACAATTTCTAGTAGTTCTTAACTTCTTGTGATATTTTATTCTTGTGTCTTAGCAACTGAAGAAAAGATTCAAAGAAAAGAAAGAAATTCAAAGAAAATACAAGTACAAGCTTCCAGCCAGCTATTTGGTGTGACTCACAGCTCAAGTTATTAACACTGAATCTACGAGAACACAGGTGGAAGTAGGAGCTAAAAGGCCAATGAGCACTCTGAACTCTCCCAGCATATTGCAATTACAAAACCACATGTGTTAAAGACTGTGACTGTGCAAAAACACACAAACCCCCCCCCCCACAAAGCAAAATAAACCAGTGCACTTAAATGATTTTTAATTGGTGCTCTGTAATTTCACTTGGATTCCAATGACAAACAGGGGTCAAGAGAGTGTTTCAGATTTGATTTGAGCACAGAAAACCTTTGTTGACTACTGAAATTAGCAGTGAAAGTACTGAGTAAAAGCTGTTAAACATGAATTTTATAATGACAATATTCCACTGAAATATTGCAGCGAATTGCATTTACTAACCTGTCTCCCTGTAGATTCAGGTCATTACTAGAGAATTCCATATGTTAGTGAAAGAAAAGGTTATAATAACAATGTTAAAATGACAAATATTCAAAGAATGATGATGAAGCAATAAAACCCAACAGTTTTATGCCAGAAGGAGAGATAATGGAAGAAACTCATGTGTTATACCTTAGGTATCTAAAAATTAAATGCTGAAATGTACAAGCCAGAGATGCTAAATCCCCTTCACAGTCAGTGCAGATAAAAGACTGACTCCAAAGAGCAGCTCATCCAATCCCAAGACAAATGCCTAGATCAGGCCAGAGGAATCAAGTTCTGTCTGTTGTGTATCTCTCCTTTGACTTTAATGGGACCATAGGAGAATTAACTCGGATTTACACAAATTTATGCCATAGAAAGCATTAGATAACACTGTGTTAAAGTTTTATATAGCCTGTTCTTGCATTATCCTTACCTATATATTAAGTCCACTTGCTAAATACATGTGAGAGGTCTCGTTCCTCTTCTTAGGAAGTGAGGATTGCGTTGCTCCTCCATTCGCTGAGGGAAAGGTCTGCACGTCCATTTTGTCTGAGTGCTGATAGATGTGATGGTGAAGCACAAAACATCAGTGTCATCTTTACCTACTATCACACAACAGCATAAAGGCCCAAGATCACACATGAAGTCAAGAATGACATTGCAAAAGGACCTGAACTTGTCTTGACCACTCACCTAACACTAAATTGCCCAATTAAAACAAAAGAGATTCATTTTGATACCTATACCAAAACTGCTCTCTGATGTACATACATTTGTACATAATGTACATAATGTATATACATTTTCTCTTACCAGCAATAAACCAGAGGAAATAACACAAGATTTGAAAATCAGACAAGACTAAGAAGTTTAGCAGCAATTATCATGTCCCTGGGCACAGAAAACCAGTTCCTGTCTCACTGGCCTTTTGCAATTTGACTTCATTGGCAGAAATGATCTCACATGAAATCCACATAAACTACTCTGAAAATCTAAATTATAATCCCTTTTTTAGCATGAGATCCTCTGGTTTTTTTGTGTCACCCATCTATTTTGTTTCTTATTTGATAACACTACTGTGTGTGCATTTTCAACATTAAAACCTAGGAGGTTTTTTCATTTATGTCTTTTACTGTCATACTGGCACCAGTTTTACTGGAATTGTCCCTGACTTGTTTCTCAGTTTAAACAAGATCACTGTGAGTCTCATTGTTCCAGAAAAATGCAATGTTAAACACACAAGTCACTGGGCTAAAAACAACTAATGACAAGATCTGTGTGGAATAGGGAGTTACAGTCTTCAAGATTAAAGAGTTATACAGGCAGCAAGAACACTGTCCCAGCTATGAAAGATAAATGCAAAAAATACTTTTCAGCATCTTACATTGCATTTGGAATCTAACCTAGGAATGAACTTCTATCTCCACCCCAAAACTTTTCTTTTTACATCAGCCACTTTCTGGCAAGTTTAGGAGATGTCTCCTTTTTAATCCACAAGTGATCAGATTTCTTTCTGAGGGCGTAAATGCTTTATTTCACTAAGGATGTGTGCTATTTATAACATGGAAAGGACTGATGCCACATAGATATTTCCTGACACATTTCCCTCCTCCAGCTTCTCTTCAGTGGAAAGTAAGCCTCTGCCTTTTATTAAGTCCTTAAAAAATGAAATGAAAGCATAGGCTTAGAGATAAAATAAAATGCAGGGAGGAGTAGCACTCAGAGACTGAGCCTGCACAGTGCCGTTAGAAAATTAATTGAATCAATAGTAATGGGAGAGAGGCAGGAGTAAAATGGGGTCCAACAGGGGTGTCTTCTCTTATGCTATGTGCCCTGGATCATGCAGGATGCTCTGCAGTACCTGAAGTTCCAACATCAAAGTGTGGAACAATTTGTTCCCAGCTGACAAAACTGGAAGTGGCAGTCACAATCTAAATGGAAGTTAAACTCAGCAAAGCAGCTGCAGGAGTTGATGAAATGACTTTTGAACGCCAACTTGCTTTATGCATTATATGTTCCTCTCATTGATTTCATAGCTAAACTGGTCCTTACATCCCATAGTACAGGATGGAAAGGCAAGGCAAAAGGGAAAGGGAAAGGTCCAAAACCACCTTCTGTTTACTGCCACTAATGCCTTCCCATGTCCTACTGTTTCATTATTGCTGTCTTTTGGACTAAACAATCTTTCAACCTTTGTGAAAAGGACTCTCTCTTATTTGAAAAAAATTACCTTGGGGCTCTTAAACATCAGGAACATTGGACATAACAACAAATGGAGTTTTTTTCAAAATCTGAATCTCAGTGATTAGGGCAGAAAGATTGCGAGGAGTGAGAGTAAGAATGCATGAAGGTGTAAGGTTTGGAGAGTGAAACAGGACGGGAGGGGAAGGGGATTGTTTGACTGGTCTTAGTTTGTATCTTTTGATGCTCTAGGTTTTGAAGAACCAAGGTAGGAAACAAGATGAATATGCATTCAATGTGATAACTCAATGCTGAAGGCAAGAAATTAGGAGTAATTTTTATTCATCATATCTATTTAATCCTAAAGGCTCAGTCCCAAAGTGTGCAAGGAAGAGCCAAGATTATGTGTCTCCTGACCAAAATTTCACTTGCTTCCTATTTTTGGAGTAACATTTCTCCTTCACTCAGTACATCTGTGCCTGTGAACAACCTACATTTTCATGATTTTTTTGTCCAGGAGGGGAGAGATTATAGTATTGCTTGTGTGACTGTAAAATCATATTGTGTCCTGTCACAACTTCTGAGCAAAGTGTTAAGCACTGGCACTATCACTAGGAAGAGATCAGAAGGTGTGATCTCATTTATGTGAAGCTTAACAGCAATAGATGTGACGCCTGACACTTTTCTTTAGCAGTAAATTTTCCTGCAGCTGACAAGAGTACAGCTGTTTGGAAGAGAACTGCTGCTTTAAACAGTTAAATACTGCCTAACTGCTTAGTTTTTAAACTGTATATGATTCTTTCTTGCAGATATAAGCACAAAAGGACATGTCCTTGCCTGATGTTTGAAAAAATCAATGTTTTATAAGGTATCTGTTGCCAAAGCACACAGAAATCTCATGTATCACTATGGAAAGGTAAAAATCACAAACTCTCTCTAGAGCAATAAAAAGTTTATTTTACGTTTCATTCTCTCTAATAATGGCTGCTATTACTTGGTATCTCTGTTGGCAATAAAAAGGGGCACAAAATAATCTCTATAAAATGTGTAAGTCCAGCACATAGCTTTTTACATCAAATGTTCCTGCTTAGAAAAAACTGCAACTCCCTTCCAATGATGGCAAAAAGTTGCAGGAACACTGGATGTAGATCAGAGCTGGGAGTAAGGAAATAATAGACTTGTAAAAGTCAGTATCTGCACGCAGAAATGGCATTCTACAAAAACCAGAAATATATATAAAAATATCCCTATGAAACATTTTTTGTTTAAATGGCACCTTTGTGAATCAAATTTGTTGCAGGATCTGCTGTCAACAACAGTGTATCAGAAAGAGGAAGGGTCCTTTTTGAAACAGGGTCCACAGAATAACTACCCATATACAAGATTTATTTCAGAAAAGAGTGGGAATCTGAAAACATTGTTTTTTCCTTTGCTGGGTGCATTTAGAACTTACATCGCAGAAAAAAAAAAAGAAAAACATTTAAGTAAATTTGGAGCACTTTTTGTCAGCAGAATTAATCCTTCTCAAGCTTTTATCTCGTTATTTTCTTCCTGAATTTCATTTAAAAGCACAGAATAGCAAAAAAAAATTGTACGTGTAGAAATGTGACATGGGATCAAAACTAACATGGAAAATTTTCATCTTGGTTTTCTGTTCAAATTTAATCCCACCTGGAAGGGAAAGACAAGGAACCTAGGCTCATGCTTCCAAATAAAATATTTTTAGAATACGATCTGGAAAAATTACAGCAAATTTTATTCTATGCTGGTGTCTCAGTTACATACAGTATTTATACTATATATAGGCATATATATATGTATGCATTTTTAGGTATGTTAATATAACTTTGGAAAATTATTCTGTCTGATTAATTTCTGGATTTATCACTTATTAGCCTAAATTCCCTACTATGACTGTTCTTAAGTTGAAACATACTTACATCTCTTTTATCGGTGGTATTTCAACTTTATACCTCCTTTATATCTAAATCACCATTAAGACTTGAAGACTTAAACATACCTACAACAGCCTGAACTGTACAAGCTGGTTCTCAATTTAACAACCTGTAAATGAAATTGAGTTCTGACTGACCGATGGACAGGTCAATAAAACAAAAGCAGAGAACATTTATCCCACGTGTTCCCTCCACTAGTTTCTTGAAAATATATTTGTACCCAGACATGTTTTCTCATAGCCAGAGGTTCCTTTATATTTACCTGGATCTGAGTTCCAGCTGTATTCACCTGACTCGTATTTCTTTCTAACAAAATTTAAAGTACCTTTATTTCGGAAGATGTTTTACCTGTATCAGGCAAACTCTCTAATAGAGTAAACCAGAATATTTACAGAACAGTACAGTACACAACAGAACAGTATTTGCATGTCTGTCTTCTCCTTAAATAAATAAATAAAATACTATTCCCTGGGTTTGAATGAATTCATTTAATTATTAGTGATGAAAACCAGAGCTGTGCTTGTTTCTCCTCACAAGGTCTACCAAGACCTTCCCTGCTCTCCAGAGTGCAGTAATACTGAGATGGCATCATTGTGCTCTGCAATTTCTTGTGCAGATAAAACATAGGCTTCTTCCTTAGGTCACACTTACCCTACCTTCCAATCTAACATTCAAGGATCTTTTCCAGAGGACAATGGATATATATGGTCTTTATTAAGTTCCTTGCAGCTTTTTATGGTAATCATATAGAAAGAGCTTTGTGAATGCTTTCATTTCATAATGCCTGAGAGTTAATTATTACTTTACACCTTTTTAGGTACTCAGCTTATAAAAAAACCCTTATATTTCCATGTCCTTTGACTGTGGGAAATCTGAGGATTTTTTAAGACAAGGCTGGAATCGGTACTGGCCGTTAAGTACATTGCGGTGCTGCAATCAAAAGCCATAAACAATCCTTCTCATGAATATATTGTGATCATGTGTCCTTCATTTAGCTAAGGAACAGTGTACAGTTAAACATACAGATGTTACCAATAGAGTAGGTCAGTGGGCCACAGTCAGACCTTAGATTCATGGCAACAATCACAATCAGCTGACAGGGACAAACTGTACTAATTTACAAGACCCATTTACTTTTTATTTGAGACTATGATTCTGAGAGAATGTCTGTGACAACCCCAAAAGGTTAAAGATGTGGATCACTGTGTTTTCAACAAAGAATTCAAATTCTGTTGAAAAGCAAAAACTTTGTAAATGTTTTCCTTATATCAGAAGTAAAATTCTCAACATAAAAGTACTATTAAGAGGAGTTTAATCAATAATCAATTTCTAAAAAAAAAAAAAAGGAAATGCTAAGTGATGGAGAATAGAACCAAATAAAAGGACTTTGTTAAGTGAAGGGAATACAGCAAATATATAAGTTCTGGTCAACCAATTCTCCAAATTTGAAATTCTGGCTGTCAATTCTCCAAATTTGAAATTCTGGCTGTATCTCAGGTTTGATTATAACGACAACAATTTTGTATGAACAGGAAGGATGTTCAAATTCAAATAAAAGCCCCAACTTAATTTTATTTGTTGGGAAAATGTGAAGATTTCTCTATGAATCTGTTCATGTTTTTATTTGATCACAAATTAGCTTCACATTATGATCAATGCTACTTGTTATTCTTATTCTTTTTAAAAGAATGAGGCAAAACCAAAACAGCATTTTTGTTCTTCTTGTGTGTCATGTTTAAAATTAATTCATTAGCAGCTGTCAGCCCCCAAGGAAGAGTGTCAACACTGATGAAGACAACATCTAAAGGTTTTATCTTACCTTCATTTATCTCTTGTCCCCAGAAGGTATGAATCCATTAAAAAAAAAGAAACTCCAAAGTAATGACTGCTTTTGTCTTTTGTTTAAATGGGTTTAGAAAGTAGCTGTTCAGGCATGAATGTTGGCTCCAAATGTCAATGACACCTGTTTTGTTAAACAAAAAAATACCAAGGAGAGAAAGAGTTACAAGGCTGAACTTTACCATAGGTCTCTATGCTACTGTTCCCATGAAATATTACTTCCCAACAGAAATGCTGATCTGATTTATTACATCTGCAATAAAACGTGCATTCCTTAGTTAGAAAATATTGCAGAAAAAATGTTATGTTTTCAAAAATTTTAGCACAAATTGAGGCAAGGCAGATATCGTAGGGGAAATGTTTATATAAGGTGGTTGAAATCATGAAGTAATTACTATGACTATAGATTTCACTGTAATTTTTGGTCACTAACATATGCACATGATAAAATTAGAACTGCTGAAAGGCCAGTACAAAGGCGCAGAATATATTCCTGGATTTACCTAGTAAGTTAGGTATTATGGCTTTGAACACAGAAATGGCTCAGACTTGGCCACCTGGTCCATGGATAATCAGACAGATGCCTAAGTGTTCTAGACATTAAATAGAGACAATTATATGCTTTTAGAAGACATTTAATGCTTTTAGAAGGTGTTACATTCTTTCCCCTTATTGGAAAGAATAACCTTACAGAAAATATGTAAGCGTGCATAGATAGGAAACTTGGAGGATTTTTGGAAATCACATTGTTACATTTATGTGTTTGCATTTTAGATGGCCTAAAAGTCTGCTCAAGGGAAATTTAGACTCTGAAGCATCTCAATTGTACAGAATTTAGTATCAGATGATTGCTTGTTCTTTTATAGTACTTCCATTGATTTTAAAATAATATCTAACAGAAGCAGCATTCATTTGCTGGACTGAGACAGGAAATTCTCATTCATTCAGAGTTATTGCTGATGTTCTTACAGAGTTTTGCACCATTAAATTGCCACTTCAACATAATAGACAGAATAGTTTCCACTAACTTTAGTGGAAAATTTAATACACTGCTTATGCAAGAATTCAACACCTAATGGAGGATTCTCTTCTTGCAGATAATGTCAAGTGCTATACACTGAGGTAAAATCTATTTTGCATTCAACTCTTATTGTAGTTAAAAATTCAGGGCTTGTTGCTATATACAGGCGCTGTATTATATTTGTTTTATATATGTGTGTATAGTACTCCTGCTAAAAACATTTTGACAAAATGTGCTGATGTTGGAGATTTCCCCACTCGATTTTGTGTTCAGGTGGGGCTCAGTGTTCCCTCTGCTGGAGCTGCCAATTCTGACAGCACCCCGTGCAGAGAGTGAAAACGCAGCCTCCTCTCTTCCTCTGTTGGTGATGGTTCCACAGAAGGAGGATCATTTGAGTTGGTGTGTTGAGGCTAAGGAACTTTCCAGACTCACTGTTCTTGCCCACAGAAAATAGATAAAAGCCACTGAAATGATGCACATAAAATATCATGAAACTCAGTTGAGAAAAGAGATTAGCAGAAAAATCAGCTAGATATGAGCAAATTATTGACTGAAGTTTTTTATAAACATGTTGAACAGATAATTTGGTTCTAAAGACCAACTTTCTTCTGTATTTTTTTACTTCAGTTTTCAAAGTAGTGCAATGTAAAACTTTTTAATGAGTTCTAATTTAATGAGTAACATTTCAATACCATGAACGATGCTGCAGTCAAGATACAATTGCAGGCTCAAGTGTCACATTTTCCGCTAAAAATAGTAGTCATAATGTTTCTTTGCTGGTGCTGTAATAATGGATCTTTGCTTATGTTTCAGTAGGTATAATTTTAGAATGTAATTTTAAAATGCTACTGTTCTTTACTTTCTTTACTATCTATGGTTATGAATATATACTTCCATTGAAAGCATTTGCAGAACTCTTAGAGCTTCAAAGGGCAGCATTTCTATGGATTATACTAATGCCATATGTGTTGTCTTTGTTTTCTTTTTGAAACTGAATACGATATTAATAAAAGAAAAATGGAATTTTTTGGGCTGTATGAAAATAAAGATCATTGAAGAAAGGAAAATACTTTGAACTAGCTTTATTTTATGCAAGCAAGAATTTGCTATATATTCATGTTTATATTCTGAATTATTCATGAAGTTTGAGGAGAAGCATTTATCAATCATAATCTAACCTGGCCTCACTACATAGCTAATGTCACTGGGACTGTCATGGAAAAAAGTATTACTCAGGATGAATACAAATAAGAGAATGAGACAACTTACATCCAGACATAAATTCTCCAAGAAAGAAAAAGGACCCTTTTACATAAATGGATGTTATTTAGCTGATTACTCTGAAAAAAAAAGTTTCCAAAAGGTTACTGGGCAAGACTTTCTTTGACACTGTAATTTTTTCTTGTGCTTAAAACAATGGTGATCCCTGTAACTGATTAGTAAGAAATACAGAGAAATGCACCTTGTTATGTAAAAGAGCCATTCATTTGCCTGCTGTAATCCTACTTATGCATCTGTATGTAATTACAGAAGTGGCACCTAACTTTGAACTCTGAGTCTCATGAGAAGTACTGGTTCTCCAAGGTGCCAAACAAAAATAAGGATGTCAAACATATGTTGGCACAAATATACCCTTTCTTCTCTTTATGGATCAAAACTATCCGTTTTGCTAGTGGCATCTGGAGACAAGGAAAAAATGTATTTTGAAGCCAAATTTATAATATTATGGCTCCAATTTCTCCAGCAATATGTAATTCTACCTAACCCCACCTCTTTTTTCCTCTTAAAATCTACTGATTGCATACTTAAATTTAAATACATTAAAAAAAACCTTCATCCTGCATTTTTATAAAGTTAAAGCAGACACTATTTCAAAATATGCTTGATACTCTTACAAAAGTATAATCTTGAAGGGGGACACAGCAGAAAATGGGGGTAATTTTTCACCTTTATTTGGATCCTTATTTATTATGTCTTATCCATTTATTTAGTTCTGCAAATGTAAATCTGTCTTGTCTGCTAATTTAAAGATATCTCTGCCACCAGAGTGGTATCATTTCAAGTGGATTTGGAAGCTGTCCATTCTGTTTTGCTGACTATATTGTATGCCAAGTACACCAGAAAAGACAGACCCATGATTACTGAACAGATTAATCTTAATCTGTCTATAGATCTTTTTATTATCCAGTACTCTCTAGAGGAAAAGGAAGATTAAATAAATCTCCCTTCTAGATAGGAGTGTTAAACTTGCACAGAAAATTGCACATTTGCAATTATTATGCCAAAACATCCCCGTTTTTACCCTCTCCCAGTTCTTTCAAGAGGATTAAGTCTAGCTTTGAAGTAGCTTTTATAAGGGCGGAGTCCAAAACGGGTTAAAGTTAATGCTGCTCCAGCTTGAAGGATTTCTGTCTTTTTTATTACCTTCCCTAAGAAAATGTCCTGACATAACAGGCTTTCTTTCAGCATCATTAGCTCTTAACAGGTGGCCAGCATTTGCCACATGTTTTTAAAGCATAACCTCTTTGCAGAGGTTGAGGATCACAAGGAAAGTGCTACAGAAGGCTACATTTAAAATGATGCTTATAAGTGAGACGTTACTCCAGGGAACATTTAGAGAAAGCCAACAGTTCTGGGCAGTGGTCATTAAGGTGCTGCTTTGGAAATGGAACATAAAACTCACAATCGCACAGGTGATCACAAAAAGAGTACCTTAAAAAATCTGTACTTGTCACAGTTTTAGCAAAGCGAAGTGATGTTGCCTCTCTACAACATTTGAAGATTTAATGTGATTTTTTTTCTTGCTATTTTACAGCACAGGGAATGTTTTGATAAAATATTAAGGGTTTGGTTTTTATTTTTTTAAATAGATCCTACTATGCAAGGTAAGCATTACCTTCCCTCTGGGCTCAGTATCTGTATAATATTACTTACATAAAAGTTATTTATTACATGTATTTTGCTCTAGTATTGCTATTCATGTTTTCTCATACTATATGTAGTTACTACCCACGTGCTGATATTAACACAAGTGCCTATGGCCTCTGCAGGGATTGTTATGGGATGACATAATGGCTCCCATTTAAACTGACATTCCAACATCCCTTCCATCTGTATTGCGCTGCAGTCCAAACAGCCCTCCCCAGAGCAGGGCTTCTTTCCACAGATCACCTGCTGATGTGGACTGAGGAGCTGCCTGCTTGTTTGGCCACAGCTGATAGCTGTACACCCCCCAGCACAACCTGGTAATTGTTCCACAGAGTTTCTTAATGACACATACAGAAATATTAGCAAATTTCATTAAACCTGCAAAAGTTATGTGTGTCTTCAGGGAGAAGAGGGAGGAAGAATTAATTCCAACCCTCTTTCCCCCAGAAGATCTTAAAGAATTTCAGCTTTCGTGACAACAACAGGGACATAAGGAGTTTCAAGAGTTTTCCAGCTATTATATACAATGAGATAAAAGCCAGGAAGACAATCTTATTGTACAATTTTTATTGCAATTTAGAGAGAAAATCTGGATGATGAGGTTGACTATCTTATAGGAGACAAAATAAGAGACTCTTATCATCGAGCATGGTTTCCCAGTATATCTGAACAAGATGCTTTCTTTCAGTTACCAAAGGAAAAAAAAATCTATCTCTATTTTATCTTTTCTTTTTTTTTTTTTAACTTTCAGCTGCAATGAAATATGTCTGTTTCAGTGGGTGAGTACACCCTCGCATGGGTGTTTCAGAGACTTCCCGTGACACAGTGTGCTGCCATCACAGCATCAGGAATTGTGGGAGGGAATGCCTTTGAACTTCCTCCTCTCTCTTTGACCCTGAACACCTGCATCCTGGATGGTGTCTCTCCAAGTCCGTCATGAGGGTTCAATAGGAAATGGTGATCATAACAGATTCACCCAAGCCCTGCAACCAAAAGGAAATAAGGGCAGGTCTCACATGAGCAATAGCTCTTTATGCTGCGCTCTTCAAAAAAGAATAATGTAATTCTGTGAGTAAAAGGACTTACATAATTAGTGTGAGTTTAACACAAAGCAGTGTACTCTCTTTTTTAGCTTTTTTTTTGCCAAATGCTGGCAGTTTGCTTTAAGAATACAGCTACAGGTAACTATAGATTTTGCTTTTATTTACATTATATATTACTATATACTTTTTTTGAATTAAGGCATGAATAACTTTAAAGGCAAAGTCCTTTATGCTTCATGTGAAACATGCCATTAACTGCAGAATTATTTATCATCTAATAGACCTCATTCCAGTTTCTTGCTTTTCTGGATTTGGAAAGTGCATGTAAGATTTCTAAGGCAGATAAAAGGAAATTGCACAGGTAGTTAAACTATCCCATTGGAGCAGGAAGTGAGCATGAAGAGGTCAAGGAGAAAATACAGGACAGATGGATAATAGCACTGACTTTCGCCCAAGGGGGCAAATATAAATTTGGATGTATGCGCTGAGTGAGCTGGAGAGACAGAACATTTGTCTACCCTGGCAGTCTGAAATTTGCCAGTAAAGTAACCACATGTCTGGCCAGGGAAACTTCAAGGTGAGTGACAGAGTAAATGACACCTGCCAAGATCTTCAATCATTCTCCTGAGGTTCAGAGTTCCACTGCAGTGGTTTGATGCTGTCTTTGACTTCAGGGACTGGGCTTGACTGATCACAGACTGTCCTTGTATGTAATAACTGTCTAATGATTTTTGAGGATTGTAGGATACTTTTGATGCATAAAGCAACAATTCAGTCTTCAAATCTTCTAAATGGATACAAAGTTTAAAACAAGATAAAAACATTTTCAGGATATTTTCTGATAAAGGATATTAGATAAAGTGTAAATACTTATTACATGATTAATGAAGCAAGAAACAATGAAGCAAGTAGAAAATGTCCCTACTATTTGTAAGGATAAGTAACTTGCACTCAATCTGTTAAATTTTAACATTATCAAAAATATTAATATTGGCAAAACACCCCAAGAAAACCAGTGTCATTTTGAACTTAATTAAAAGTTCATTATTTTAAAAAGGATGAATATTTTTGCTTGAAGAAAATAAAATAACAAAGAACCGTTGAATTTAATTTGTTCTGACCAGAATCTTCAGTTATATAAATATAGAAATTATAGAAATGCCTGAAGCTCCTCAGGTGTGGAGCTCTGTTTTAATTTAATCTTCAGTCCAACCTTAACTCACTGAGAAAAGTCTTTGCAGACCTTTGTGTGCTAATTATAATCCTCCAGAAGCATTACCTACGTCCAGGGCAGTCCAAGCACAGAAACATAAAAGAGAACAGTGCATGTCAATGTACAGTTAGATTATATGGCTGGATTAATCCTTTCTCTTCTTGCTTCCAAAGGGACAAAATTCTACTTTCCCCATCTTTCCCATATTTCTATGCTTTAACTATTCATATTTCTGTATTCTTAACAATGGATATGCACTGCACACACAAAGTTGAAATTTGTCTTAGTAACTTACATTTTAGTGTTTTAGTGTTGTATTTAATGGATTTACAATAAAGTGAGCCAAAAGCTCTTCAAAGTTCCAGCCAAAGGATTACACAGCTTCAATCCCATGCACACTCTGAGAAGAGATTAAAAAGGGATGTCCATAACATGAGGTAATTCCTATCACAATGGTAACCCTTAATTAAGAAAGGGGTAACAATGAACTTGTGAGTTTACACTGAATAGTCCAAAGGAAATTTGAGATATTACTCAAGTCTAGAGGAAGTCGAGCTATTACTGAGGAAATTGAAAAGTTACTGTGCTTGCTCCTGCTCTGCAGGGTGTGTATGGATCTCCCCAGGGAGATCAGAATTCACACACAGGGCTGGGCTGATACACAGAATTAGGTACTGGGATCTGGCCTGGCTGAACACTGGTGGGATGAACATTTAGATGTTCAGGTCAAGGAAGACAAATATCTCAGGTGTCTAAGTAGTCTAAGGGAGGATTTTTCTGAGCTACTCCCCTGAAAATTGCTTTCTTCAATTCCTTGCCTCCTGAGGCAAGAGTGAAGAGTGTCTCTCCTGTGAAAGTTGTTGAAAGCAATTTGCATATAAGCTGTTTTCTCTTAATTATTTTAAACACCATTCTATTGAAATCACTTCTATTTAGGATTACTTTGGAAAAACTGTAGCCATTGGGAAAGAATTTTTTTAAAAATATTTTTTCTGCTTCTCTGTTTGCAGAGCCTGAATTTAGCTTCCCTCTGCAGTTGATGGCATTCTAAATACCTGGTTCTGGAAGGAAACAACCTGGCAGAAAAACCCCTGCAGGGCAGCCATGAGAAGCTGAAAAGTCCTTGACCTATGGTAAGCCCTGCTCAGCACAGCCAAAACAGCAGTGAGGTAGCAGCATAATTCTCATACTAAATCCAAACCATAGTGCTGTGCCAGCTACTAGGAAGAAAACTAACTCTGTCTCAGACAAAACCAGGACAACACCTTTACACTCCTCTGTGCTGAATCAGGGAAGGTCTCACCAGCTCAACTGATGTGCTCCTGGAGTTTTATCTGTGACAAATTTCTGTGGCTTCCCAGTCACTATTATTCTCTCTGGGTGAGAAAAACAATTGTCTTTAGTCAGGGCATTTATCTTTTTCTTTCATTCCACAGCTGTGCTATCCATGTGTTTACTTCATCAGCATTATTAGGGGTTTTGTGACTACCTTGGAGGTACTATTTTTTATCTATTATTTCTTTCAGACTGTGATTTCCAAGTGCTTCTCAGAGATGTTCTACAAGCTCTCCATGAACTCTTCCATTCTCTATCCAGTTTTACAAGGTTTTGTACTTTCTGCATCTATCAGTGTATTTCATTAACACTGCTTGGTTTATATCCCACAAATTAAAAAATTACCAAAAATCGTTCAAGATAGAGCCTTGAATAATACGGAGCTGGAGAATTTGCATAATTGAAATAGCCAGACTTTGCAAATATTCTCTACAAAAAAAACACATCTTGTGATAAATTCAAATGCAGCTAGTCACTAAGAATCATTACTAAAAAGCCTGCTATGATTAACAAAAATACATCTATAGTCCCTGTCACATTCTTACTGTATTACAGTAATTAAAATAGTAATGGAAAACTGATTAAATTTGTGAAAATGAAAGGCTGCCATAACACAGAAGCTGAAGTGAAAGCACAAAGAGCATAAAGCTAATAGAAGTTATATTGCAGTTACAAGTGAAAAATAAATTCCAGAAGAATTATCAATGTGATCTAACTAGTAGCAATGATCATCTTTCTGCTTGAATTGGCAAGATAAAAGGTAACATACATCTATACTACAGGAGCTAAACAAAGTAAAATGCTTTTTAAAAAGTAGTTTTCAAGGATTATAATTTATGTCTTCTGTGTTAGAACTTCCAAATATGGCAGGTGTTTTCTGAAAATGCACACAAGCTACAGGCACTAGAGGTGGAAGAATAAACATAAAAATGTAATGTGTTCAAAGTTTCATTGTTTGTAAGCACTGAGGAATTACTACTAGCTTTTGCAGGGCTTTTTGGCTATTTTATATCCAAACATTGATTCTCAAATGTGATTTGTCCATTAAGTATTCTAAGTGTTAAGAAATTTGCAAAGAACCCATCAGGAATAAATAACTACACCTCTTGGACTAAAAAGAATGATATTTTTTCATTATTAAAAGCTAACATACTATTAAAGTTTGAGATTACTCAATTGTTTTGACACTTATTTAATTATTATCTTTAGAGAAAATTCCACCCAGTATGCACACCATACTTACAACAATTTATACCTTGCTGTCTGTAAGACTGCATCAGTCTGTTTATGTTTCCATCCACATGTTTTCAGACATTACTGGAGAGAAACTATAGAGATAAAAAAATTTGCATTGGGATATTACCCCGTAGAGCCCTGGAACCACAGCAGGAACTGGGCTTGAGGAAGCTCTGGAAGTCATTGACTCCAGCACAAGAGAAGAGGGTTAACATCCCAGTAGGATCAGGTGACTCCCACCCTCATCCTGCTGAGTTTAGATTTTCTCTGGCACAGATGACTTTCTGCTGACTGAATCCAACTGGACTTCTGATGTTCCTTAAACCAAATCAATACATCCCCCATCAGCTTTCTCTTACCCTCCTCCTGTGCTATCCACTACAGCCCTCTAACCTTCCTCACCTGCAGGGGAATCTGCTTTGGTTCCTGTAGCACCTCTACACCCTCCGTCTGCTCTGACCTGGGTCTGCAGGGCTCTTTCTCTTCCATATTCTCTCTTCTCCCTCTGGTTGTAACTGCTGTGTTGTTATTTGGGCTTTTTCCCCCCTTGTCCCAAAGGTTCTCACTCTGTTGCTGATGGGCTCAGCCTTGGCCAGTGGTGGACTCATCCTGATCCCTCTGACACTGGCTCCCTCAAACATGGGGAAAGTTTCTGGCAGCCTCTCACAGAAACCCCCCCTGTAGCTGCCATCCTTTTCTTTCATCCCTCCCAAACCTTGCCCTTTAAACCCAATACAAATTTACATTGCTGCATGAATCTCAAAATACTTATGTCTGTCAAAAAAATTGTTCACATTTTTTGATTTAAAAAAACCACTGATATTTTCTATTCTCTAGATTCATAAAACAAGTTAAGCAGTATATCAAAGTAGAGAATTTGAGAAAAATAGCTTCAAAAGAAACATGAGAAACACAGATATCTTAATTGTCTTTTGGGTGTTTTCTAAATCACAAATTCTGCAGTAACACTTACTCCAAAAAAGTCAGTCAAATTTTTTCATATTAATCTGAAGCAAATTTGACCTTAAACATCAGTACTCCTTAGTGTAGAAATCTGCGTTCTTCTTCTCTCTTTTCAGTATAAGCAGCCCAAACTAAAACTTGTTGGGCATTAAATAATATGTAGCTGGAAGGCCAAAATGTGGGAAATTGCTTCTGTACATCAACACTGACAAGAGAACACATTCTAACTTTTTGTTGCTGTATGTCTAGTAGAGGGAATCCCCTAGGATATGCATAAAATACTTTGAGGTATGAGAAACATCTAATTGTAATTACTCTTAAAATTCATTGAGCGTGGTAAGTGACAGGTATGAAGATCATGGTACCTAAGTCAAGATTTAAAGAGCTTGTATTTTAAAACTAGAGCAAAAAGAAAAGAATGTCGATACACCATAATTTTGGTTATACTGTTTTCCTCTTGATTTTCACTGCTTCTCAATAAATAGACATTGTTTCTCTATAAATATTCAATCTAATATACTTAACCAGTAGCTATTTTCCCACTTTAAATGTAAAAGGCTAATGTGTTTTCTTGAATGTCTTGTTATTTGTACATTTTTTTTCACATGTACATACAATTCATGAAATATTCATACTGTATCTGACACATCCATGAGAAGAACAGAATCCTACCATATGTTTAAAATACATTATAATACAAAAGGTCATGAAAAGTTGTCAGTTTTTTAATACTGTCACTTTTTTAAATGTGTGCAGTACATTTCACCAGACATATAACATATGCGGTATATGGAAAACTTACATTGTTTCCTTATGGGTATCTCCGTACTCAACAATCTTCAAAAAGATGACTCAAATGACTTAAATGTAATAGATTAGGATCATTTTACAGACTGGCTGGTAGCATTAGGAACTGGAGCAGACACAAATGGACTGCTCCATAAAGTGGCTGAAATTACAGCTGCTATAACTTATAATGGGACCCCAGGAATCTCAGTGAACCATTTCTCCCATGAAGGCCAAACGCTGCAAGTCATTTTGTATCAAGTCTCCTTAGACAAGCACCAGGAGAAATGAGATAAGCACTGCTCTGGTATGGAGGCCCAATGCTTAGTGCATTTCAAAGTGCCATCCCTCAAAAATCAAGATATATCAAAGGATAGAAAGCTTAAATATTTTAAATTCTGTGCTAGAGGAGAGCCTAGCACCTCCATGAGAACCAAGGTTTAAACATGGCCCTGCTGCACCTTGCTCCTCCCTCCAGTCTTATGTAGGAAGTTCCTGCTTGGGAAGGGCAGCAGACCAGAGTCACTGTAACCCTTGGCCACCATCATTTTATGGTCTTTATGGAGCACCACTGCCCTCTTCTGGGAGTCACCCTTTATAGGGCTGTGCAGCACTGAGGGCATAGGCCCCATATATTGACTTCATTCCCTATTGTCCTTTAGAGATTATTACCTGGTAAGTGCTTTGTTCCTCTTGGATTCCAGAATAAGTAACTGTCTGATTAGAACCAGCTATTTCTATAGTCCCTAGTTCTATTTTCCCTAAATTGCCTCATTATCAACTGCTTAATTGTGTAATTGATTTAAAATACTTTAAATTGCCACTCTTGCTTGTTTAATGTTTAATTACCTTACTTGTTGCAGAGCTGATTGCCTTCACATTTAGTCACTTATTCCCTAATAAATTTCTTAGTTGCCTATTTTCTTCAACTCACTGTGTTCTATCTTCTAATGCCAAGTCCCTGTCCTTCTATTGTACTTAAACAACTTCCTTTACTGGATTCCAAGGTGTTATTTTTTACCTTTTCTGGTTTTTCACCAGTGTAATTCTGATCTTTGCTTGCTCCACTGAAAATGTATTGTTAGCTCTCAAACTCACTTCTTTTCGGTCTGAAAATAATTTGTTGTGACCTCTGAGGCATCCTTGAAGCAACTCTTTTCATTGTTAACTAATTACTGACTTTGATGACCTTCCCAGAACCTCCCTACTCTCATTATACAGTCTCAGGAGATTATGCTCTTGGCAAATTTTCTTCTTGTCTCCATCAGATTAGGTGCTTCCATCTCTTTTCCAGGATCTAAGCATCAGGGGATTTCTGAATGCCAGACCATAAAAAACATTTGTCTACCAAAAAAATTTGTTATTCCATTTTTTATGAGCTGACAAAGTTTGGCCAAATTTCCCATTTCCTTGGCAATTACAAGTTGCAACAGCAAAATCTATTTGCTTTGTGTGTTACATGGGTTTCAGAAACTTAAAGAAAAAAAAAGCACTTCAGCAAAACTTTAGCTTTCTTACCATAGAAAGCTAAAATAATATAAAATGGAAGATTTTCACATAGCTCTATAATTAATTAAAATACGAAGCAGAGAGAATGGTCAGTTTTTGTAATGAATAAAAAATTTCTGGTTGATTTATGCATGAAAGTTTGTGTCTTTCCATGTGGTTTGCATATATTCAGAAGCTATGTGTGGAAAGAAGCAACTGCTGAGATGATAAAGTTTACTGATGGTTCTAAATTATTCAAGACAGTAAAGACAAAAGTCTGTGGAGCAGAACTGCACGAGACCCTTACGAGAGAAAGTGACTGAACATTAGAATGGCAGAAAAAATTCATTGCAGATGGATGCACCAATTCATTAGTGGTGCACATGAGAAAAACAATTCTGACCTTGCTAATAAAGTAATGGTCTCTTGTCCCCCAGGGGCAAGATCTTAGAAGTATGATATGCATTTTATTAAAATAAGATCTCAGTGATCAGAAGTAGGCGAAAAATATTGATGTTATTAGGGAAGAGATAGAGAATAACCAAAGAGAGATCCTGAATATAAGTCTAGGTAACTCTCAAGTTCCCTTCTCCTGGAAAGACAGAAAAACTGGAAAGATTAGAAGAACACTTGATAGAAGGAATTAAATAAAGTAAAACACAAGAAGACAAAGCCCAGTATGATAGAAGTCTATAGAAAAAAGGATGAGGAAATTCTGGAGTCACTCTTCATTACATTAAAATGTACATAAAATGGCTTTTGGCATAAGACAATTGCTGGCTAAGGAGTCCCTGATGCAAAACTTGCTTAAAGCTGTGTGTCTGCTCTGGATGAATACTGTATTCTCCTGTAGGCACCTGTGAGCTAGACATTAATGAAGACAAGTACTGGCCTAGATGGACTTATAATCTAACCTGATTTAACTTGTACTTACATCTTGAAAAGCTTCCTCATCTTATATTATAATTAAAGGTAAAATTTGAATTTCATAGATTCATTAGTAATGTATTCCCTCTTTTCCTGGTTAGTTTTCTTTCTTTTAATTTTCTGTTTAGATTTGCAAGCAAAGGCATAAAAATGCTTCTTATTTTTTATACTTGACTACATTTTGTGATCACTTCCTTTTGCGAGGCTACTCAAGGACAGGATTCCATAAATGTCAGAAAAAGCAAGCTCTGCAGAATATTTCTTTTTGTCATTCAGATAACTAGGTTGAATTCTAGGATTTAGCTCCACGCCTAAATATTTGTGCTCTTGATTTTGAAAAAGTGTGTAGAACCCACAGCTATTACTAAAGTCAATCGCTATAGTGGGAACTTAGGACTTCTCCAAGTAAGTCACTGGATATTACTGATTTTGCAGGGAGAGGCTGATCTAAGATACCAGTTCTATTCATTTTCTCTAAAATTAATCTTCACTTTTCAGCCATTTTTTTAAATGTTCACTTTTCAGAGTTTCCTTGCAAAACATGTACTAAATGCTTAATTCTGTTCAGCAATTCATCGGCGTTTCCTTTAAACAAAGAATTCTAAGCTCCAGCTGAATTGCAGAAATAATCATCAAAATGCAAAAGTAATTTCCCAGATTCTTTCATCATTACCTGGTGAAGCCAAATGCAGTTTAGGAAAAAAGAACCAAAACAGTTTAGAATAAACTCTGTCCTCTATAATACTATTACAAGCCTCCACTATTTCTGCTGGTCTCAACTGGGGTATAAAACACACCAAAATTTTGGCCAATTAATATAATTATAATATTATAGCAATGAGTTCAGGAAACTTCACAATTCAACACAGCTCAGTGCAAATGGATGGATACGATTTATGTTGATTATGAAAGAAATAATTTTAAGAACCATACCTGAGACCAGGTTTCTTAGTAGATGGAAATTCTACCCCTCATTTCTCCCCTCCTCAAATCACTTACAAGTTTGTGTTTGGCCTCCTTTTTAATCAAAAACTTCTTTAAGTAATACTGGGTTTTAAAACCCATAAAGATTTATAAACCAGGACATTAAAAAGGGATATATTTATTCTGTTTAAAATTTTAATTGATAGCAAATTGTCTAGAAACATGAAAACAAATATGACTATTTGTGCAGGAACAAATATTAATTTTAATTTATTTGTCCAAGGAAACTCCAGGAATATGTAGCCATTTTTTTGGTGCCCATTTATTCAGTCAGCAGCCTGAAGATGCTATGTCCTATGTGACATTGCTATTCCCAGCTGTAGACTCAGCAAAGTTCACTGTAATGACTTTGGCTTTCTAAGACACATACTATTTCTGATTAGTGAATCTATTTCTGAGCTGGTCTGGAGCAGCTGAGAGATAAGGACAATCTTTAAGCCTGATCCATAAATGAGAGTTATGACTCAAAATTTGCCTGTTAGGTGAGTTTCCTCCATTGTTCCCAGGGGAAGATGCAGTTACAGAGCCTCGTTCCAATCAGAGGGATTGTCCCTATGGTCCCATGGATATCCTGTCACCTAGAAAAACTGGTTGCATATTAAAATCAGTTCCAAATAAAAGTTTCTAAGAAAGCATCTTTAAAATGTTTTAGCTTGCAGATGCATTCTCTAATGCATCTTCTGTTATTGAGATAATCAAAGTTATCCTATTTCAGACACTGTTTATCTTCCTTCTCTCTGAGGGAGGAAGGAAATTCTAGAACAAACTGTGTGCAAAAAATGGAGTGCTGACACGCATAGTAAAAGATAAAAGGAACCAATACAACATCACCCAGGAAGCTTTAAATAACCAAAATTTTTGTGCTCAAAAATTGAACACCTCTGCCCAATCATTGCAATTATTATTTGGAATCCCTTAGAGGAAATAATTTAACAGTAGAAGGTTTCATTCAGTTAACATGTATTTGTGAACCCGAACTGAAACAAGGATAAAAACAATATTTCAGTTTTGGCAACATATATGAACTGAAAGGGGTTTTTAGTTTAGGACCTCTTTGAACTGAAATGTGCAATTTTTTTCAAAGTACATTTTACCCTCACAGGAAAGAAAAGATGGAAAAAAACCTCTTAATACAAATGTGCAAAACGTGATTTCTTCTGTACTTCGAGATGAAACTGGTCTGGAATTACGTCAACAGTTTTAAGCCCTGTCTGATATACCTGGTCAAAGGTGAGAAGCTTTGAGACAGCTGCCTCATCTGCCCCAGGTCCCCAAGAGGGTCAGCAGAGACAGCCACTCCCTTTCCCATGGAGAGCCTGAATTGTTCTCTTATTTTATGGCTCCACTGGCTGCTCATTTTAGGCAGGATTGAATCAGGCTGTGATATCTTCAATATACAGAAATAATTAACTTGCATGTAGGAGGTGAGAACTATTTCACAAATTCCCCTGTCTCATGTACCATGTCAGGAAGTCCATTGTAATGATAATTTTGACTGTTTCAAGTGGTAAAAATACTTAGCTAGTATAGTGTTTAACTACCCCACATATTTAATGGAACTTTATTTTAGTTAAAAGTATCTTACTGTGTTGCCTTGTTCTCATACTGTCAAGATAAGGAAATTAGATTTTTGAAAGCACTTGTAAGGTTTGCCCACCTCAATATCTGACACTCGAAAATCAAAATAATGAAAGAATTTCTATTTTTCACCATCCTGTTCAAGGGAATATTCTTTTCTTGCACTTGATAACTTTCCAGGCACAAGGCAAAGTCACCTCAAAGAGAATAGCTATGGACAAAGCTGAGAATCTGAATGATGAAAAGTAATTTTCCACAGTAGATGCTGAATCATCAGACAGCTCTGCTGAAGTTTGGAATTAATTGACAAAGTATCCCTAAGTGCACGAAACTTGAGAAAAGTATCTCTGCAGCTACATCTATTAAGTATTATAAAAATATATATATTTAGTTACTTTGAAAAGCAAATCAATTTAATCTAATCAGTGCAAGTAATAATAGTATTCATTTATATTGGAGATGATGTGTAGAGCAGTGCATCTGGGCTGGGTTTGGGGTTATTTCATATATGGAAATTTTGAAAGAGTTATGCAAGCTTTTTTTTGGGGGANGGTTTTTTTTGGGGTTTTTTTGCCCCTGCACCAATCTTTGTACTAGGATAAATACCATGGATTCATTGTGGTTGCTCATGCACGAAATGGCATTTTTTAAGATGAGGACTTGGCAAGGAAAGTTCTCAGCCTTCCTCTACCTGCATGGGTTTACTAAGTGATCCACAAAAATCCTTCCTTATAACTGCCAGCCAGTGTCTTTTTGTTTGTAGTGATAAGTGAGGCTTTGCTTAACGATCAAATAAGAAAGAAATGTTACTTAATAAGAAAAGTCAAAGTTTTCTGAAAGCCATTGGGCAATTAACAAAAATAATTTCCATCTGGGAAAAAGATAATTCAGCTGATTATTAAAAGATTAACTTTATCTTGGTATTAAGGTTAAATTAATTGTAAATGCTAATTGTTTTTAATGCAGCAACATTTTGTTTCTCTTTATGAATTTTCATTGGAAAATCATAAGTTATGTGCTTGGATTTATGTTATTTTATTCCTCTCTAATAAGAAAAAGCTTATGTGCCCCTGTCTCTCATGGTCATTATAAGTAAACTAAAATATTTAGTATGTTACATCAGTCTTTTCCAATAAATTCTGCTGGATCCTTGTGCTCTGGTGGATTTTATTCCTTTACTCTTATATATAATATTATATTTTTTTCTTTAATTTTTTTATTTTAATATGCTATGTCTTTTCTTTCCTTCTTTTTCTTATTTAGGCATCCTTATTCCCTGATTCCTCCTTGCTTACAGAGACCCTTAAGTTTCATACCATGTGCACCTGAAAACTCTGCCTGTAGTTGAGATCATTCTCCTGTTTCTTCAGGTTCCATCTCTGCTTCCTCTATATCTACATTTTCTGTCCTCCCACAGAACCCAAAATGTTCACGCCTCCCTTTCATTCATTCCATGCTTTTTTCATCTCCTGGCATCCTTACATGTGTAGGTGAATGTCTCTGATGTTGCAGATAAATTTGGCAGACAGCTGATGAAGCAATAGATGATCACCTCAGCATTTTCTTGCTACCAAGAACACTGCATGGATCAGTAGGGTTTTTTGTCTTTGTGGTTAGTGTTTTTTTAGGTTTTTGTGGCATGGTCTTATCACACAGCAGCTTCACAGGTGTCTGCCAGGGTACGTGACCTAAAAGAAACAGAAAAAAGAACACCAAAACTTTGTGTGTTGTTGCATATTTTGTGTGTTACTTGTGGTTAAGGGTCACCGTTTAGTGGCTTGCAAAGCCTTCCCAGTCTCTTCCTTTCCTACCTTGCCATCATAATCAGTTGTCAGAAGGCCTGAGGCAAAGTAAGGAGGCGGATCTGGGTGCCTATAAGAGGAGAGATATGTGGAGCTCAAGACCCTGAAAAGGAAGGGTGATAAAAGCTGACAGATTAGCACCCTTTGTCACTAATTAGCAAGATATATAAAAGCACTCCAGTGCTTTTCTCTCATTCTGTCCCTTATCTCCAGGAGCCCTCCCTTGAAATATCTAGAAGGCTCCTAGACAAGGACAGCAAGCACATTGGGGTCCTCAACTCTGACTAGCACCAATGTCTAAAATAACATCTTTTACTCTTTCTGTACCACAGAATTTAGAAGTGGCAGCAGAATTATGAAAAGTGCTAAGTATTTAATAAATCTAAAAAAAAATATTGGTGGTTGAAAGTAACACTATCATGTAAAAAACAATATGTACAATGCAAGTGGAAGATAGTAATGGACTTTATGGAAATGCAGTTTTGCATATAGAATTTTAAAATAGAAATAATATAGTTATGCCACTGTTAAGATAGAAACCAGCTGGGGCTTCCTGAAAAGCAGTTCAACACATTTCTAGGCATAATGTTGTTTCATAAAGCTCTTAGTATTCCTCAACATGTCAGTAGCTCCAGAAACACAATAAAATGGAATACACTCAGAGGTAATGCACATAGCACAAAATTACATTCCCAAGCTTCAAGTAGTTCTGTATATACACAAAGTGAGCTACAAATGAAACAGTGGTTCAGCTTTATAAGAGTACATAAAAAAAAATTGTTACTTAAAAGGCAAAATGGTCTAGAAAGCTTTACTGCCACCATAATTTATTATAGAATTAATCTATTATGTGTTTGCACCAGGTCAAGCCACTAAAGGAAACCTGTGTCTTATCGAAATCAGATTGAGAAGTACAAATCGAGAATCCCTAATGGAGCACTAAGCACACTTCAAACAGCCAGCCATATGGACTGTGTTACAGCCTGGGGATGGTTTCTTTTGAGCCATAAACTTCAGCAGCACAGTGTGGAAGACTCTTTATTTGATATAGGGTCTTCAAGAACAATGATGCATTTGAAAAAATAAGTTAATGCTTGGCTCTGAAGTCAAGGATTCAGACCTCCTCCTAAAGACACCTCCTTCCTATTTCCTTCCTAAAACCTATCCTTTTAAATTAGGTCTATTTCAAAATAGCTTTTGCAGATAATGCACTAAGCTTCTGAAGTTAAAGTGCTTAAAGAGGAAAGCCTGTCTAATCATGGCATGTGAGACCAGAGATATCATATTATCAGTCAATACCCAGAAGAAATTCGTATGGGGGAGGTTTCTTCCCTGGGTGTGCACAAGTAGCACTATTTGAAGGTCTGATTGCATGATTAATATGCTTATGGACTGTTTTGACTTTTATCCATCTACAAAACTTAACCTTCATTGTAAACCAGAGTGCTCATAGCAGAGAAACCATTTTTCTGTGGGATCATGTCAGCACAGTGTGTACTTGTCCTAGAAAGACACCAGCATCACATTCTGGTAGCTGGAACAAAGTGCCCACCTCTGACACAGATTTCTGTAGGAAGTTAAGCAAATTGCTTTCATTTATAGATATTTTGTGGTCATGTGGGATTTGACAAACTACCTGGATAAATGCAGTTCCCCGTTGATTTCCCGTCTCTGCTCTGTGTATGCACCTGGAAACCTTCCACTCAGTTTTTATTTTTCTTTGTGCTATGTCTAGAAACTGAGGACAGTGTTTTCTTGCTTCACAGCTAATTTATATATTTTTCAACATGGCAATTGTCTCCAGCGAAGAGATAAATATATCATATTATTATATATATATATTTCTAGATATATTTCTAGATCTATTTATCTATATAATATATTTTAATATTTTTATTATATTATTATATTTTCCCCATCCCATAGAACTTTGCAAAATGACTTTTATAAATTTTTTTACATCATTGATAATTATCTTTTGAAATTTTAATCTTTCTTTAAATAATATCTTTGTAACAGTTTTTGTTTCTGTACTAGCAACTAGTTGCAAAATTATTCTCAGCATAATATTGAAATTAGAAATTATTTATTGCATTTATTGTGTATTTACATTATAAAATAATTTAAGAGGCGTACAAAATTAGAAGGTGTCCAATATTCAAGCTCATGACCTCTATAGTCTTAGCCATAGTATTTATACCAGATGAATCAAAAGAGCAGTCTGTTCTAATAAGAATTTCAGTGTGATGAGCTAATTACTTGGTCGACATATGTCTTTGACTAAAATATCATCCAAAAAATTCAGTCAGAAAGTTTATCTTTGATATGAATTAAAAAGGACTTCAGAATTATAATAATCCGACTGCATGATATTGATATTTTGCATTCAGTTTTAAGAGAAATATTTACAATACTGATAATTTTGATTTTTACTGGCTAAATGGATTTCTGCAGAAATTTCAGTATTTTAAAGAACATGTGCACTAGCTAAACAGTAATTTCAGTGCAATATGGTGGTGAAAATTAAAATTGAATCTTATGCACTTATTACAAAGACTGATTCATTTAACTACGCTGGTGCAGCTGAGAGGAAAACCCACTGCCACTTGGAATTCTCAGCCCAGTGCCTTTCTGTAAAGAAAAGGAACTAAGTGAGATGTCTTAAACAGTGATAAAAATCCCACAGGGGCCCTCTGTGTTTAGAAGACCTTCTAGAATAATAACACAAAATTAAAAGCATGTTACTTATAGCTGGTGCATCATACACTGCTTCTCTGTATTATACTTGTTTTCTGAAATGATAAAAAAAGCAGCATGTCAGTATAATGATAATGCCTTCCAGCATTTTCTTGTAGTCTAAATCAAAAGATAATGAATATAAAAAAGTACTTGCATGGTATGAAACTGTCATTAATTTTCATCCAGTATCTCTAAACCAATATGTTTAAGCCAACATTAAAATTAATTTTCTACTTTTCAAAATATTGCCTTTCCCAGTAAAGAAGAGAGCTTTACCTCGGGGAGTAGAACAAAGGAAAAGAAAAAGGAGACACCTTTACTGTAGTAAAGTTTTCAGCTAGCAGACAAAAAACAATTGATATTTCATTCTGGTTTCTACTTTTGAATCATATTTATACAATGATCAGTTAAGAAGAGAAAAGCAAAAAATCTCCAAATCTGAGTAAAAGAGTTTATTCTTGTTATAGTCAGTCTATTGTTTGAAACTAAACTCTGAATAAAAATTCAGTTCTACTCACTTTTAAAAACATTCTTATAGAACATTACCTCTTATATCTAATATGTTTTTCTCTGATACGTGCATATAAATGTTTATGAATATGATATGGTAAAAGGAGTCTGTGCAAAAAGACAAGGGTATTTTAGTAAGGAAGCAGCACAGTGTTATACAATTTCTATCCTGAGACTAAGTACATGACAAATGTTTGAAAAATTATGTATGCCAAAATAGGGACTAGAGTAATGTGAACCTGCTGTGTCATTTTATTAGTTCCTTAACATCTGACCTCCCTCACAGCAGCTCTCATCACGGCCCGTCATAGGCTCAGTGGACCATAGTCCGTGGTTTTGTAAGGAGTCAAAAGTTGTGCTGGCATGGCATGTGAACATCCATGGTTCAGAGTTTTAAATCAAGTCAGTTGTCCATTTCCACGAGGTGCTGAACACAGATCCCTGGTGTGGATTGCAGAGTGACTACAGAGTCAGATTAGACCATCTGCGACCCAATGAGACAGACAGACGAAGTTTCACTGGGAGTCTGTCTCTCATTACTGTTCATCTACAAAAATTATCTCACTCTTTAGTGTTTTTAATTTCTTTTTTTTTTTTTTGTGACTTTGATTGGTTTAATTTAAAAACTTACATGTCACTTTTCTGTTACTGTAACAATGGGAAATCACTGGCAAAATTCTTCCCTGCGATTGACTTGAACTCAAGCAAAGTTTGTTGCAAGGTTAGAATTTCATTCTGGCGTAGTGAGATGGCAAGAACTGGCATATCCATAGCATCATAATGCATTTAAACTCAACACAGCAATAGTCTGCATGTTGAGATTATGGAACTAGTTACACAGTGTTTATGGCTTTTGATCCCATCCTCTAAATTGTTGCTGCAATGGTGCCAAAGCTTTTAGAATATGCCAAATCAAAACAGGGATTGCAGATTTTTCCTTTCAAAGACACATATTTTGAGAAGATATTTTATCACATTATCTAAAGTGGGCATTACTTTGCCAATGAAGTAGAGTAATGTCAACATAAAAGTAACCATACTGCTAAGGTATGGAAAATGTCCAGAGGACAACAGGTATTTTTCTAGAAAGGTTAACACTCCCAGAATAAGCTACACGCACTGCCTCATTGCTATGAAAATGTTTAGTGTTCTTTGTTCATACCTTGCACCCTACAAAGTAATGGATGTGGATATTCTCTATATTTTGCCAATTTGTTAAATACTTGGGTAAGCTCAGTTGTTAAAATACACATGCATGTAGTTGTTGATTGATGATTTTACAAACTCAGTAAACACATGTCCTTACAGGATGGCTCTTCCCAGAGAAAACTGTCCTTTTATTCAAGAGCATTAAACTTTACTTTTGGAAGACAAAGCCCAAAGTAGCATGATGGGTTTCCTTTCCTCCCTCCCCTTCCTCTAGTCAGCCAGGCAATGCATTTTCCAAAGACACCAGTGCCTCAGGAATGTCATGTTTTTATCATTTCAGTGGGGATGAGGGGTTTTCCACCTTTATTTATAGTTGTCATTTTTAAGCTTTAAACCTCACAAGTTTTCTCTGACCATGGACTCATTCACATATCCTGAAAGAATTTCAGATAATTTACTGCTGTTGGACAGAGTTTTCCTCACAATGGCATGAAGAATTACACGCTCTACTCCTCTTTTATTGCTTGTGGGCCAAATGCTGCCCTCATTTACACCACTGGAATAATAAATAACCTCCTTTGAGAGCATTAATGTGTGTTTTTCCATTGTTTGAGGGGAAAGAACAAGTTACCCAAAGTCAGTCTAAAAGTTTTCAAAGGTTACTGCTCTGCTAACCTGTGAGTGCACAACGTCTGGTGGTTTTAACAAAAAGAATAAACGATGTCCATTGAGAGAACACAAAGGGAAACAATGGTTCATGCTTAAAGTGTCATTTCTTTATTGTTATCTTTCAATTTTGGAGAAAATCAGACAAAAATTAGAAGAATAACAAAGGGTTTTAGACTGGTTAGCAGTACCAGCAGCTGCAGCTGCCTCTGTGATTTTGCATCCTGACACACAAAAACTTGATTAAGGCCATTAATTCATATTGTGAATCCTCCCTAAGCAGTTTGAAAATGATGGCAACCTCAAAATCTCATGTTTCAGAGACAGGTTACAGCTGTGGGCTGCAAGGGAGGTGTTTTTTCCTCCACCTTGGCATGGGCATCCCTCTACTTCTATCACCTCAGGCCAAGGGATGTCCTAGCAGCAGCTCCTGGTGTTTTTGCAAGGAAGCAGGCAGGGGAGCCAGATGTGTGCATAGATAATGTGAGGTCTTGGGGAGTTCCCAAGTGCTCCCAGAGCCCTCTTCTGGGTGGAAATTAACTCATGTACCAATGCAAGTGTGAAAAGGCAACTCTGACTTATTAAAGTAGAGAGAAAATGGATGGAAATGGGGAAGAGAGTACCCTTGAAAGCTGAAGGGAATTTGCAGTGGCCTATAGCTCAAAATGGAAAAGGAGTTGAGAAAAAATGACACAAGTCTCTGATTTATGCAGTGAACTGAACGTACAGTTCTAGAATAGATGAGACTCATAGAAAAATGGGTTTGTGGACCACAGGGCTGTGTTCTCTACCAGTAACAGCTACATGAATCAATCCCCTGTTCCATTCATCATCCTGCAGCACTACTGTTACAATGACAGCAGTAGCTCATGCTGAAAAATAACTTTACAGGGGATTCTACTTTATTTTTACATAAAATGTGATTTAACAGGTGTAAAGAGTAAGAAAATCACTATTCTCTATGAAATCTTCATTGTAAAATACAACTTTAAGGGCCAGAGAAATCCTCATTTCAGCTCCCACCAAGTAAAAGTCACTTTCACAGGGAGGTACTTAAACACTCAGGCTCAGCTGGTATAAGTAGTAATAAGCCTTATTGACAGGTGAGGATCCCTTATCCCCTGGGTCACAGATTAATTAATCCTTAAGCAAAGTTCTTTTGCACAGCTCTTTTAACTTTTAATGCACTAAATGGGCAGAAAGTAGCAATAATTTTCTAGTGCCTTGTTTGAAAGGAATTATGTCTAAATATACATAGCAACTAAAAGCTACTAAAGCACAAGTGTTGGACATGAGGACAAGGTGGGCAGACCATGAGGACAAGTTGCTTCATGGTCTAAGAAATAAATGAAACTGTGAGAACTAAACAGCTATGGGAAACAAGCTGCCACAATAAGTTGTTTTGACAACATTTTTGGGATAGCTGCTTGGGAAATACGATGCTTAAAGATATTATAAAAGCACACTTTGGGAACAGAAACCTATTTCTAAATGAGTTTATTTTCATAAATGCTTTCACCAATCAGGAAAGGTTTTCAAATGCAAATTATGACCAACTGTACTTTAAAAAGTAGAAAAAAGTAGTATTTTCAGACCTATGTGGCTAACCTTTCACATCTGATGCTCCAAAGAGTAGGTCTGAATGCAGTGAATATGAAACAAAGCATCTGGATGACATTCCTTCATAGCGCCAGCCTCTACTCAAACTTAATCCTTTTAAAACCTTAGCTCACTGTCTTGGGGGTTTAAAAACATTCACTACACTTATATTCAAGGCTGTGCTAGAAGCTTTTAACAAAGAGAAACAGTATTTTAATTTTTTTTTCATACTTTGGAAAGGACATTTTTTCCTTTCCACTGAAAAAAAAATTAAAAAGGAAGTAATCTCCTGTTTATAATATAATAATTTCTAAAATTTTCATTACCATAAATAGTTGAATACATTTCATCTGTAGTTGAAATCAGATTGTTTAAAAACCAAGGCATTTCATTCTTTAAAAAGACACTGTTTCAATTCATCTGTGAAGATTGAATATGGTACAAACTGCACAAAAGATCTATGGAGCCTCCTCCTTTGGAGATACTCAGAATTCTGCTGAATGAGGGCAGGAGTGACCTGATTAACTGGGATCATAACCCTGCTTTGAGTAGGGACTAGGACTAGAGGATCTTCAGCCTAAGTTATTCTGTTGCATAACCACCTCTTCTGTTAAAATAGAAGGAAGAGAATTTGGCAAGGAAAATAAACCCATTTCTATCTGAAGAAAAGAGTACCTACAGCCTGAATTTACAGGAACCTTTGTGACCTGGAGTCACAGATCCTTTATGGAATGACACCAAATATGGAACTGGGCTTCTAAGTGCTCTCTCCCTGCAGCAGGGAACAGGTGTTTAGGGGGTGTTTCAGTATGAACTCATACAGGACATGGGGGTTCAGCAGTTCAGCTTCTTCTTTTCCTTTTCTCTTCTGCCTCTTGTTCACAGCTTTTAGTCCTATGGGTCAAATTAATTTCTCAAATCTGCTTTCAACAATATAAATATTAACTTGGTCTATCTATCTAAATAAAGTAATATTCCTAAGCTTCTCCAGGAAGAGTCTGAAAATTTTTCTTACCATGTAGATAGTTTTAATACATTTACTCTTGTAAAGAAGTGTGCTAAACTCTGGTAAATTATGAATGCGCGCACATATACAAAGAAAGAGCAGCCAGACAGAGAAGAAAAGGGAGCTGGATATCACCTCTTATAATTAATTGCATCTTTTCCTCTGCCACAAAGGTATGTGTAAGTAAATGCTTCACCTCAGACTTACAGCTGGTACTCACTAGCACCATATTCTCCATTTGCTGGAAGACCCTTGTAAGACCAGGCAGTAGGATTTGAAGAAGTAATAAACTTGAAAATTGCAATGTAAATTGAGGAGATTTAATTTTTTAAAATTCCTTGCTGTCATATATTTGGAAAAATTAGGCCATGTACATCTCAAATTTTTCATTATGTGTTAGAAAAATTTTTTGACCTTTAATCTCTTCATCCTCACCCTTCTGATCTAAAACATATGCAAAACATCATTCTCTTGGCTCAAAGGTTCTCAAAGAAAAGTAATGTTTGTGAAGCATTAAAAAATGACAGCTATAAGTGTCATACATGAATCTCTGGAAAAAACTGTGTGAGAAGTGAAGATGATGAATAAAAAATAGTTACACTATGGCTTTTAATTCAAGATCACGGCTCAGAAGAATAGTAGGTAACCATTCAATCAAAGACTAACACTGCCTATGTAAAACAGGGGCCAAATCAAAATTATAAAGACATCTTATTCTATTTTGTAACTGTTTGACTTTACACAGTTTTCCTTTATTAATATTTCTGAGTACACAGAAGAGAAAATCCCAAGTTTCATCAGCAGTAGACTCCTTTAGAAGTAGATCCCAGCAGAAGAAAATATAGGTAGAGCAAATCTGTGAAGAAACAGACTTCTGAAATATGATGCAAACTCCACTTTCAATATCCTTTCTTTAGAGGATCTGAACAGCAGCAAGAATTATTAGGAAATTGAGACTTTTTAAGAAGAAATGAAACTGACTCAACATTTCTCATTACTGATTTATTTTCAATTGTAGCTTCCTTAACTTTCCTTGAATCTCAATGGCAACTAAATATCCAAGTCCATGCAGCAATGAAAGGAATATTTAAATATTTTCAAAGTAAATAGGGGTAATTACAATACTGATACATCACTTCTATTCCTAGGCTTTTAACAAGAATGGAAAATGAGAAAGGTGGCTTCTTGTGACTAAGGAAGAAGAGTTAATGTTCTAGAAATAAAATTCTGATCCAAATTTAAGGTTTTTAATTTTCTTTCCCTCCAACATTAATTCAGAGTGGCCCAAAAATATTTGGTAGGTGTCAAATGAAAAGATGTACCTGATCAAACTTTAACATCTTGATTTTATATAACATATAATTTATGGAAATTCTATGAAGGTATGCCACAAGAAAGAGAGAAGCTATTTCTTCATATGACTTGACTTCTATGTCTTTTATTTCCTGGACTGAATCACTGCAAAAAAGTCATGCAAATTTAGTAGGAAAGAGTCAATAACTCACTTCCTTTCTCATAGTCACAGGATAAGTAGCAACTGTTTTAAACTGAGGAAGGTATATTTGATGGAATGTAAGAAAGAATTTTTTTTTACAATCAGGGTACTGAGACACTGGAACAGGTTACCCAAAGAAGTTGTGGATGTTCCATCCCTGGAAGTGTTCAAGGTCAGGTTGGATGGGGCTTTCAACAGCCTGATCCAAGGAATGATGTCCCCATACATGGCAAAGGAGTTGGACTTTGAAAGTCCCTTTTAATCAAACCACTCTATAATTCTACAACTCTATGAAATTGTCTGTTTAAAACAGATTAAATAGTGTGAAATAGTAAGCTAAAGAATTTGGAAATTTAGACTTCACATTAGCGCTGATAATGTAGATTCATTGCATTCATTCATTCATTCATTTTTTGTGCTTCTTTTGTTGGTGTAGAGGTATCTGAGTGCAACCTTGATGCTTAAGGATTTTGAGCATTAAGGAGCAAAAAAAATCTATAGTTTTCTATGTGCCAGGGCCTCTGCTCAAAAGACTTTACCAATTCCTGAAAAGGCAGACTTTTGTTTTAGATACTTCTGTACATTTATATACCCATCTACCAGAAGAGTACTACAGGTTTTGGGAGTTAATTTTCTGCTCATTTAATGTGAATTTTGGTAAGGCTAACCATCAAGCTCACAACACTGTCCTGCATCTTGTGGCTGATCCCCAGATTGTTTCTACTTTTATGTCTAACACAGGAGGACTGTGCAACACTCTGCTTCTGAAAAACACCAAAGTCCTAGACCTAATTCTATCCCTAAGCTTTTCCTATCTTTAGAAAATTGAAAAGAGCAACAAGAAGGGTCTCTCTTCAAGATTTTCTGTAACAAGTGTCCAAGGACTTATAGCTTGTGGCTTTTACTTTCAAATAATATATCACTGTTTAAAGAGAATTAATAAGCAAGAATAATACCTTTAATCAGACTAAAAACAATAGCAAAGACCCGCGTTTTTGATGGTGGTTCTGTAAAGAGAGTTAAATAGTTAAGTAGTGCAAGAATTAAGTCTTTAAACAGAAAAAAATTAAGAACAATAAAAGTAAAAAAAGTGAGACGGCAAAGGTCTTACTCCTTTTTTTAATATTATGAAATATGATTTATGGCAGCTTATATGTGTTTCATCTCATGAAAAAAAATAAAATAATAGAAAAGGATTTATCCAGTCAAAAAGTCTGCCCACACCATCTCCCACAGAATCTTTTGATTACAACCTACTGCCTTGCCATTAATGCATACCATATAATACATTGAATGAAATGCCAGATTTCTTTCCCCGATTTTTTCTTCAGAAACCACAAATGTTTAGAGTAAAACGTGCATAACGATTTGAGAAATCATTTCTGAGTGACAGATAAATGCCAGGAGGAAGTCTGACTTACAGTAATCAATCTGGTAACAGAAACATATTCAAACTGAAAGATATACCAAAGTGAGGAACCTGAATCCATCTGAACACTCCATCAGTTCCAAAGAACACAGTCCTACTCATGCTAATTATTTTCTTTTTCTTAACCATTTGGCTGTACCAGTTACTATTTGGCAGCTTTGGACCAGCTAAAAGAATAGAAGTGTCATTTTGTAAAGTTAAATGTCGAGTCATATAATGTATGACTATTTAATGACGTCAGGAGCCTCAGTTTCCCAAATATTCAACATTCAGAACTGGTGAACTTCATTGTCTAAGGAAAAAGCTGAATGTTGGCCGTCATTGAACACTAGAAAAACCTTTGATTTACATCCCAACGTTGAAAACATTCTTCTAAAAGTGGAGCACCTAGATTGCCACATACCTAAAACCAGGAACAGACTATCACATCTTGAACATATTTTTGTTTTATAAAAAAGGCAATCCATCAAACTGCAGAACAATATACTCTATGCAATGAAAGTGCTATAGAAAATCCTCCAAGTGAGAAAGCAAATACTTTTTAGCAAAGGGGAACCTTTTCAAAAGTGACTTCGAATCAAGTAAATCACTTCAAGGACTTTTAGGTGTCTTTGTGTTTGGTAGCTTTTGAAATTGATTCAGCCTCCTGAATAACAAAAGGTCAGATTTATAAACACCAGTAGAGGGGCTCTTAATATATGTTTACACACATGATATAGACATATAGGTTTGAGATAGTCATTCCAGTTTCCCTTCAAATTAGCAGAGAAATGATGGGATGATGTTGGGAAACCACTTACCCCTGCGTGGTATTGACATCAAAATAAATCAGATGCATTCCAGATGAACTCCTGCATAGCTCTTTGCCTTCACTGACTATGGAAAAACCTATTTATACATCAAATTAAATTATCTGAAACCCATTCTAGATTGGTAGAAGTGAAAATAAGGTCCTTGGAGGCATTTACAAAAGAAGCTAAGTACATAATTCCATTTCACATAGTTTATACACAAAAAATAAAGCACTATCAAAGTTAACTTGTCCATGTCTGAAATAAATTTTAGTTACTCAGTAGCTTTCAAAAAGGTTACAGAACTTCTGAAATCTAAAAACTTAGTTTTACCCCTATGCATATTCCCTTAGGTTTCGTTTGAGAATATTGCACCTTCGTGCTTGGCTTTAAATTTTCTAAGTCCTCAGTATAATAAGTAATATTAATATATCTTCTTCAATATGTTCTAGTCATCATGATAAGAGCCAATTTACTCAAATTTTGCAGGTTTTAAGCACATAAATTTTAAGTGACTTACTCATTGCAATGCCTAAATTCCTTTAGTCAAGGAAAAGCATAAAGTGTTATTGAAAGCCTTTAGAGCTACATCATGTTCACCTAATTTATTGACCTAAACTGAGATAGGCAATTTTATGAAACCATTTGAATACCACTGCTTTTTAGCATTTATTTTACAAAGAACAGAAATATGTACTAAAAATACTCCAAAGAGCTGTTCTTTAGGTACCAAAAATGCAGGGGAAATTTAGTCTCAGAGGGACTGCATAAAGCCTAGATAGTTCTGTTTTTCTTCTACTCAAATTATTTTTAAAAATGTTCCATCAAACACATTTACAGAGGTATTAAAGATGATGCTTTGAAAGACATAGTGCTTTTAGAATAACAAAAACACCATAGCAAAGTGCATCCTGACATCGTAGATATGGCAAAACAGTACCAATTTATTAAAGTGAAATCGGACAAGACTAAGCATCTACAAAAATTTCATCTTGGAGTTTAAGGTTTTTGATTTTCTGTTTCAGTTTGACTTCCATATGTGACTAGGACTTACTGATGGTAGAGTTTGAAAAAATATTTTTAAGTTCTCACATGAACTGTACTTCATGAATGAAGAGCATTGTTCTATCACTCGTGATGTTGGGTGGCTGCATCCCAGCTAATTGTCATTGCCAAGCTATTTAGTATTTATCAAGGCAGCTGAATGATCCTGGGATCTTTCAACTCCTATGTCTTATTCAGTAAAAAACACTAAATGTCAAAGGAAAAACAAATAGCACTGTCACTTAAGGAAGCATGCCTTTCACCATAGCATTAAATTCCAACCTGTCTGTAAAGGAAAAAAAAAATAAAATTTGTTGGAGGATTCTTTAAAAATAATATTCCCAGTAGAAATTTGGTAATAAATGCCTCTCCTTTTGGTATGAAAAGGGATGTACTCCACTCTTTGTTGGAAGCAGTGCATCACAGCAAGGACAGCACATGGTAAAAGAGCCACAATGGTTCTTCTGCACATATGGAACCAGCAGATTAGGCCAATATTTTTAATTGTAAAAAATGATTGAATCCCCTCCATTCCAATCTAATAGTCATTTTCCCTAACAGCAAGCATTAATGACTTCCCTGACTAATGAAAATTAATTGCCAGCCTGCCTTGACAATTACATTGTGATCGATCAAGTTTAAAGGAGCTGCAAGGGTCATTTGCTGTAATTCTAATGCAATCCATTAAATCTGCAGCAGATGATAACCTTTAACTTTGTTGCATATTAGGGAATACTAATGGCAACTCTAGATGTCACGGTTTATACGAGAGGAGATACATCATATTGTCTATTTTTCCTAATGTTCTTGAGGTGTTACTGTTTCTCAACTGACACAAAAATCGCTCTTGACATCAGATTACAGCATCTCTATAACCTCATCAAGGTGCTAGAAAGGCAGAGTCGTACAAATCCAAAAAGCAGTCTGAGAATGTTCATCCCATTTCAGGCCAAGACCCTGTGTGTTACACAAAACTGAGTTGTAAAACAATGGACAAATTTGCTAAATCCTGAAGGAATGTGCTGTCGGAGAAACACATCTAAAGCACGCATCGTATTTTATTGGTCCTGCAGCAGCCATCAACTGTGCTACAGCCCTGAATGGGATCCAGTGTCTCTCAGACAAAATGGAGTTGTAAAATAAGGTTCAAATTTGCGAAGAGTTATTGAAGGGGCTCATACTGAACAACAAATACAACGGTACTAAAACAGCAGAACTGCACTGTGCATTCTTGAATGCCTTTCCAGGCACATCATCCAAATGTTTACAGCACCTGCATGCTGAATAAGATTTTTTTGAAACAGGAATTCAAGGCAAATCACATTGAATCTAAGAGGAGAACATGGAAAAAAAACCCCACCACAACAAAACCAACAAACAAAGAAAAGAAATATCTTTAAACTGAAGCTTCATAGCTTTCTCAGCTGATTCAAGCTATCCTCTACACTTTAAGGCATTTGGGGGCAAATTTTGATAAGATTTTCACTAGGTGGGAAAATTGTGATTGAAGAAGTGAATGGTAGAATTTTAATCTAATTTTAATCTGCTATTTTTGAGTTTGAGTTTCTATTTAGAGCTGCCTTTTTAGTATAAACACAGAGATATACTCATCCAATCTCATCTTAACATTTCATTTCAGAAGTTCTGGAAGTGTTTCCTAATAAAAAAGCCTGTTGTGGCAGGATCCAGTAATGTTTTTGCACAAATGGAAATGAGTGTTTTGCAGGTCAATACATCAATTTGAGAGAAAATTACAGAAAGAAATTATGATCTTCATGTTTAGTTCTTTAAATAATATAGTCCAAAGTTATTTTATCTCTTGGGAGAGTTTATTCCACTGTCTACTTCTATGCTAACCCCTACAAAGACTGATTGCAAACAGAAAGGGTAAGAATTCCAGTGATGCCAGTCCACAAGAGTGCAGGTCTGTAAAACCCAAAGAAATTTTGAAACCAGCATGGCCTTCTGCATTTCTCACATCTAAGATAATGACCCTACAAAGAACATTGCAGAGATTCTCTACAGAGGATTTCACAAAACTCCACCAAAAATAAGAACCAAAATATGAAAGAATAGACTGACAATAAAATAAAAGTCAAAAATTACTCCATTTTGAAAGCTTAAACAAGTATTCTAAATAAACAATGTATTATAATATAATCTCTGAGATTGACAGGGTTTTTTCCTAGTTTCTTCTTGGAAAGAAAGGAAACTTATTTCTCTGTAGAAATACTAGCACTCTTTACTTCTCAAAGAAGCAAGATATCTTGTATAAGAAGGATGCCTACTCAGCAGAATTAAAAAAAAATCTTATATTTTTAGTATTGATGCCAAGAAAAAAAGAGACAAGTAAGTAGATTATCAACCAGCATAAATAAGAAAGTTGGAAAGGAACAAATATGTAGCTACAGAAAATAGGGATATCGTGACTGACTTTCATGTAGCAGTCAGCATCACACTAAGAGCCAGTGATTAGAAAGGAGTAGAAATTTTTAAGTGTACCTAAAGAAGTTTTGTTTAAAGCTTTTCCCAGCTTTAAATGAAGAAGGGTTTTTAGATTTGCTTCTAGTGTGGCCAAAGCATGCACTGAGACCAATATAAACCAGGGAGAATTCCATGAAAACCAATTAGGTTATTGTGAATTTATAGAGGTATAACCAAGATCAGATGTTAGTCTACGGAAATTCATTTGAAACAATGCAGAGACATGAGCTCCTTCAGACTGCATCAGTTTCAATATTTGGAGAATAGACTGTGATCACTGGCTTATGTCTGGGTGCAACAGGCTGTGCTGGACTACCAATGGTCTGTAAAAGTTTCCCATAAGTATCATCAGGGAAAAAACACACTCCAAAAGCAGAAGAAAGGTACAAAATTGCCTGCTCCAGCATGATTAGATGAAGGACTGATAAAATATTGGACAGCCACTACAGATATTTCTGCTGCACCCATGCACTTTTTAAGTGCAAAATATTTTGCAAATATGCATGTTGTCTTCAACTTTTTTGGCAAATCTACCATTAGAAATAACATGCACTTTATCTTAGCCATGGTTTGCCTGAGGTACTTACTGTTATAGCCAAAAGCTACTGCAGCACACTGGTAGTGGAAACGGTTCTAAAAACCTTGTTCCATACAAGCTTTTCGTATTTACAATTGCAATGAAAGAGCCAAAGATTGCTGAAATCAATGAAATAGTTCTAAAGGCCTAATGATTTTTACCAAGACTAAGACATGAATAGAAGTTTTATATTTAACCATGTTACCATACCCCAAGCTTATGTGTGAAAACATTTCCACTGATGTCAAAGGTATTCATGTTACTCAGATTATGCCTGTGTTTATCTACTACATTGGATCAAGAGTTTCATGTCTACTCCTCAGACAAAACTCTAGCCTTTCAGCTAAATCTCAGCTCAAGTATACTTATGGATTCTGACATTTCCAACGGGCCAGCACTCAAAAATTCAACCTCTGGCTGGTTACGGTTCTGAAGCACATTTAAAAACCATGGCATGTAAAGAAAATAGTCTCATCTCATTCAGTAAAGGTAAAAAACATACCATTATCAAGTGTGACACTGCTGATGTGGAAAAAAATTAAGTATCGCAACAGGTTATTAAATTGTTAATGGCTACATTCTATTCTCAGGTTTGTGGTTCGATGCAGTCTGGGCAAAATGTCAAAGTATATCAACATTAACAGCTTCTGACAAGCTCAAGAGGAAAAAAAAGGAGCTGAATGAATAAGCTGTTCTGTAAATAAAGAGACATTGTAACCTTTAAAGTGAGACAGAATTTAATTAAGAAAATTAACACAGACTTTTGAGAGACTTCAATTTTCTAAATCTCATTCTTTACTGTCAAGTAAAAGTTATATTCTTTTATAATAAGAAACAGTAAGTGCCTACTTTCTGATCAAAAGTTAGTGATACTACTCAGAGGAAAAGGGAGAGGACTGAAGTTTGTGAATTTGACTTTTTCCATTTATCCATGTTTATTTTATCCAACACCAGAGTATCTATAAGTATTAGATTTGAGAAACATGAGAAAAAATTAAATGTTGATTTTTTTTTTTAATGTTTGAAACAGCAATAGTAAACACATCAAAAGATTTCTCTTTTCAATTAAAATTGGACTCCGTGGGGCAAGAGGGTTTCACTGTCTCCATTTCAAAGGTGAGGAAAATGACATGCAGTCAGGAGTGTGAATCAATGGCCAGGGTAAAAAATCTGTTTCTAGCACTGTACCCGAGGAACAGAATGGATTCTAATTTTAGCTTCTAAAATTTATTAGCTTCTTACTCTCCAGTCTAGAAAAACAAGTGTGAATTTATCCATTTTTAAAATTTTACTACAGAAATGTTCTGCTCCTCAAAACATGTTTTCCTCAGGTACTGTATTTTGCCCTTCTTCATGTGTACTAACCCTTGGACAAGGAAAATCACCAGAATCTCTTATCAGTCAGTGAGTGAATTAGTCAATTTAACTATTTTGCAAGTCATTATCCTGAATTTCTAATCAGATAAAGGCCTTTTCAACAAGATGGTAAAATTGCAGAAATATTACCAGACCACTGAAAACTGAGTTCTAGACAAACATGCTTTTTATCTTTTTCCAAAGAAGTGAAAGAATGAACTGTGAATGGAAGGATGAAAGGGAGAAAGGAAGGTGGGAAAATGAAAAGGAAAGAAAGAAGATAAAGCAAAGAGCAAACATGGATTTCTTTTCTGTTACAATCATTAATTAGCAAATAATTGCTTGGAGTTTTCCAGACACTATCATGATTTTCCTGGTTACAGGTAAAATTTCAGAGAAGCATATGTGGGCCTGATATTTCTGGGTCTGAGAGATTTTAGCCTGCTAGCAGCTGCTAACTTTTTCCAAGGAAAAATTTCGCAAGTAAGTTTCTTCTCAAAACAATCTTGGCAAACAACCATCCTTTCTCAAAACAATCTTTCTCCAGGTGGTGTTTTGCTGTCTGTCTAGTAAAAACAATGGGATTAGAGAGGTGTCATTCCTATTCACCAATCATGTTAAGTCTGTATCGGAACACCTTATAAAAGGTAGTAAGAATTATACAATAAAAGCCTTTTTTCCACAATCTTTGCCTTCTAAAATATTTGGAGTCTCTCATCTTTCGTGTCCTACAGCGACAAGCATACAGGATTTTTTTTCTATTTTTTAAATTTCATTGTTTTTCTGTTGAAAAACGAACACATGGACTCTAATGCTACAGTAGCTTCTATCTTTTTAATGAAAAAGATAAATTTTGGGCGCTGAATAAGGGAGAAACGTTGACTGCAAGAGTAGAAACTGGATTTTCACAGCATTATAGTTCTTCAGATTCTAAGTACATCAATGAGTCTGCACTGACTACAAAGGGAGCTTAGATTTTGGCCATATATGGAGACATCCCTGAGGAACATGAGATGTCTCCAGTTAGGTGTCTAAATCCAGAACTGGATCCCACCCCAAATGATTACACGCACAGTTTGTAGGTTTTTTTTGTGCACCGTACACAAATTTAATCTTTTGTGTATTTCTGTGTAGACCTCTAATTCATTCAGACAAGGACATAATCTCATCTTGAGAACAGCTCAGCTGTCTCTGTCTCAGGAAGCTGACACTGTTCTCTGCTTCTAATTAATCTTATTCCATCAGTTCATTCCAGCAACTGGAAAGGGTTTTCCTTCCGAGGACTGAAGTGAATGCTTCACTAATCTGACAACATTGGATCTTTGCAGCTGGTAGACAGTGATGGCACGTGTCACCCACACTTCAACATTCCAGTGACCCATCCAACCTTGCCACGGAAGGATCTCCTTCTTCCCTCAAGAGCACCAAGCAGAAAGACCTGCATTCCACACTTGGAAGACTGCTTCATTCCACAAAGCAGAAAAGGGTTATTATAGCACTTATATGTATATTTTCTTCCTTGTAAGTGTGTCTGCAACTAATTTTAGTTCCTATTGAGCATCTTCTCACTATAGTGCAATATAAACATTAAGGAACAATGGGAATTTTGGCTCTGCAACTGCATTTTTGCAGAGACACTGAAGCTGCTACAGTTTTTATCTGTATAAGGCTGAGGCTGTTGCTTCCAACACTGAATGCTTTGTTTGATAACATCTTAAAAATGTTATTGATCCTGAAGCTTTAATGTGGAACATTTGTTAGCTTAATGCTCTGCCATTCTCTGTGCTGTTCACAGAGATGTAACTGTTAAGGAGGGTCCCTGTTACAGGTTTATCACAGTAATTTATTTGAAGACTGATGCTTCAAGAATGTGAGCAACTCCTGCAGAATATACTAACCATCCCTCATTTGCTTTGATTGTTGACGGCCTTTGTCCCATGACTGGCCCAGAGCACAAATATGCAACTGTTCTTTGAACTTTTCTCTTTTGCACTACCATATTTATGGCAGCAGTAAAACACTGTGAATCAGCTGAGAGCTGGGCCAGCACACCATTTTAAGAAGCAGGGTTTTTTCAATGGTCCCAAAATATTTTTGTTTCATTGCAGGCACCATTGATTATTCCTCTTCTTTTTGGGGATGGTGTTGAGAACTTGAAATTATTTGTTCAATAGAAAATAAATATAAAAATTGTTGTTAGGATTTATGAAAATGTAAACTTTAAACCTCATGTTGATTTCATCTAAATTCTGAAAAAATTGCAATACTTCTTTCCAAAGTTTCACTGAAATTTCAATGCCAATCCTCAGTTCCAATTGCAGGCAGGTAGAAATAATGACATGCCTATCAAGATTTCAACAAGAAATAAAATGAAAAGGAATATAATGTTTCTGTGTCTGCTTTTGTCTCAGATTATCGGGGAGCTGATTTCAACTCTGATGATTAAAGAAGTTTGCTGATATACCTTCTCCTCCTTTTTATGACTCAACAGTTTGTTTATCCAGCTGCTTTGTATAACAGTACAGCCTGAAAAAGATAATTTCTTGAGAGTGATCCTGATCCACATGGGGATGAAAGAAAATGCTTCAAAGCTGTTCTTCTCCCCACCCCTCCTTGTCTTTCTTTCTTTTTTNTTTTTTTTTTTTTTTTCTTTTGAATGTTTGCTTGTTTCTTTACAGTGCTCTGACTTGCACTTACAAGGAAAAGCAACATGAGACCCTGGGTCTACAGTATTTAGTAGACCTCTTTGACCTCTTGGCCAAAGTTCTAAATGGGGATATGATATGTTGAGACTGAATTTCTACTCTGAATTGGTAACAGTGTCACCTGTTGGCCATATATATACCATTACCTATTTTCTATGAAAAAATTATTTTATGAGAGAGATATAGTGACTTTTTATTCTTAAAAATTAAATAGACTCTTTGAAATATGTTGAGACTAAATATTTCTTTTATTAATGACTTCTCTGCAAATTCCTGAAGCTATTTTTAATCAAAAAAATTTCTGTTAATGTTTTAACTTAAAATTATATTTCAATACATGTCTTTTTTGTTCTAATTCTGCATTTTTCTTCAATACTGACTTTTAATTTGTTTACAAATTTATTGTTTCCTTCTTTGTCATTAATTTCTATAAGTTGAATTATCTGTAAATTGCCTAGACTAATGGCAGCCTTTCTTTTTACTGGGTTGTGAATAAACAGAACTTTTGATTAAATTGGGACATACTTTCCAATGCAGATAAGTAAGATTAAATCTCAAGTATCTTAAATAATTTTGGACTTCAATAGACCATTGTACTGCTGTGTCCATCTGTTTAGAATATTTTACACTTTATGGTCTAAAGCAAGATGCTCATACCCGTGAAAGCAAAAGAGCTTGTCAGGCATTAAGAGGTCAGCAATCTGCTGAGAAAGAAAAGCAGGATGTCAACATCTTTAATAATGATCTTGAAGACCGTAGCGTACTTGAAATGTGCTTTGTTAAATGAAAGGATGGCTTTCTAAATCATGGCAACTACCAACTGAAGAGTTCAATAAGAAATCCACTGAAGCATGAGCCATCGTTGATGCAAACTAGGCACACAGGGAACAGTGGAATAACTTTTCCATCTTAGAAATTTTTCAAGTGATTTATTTGGTTCGAATGCAGGTACTGAAAAGCCTTGATAAAAGGTACCCTTGAGAAAGTTAATAGGCATGGTCCTAGAGTGATATACATCTTTCTCCTCACTTTATATACAAAGGCACTGTTTTCTCCTGGTATTGAAATTTGTCTTTTTTATAAATCATACACACAAAAAAACTGTGCTGTCAATAAATACTTGCCCTGACTATAATGGGTTTTATGAGCAGAAGAGCTTAAAAACACATTTACTATAATTCATTCTGTTTTTGTAGGAGTTGCTTTGCAAACCAAATGACTTGATAATCAATTCTTCTGACAGCATATACTGCACTCATTTAGGTTCCTGAAAGATGCCCGTAAGGAAGCTCGTTAATTTAGGCTAATTGACAAAGTGATCAAAAGCCAAGATATTTCACCATTCTCAAATTGCACAGAAGTTCCCCAGAATGCAAACTTTTCAGAGATTCTCAGTGTACAAGCCAGACTTTTCTTCTGGCACAGAAACCTCAAGCAACTAAGTTTCAGCCCAAGAATCTTCATAACTCCAGAAGGTATGAGACCCAGAGAGACCACAAGTTGACTTCTACATCACAGATCATTCTGGTAGAGCAGAGAACTTAAAATACAACCCACAAAACCACTCATCCTGTCCTTTAACATGTAATCTGAGCAAGTTTGACCAGGAGCCACCAAGAAACAGTGAACATGGGACCTAATTTCATTGACTGAGAAGTCATTTCTGGCCTCATGCAATTTCCTTTGCATTTCCTGAAGTGTGTCAAGGCAGTAGATATTAGCTATAAATCTCCATTCAGATTGCTACTAGTTCAGATTCTGCAGCAGGCACAGACCTGACAGAACCAGCCCCTAAGCAGGTTTTATTTCTTAATAGCTGTAGCCTCAGTCCAGGCTGGCTGGGCTCAGCTGGCATCCTACATGCTGTGAGTTCTTGCCAAATGATCCACAGCTTTACTGCTTCTGGTGTTGGATCTCAGGCACAGAAATGGGGAACCAACACCTCTGAACATCAGAGAAAGGACAAGCTGGAATGTGCTTAATAAGGCCTAACAAAATATCCTGGATATGTAATTCCAAATGGACTTTTCAACACCCAGCCAGATGCCAAAATATTGATTCATAGATGGTAAGTGGATGCTGTATTATCATATCTCTGCTTAGAAATAGAGCTTACAATTTGCAAACAAAAGGGAAAAAAAAGGAATCATCTATTTGGATAAGTGCTGCAAGTGGAGCTCAGACAAATTTCAAAATGGATTAAAGGATTTACAACTAATCATTGCAACTGCACCATTCCAAATTTTAAATACCATTAATTCAAATCTTTTGTTATGGTTATTACCTTGACTGGAAATTAAAGTCTATATTGTTGAAGAATACAATAGTGGAAAATTAAACTAATGTTCCCATTGGGACAATATCTGTTCACTGTTGATTCAGACCCAGTTTGGCTCCAGGCATCAGTGTTTGGACAACACTGCCTGCAAAGCGTCCGCCACATGTCCAAAACAGTAAAGAAAGAAGAAAATTGGGTATGAAAATTGGCATGTTTAAGTCAGAGACTTGGAATTCTCAATTTTGGGTTGAAGCAGCACCAAGTTTATCATCTTTAAGCCCAAATAACACCTAACCAACAGACAGCTGTGAATGATTTTCACTGCCCTTAACCATAAATTCAACTTGGTGTGCCAAGAATCTGAATTATGAGGCAAAGGGAACAAGCTTCTAGTAATGATGTGTCACATGCAAAAGAGAAGAAAAATAATGGCAAATCAATGATTATCTCCAGTCTAGGAGTTTTCAAAAACATAGGATGACAATTACTGGTGCATGAATTCAATCCAAACCCACGTGTTTGGCCTTGCTTCAGCCTGCAAACTACAACCTACTTCATGGTGGAAGGAATCCTGTGAAACAGAAAATGTCACAGTTTCTGAACTTCCATTTACCATAGATCATCTTTTCTAATTGATGCAATCATATACTTTGCTTGCTGACATGATTAGCTCAGCTATAGGGATGCTGTTTGTTCCTGCAAAAATGTCTGAAACAGTCATGAACGAACTAGGGTAAAATATTTTGGTTTAAGAAGATTGAAGAGATAATGGAAGGTGAGAGGTAATATTTAAACTCATTTAAGTTTAAAGTTCTAAAACATATTTTTTTTCTTTTTGCACTGTCCTCTCCCTCCATCATGGCACTTTGACAATCCCGTAATTAAATATTCTGGTCTTACCTGCAGCATTAGGCAAACCAAGAGCCATTTTCTGACCAATTGACTTTATTGTCTCTACACAGATTTCATAGTGTTGCTTGGGTAATGGAGCAGGAGAAAGATGCTGGGAAAGAACAGCAGGTATCTAGATAGAAAAGAACAGAAATTAACTCAATTATGCCTCTGTGGGGCACGAGAGCTCGGAAGATAACAACCTACAGAACTGCACAACAGTTACTTGTCAGGAAGAAATGAACAATTTAATCAAGTAACAAGCGAATAACAATTCCAACAATTACATTGTTGGTTCTGAGGTAAAATCATGAGATTACACGAGACAATCCTGATTTAACAAAACTCATATGCCCAGAAAGCTGTTTATATGCAGGATGACAGATTATCCACAGCAGTTTGGAAGTTTTTAAGAATTCTTACACAGTCAGCAACTGATTGAAAAATAAAATAGTTTTCAATGAGAAGTAAAAAAAAAAAGTGCAAAACATTTTCCATTTTTTAAGAAAAAGCAAAGTTAATTTTTTACTATTTCTGAAGAACTCTGTTTTGCAGAAACTGTGACCTCCTGTGAACTACAATGAAATGATATTAAGAGGTCACACAAGAAATTTCTAGAAGCAATATACACTACAGTCACATTTTTCTAGCCTTAGTTTAGAGCCACAAAATGATACAAAAATGCTAAAACAGGCTTACTTTACCTGTGGATATTCCTTTTTAACCTAACAAGACACATATCCCTGTGAATTATAAACTTGCAACAAACTTAGCTGTCACCTTCTGTTCAGTTATACACACAGCACTCTTTTCGAGGCCTTACTTGCCTAGTTCATTTTGAAATTTAAAAAATGAAAGCAATAATGCAGAAATTTCTAATGCAATATTTCAAAAGCAGCATTTTTTTTCTCCTTCCTCCTATAAATGAATCTTCATCAGAATCAAGATTTTCCTGGAGTATGTTTTATCAGTTCAATTGAACTCTTTTCAATGAGCTTTGTGAAACAATAGGAAAATTAGTTAATAATATTTTTTTCAGTAAAGAATCTGTAAAGAAAAGATATTAAACTTTATAGCTAAATTCTTTATCTCAGTTTAAGTTTGCAAAAATGCAGTTTAGGACTGTAATTACAGTTGTTTCAGAGCAGTAAGATAGGACAGAGTATTCCTTCTTTGTTTCCATATGATAACTTCCACAAAACACGTGTTCCTTTTCTAAATGATATTTTTTTTCCAGATATACATGGGCTTATCAAATAATAAATAAATTCCAGAGTAATTATTTTCCAGAAGGATTTTCCAAAGAATTTATTAATGGATTTAATGTGTTTGGATCTGCAATGCAATAATATCCAAAAACGCTTGCGGCAAGCTACTTCACAAGTATTCTAAATCCCTCCTCGGTTTCTCTAGAGCTCATAACTGAGCAGTGTCAGTGCAACTACAGACCACCACTACCAATCCTACTTTTATACAGCATCTTTCATCTGGAAGGATTCTGAGGAACTTTGCTTTTATTACTTCAATGCAAGGGTCATTCATTTCTAAATGACAGTTCCTTTATATTCTCCTTCCTGTGATGCAAAGAGGTAGAAATGAAAGATTCAGTGAACTTTCAGGCTAAGCAATATTGCTCTACACTTTCCCTTTATGATTTGGGGTGATTTCCCTCCCCCAGCCCCTGCCCAGCCATGAAAGGATGTAAAATCAGGACTGTAGTACCTGGTCCCTAGAGTCACATTTGATTAAAAATGCAGGAACAAATGTGCCATCAGCCTGCTATGGTCTTAGCATATAGTTTATTATCCAGTTTATAAGAAACATGTTATTCATATAAGTGGCATTATTAGAACCATAAATTATTGTATAAACATAGATCTCTATTTGTAACTGCCGTGGCTTTCATTAGAATTGGCTAAAAATGTACCCCAATCAGTTGTCTTAGGAATGATCTGTACTAATGTCCACATCTTCTGTCTGTCATCTGGAATTTTTTGGCTTTCTGTGGAAAATTAAGTACTATATTAAAAGATAAGTGGAAATAAAGTACAAAAGGGAACAGTTCAGTTCATTTTTGGCATTCCCATACAACCTGGAAAATTGGAGGTTGATAAAGGCCATAAAGAGAAAAAACTGCAAAGATCTCTCAGCGCCATTGTTTCACATTCATTTATAATCTTACCATTTTACTAATTTTAGTAAGTGCTTAGAAGCATTTATTACCTTGTCAAAAATAGCATAAAAACCAAATACAATCTTGCAATAAGGAAAGTTATTACGCTCTAGTATTTTGTGCTGTAACTACAGCTATCAGGCTTGGTCCATCAATTTTTTATTTTATTTTTTGGTGGGGGTTGGGGGTACTGAGGGGTTGGGCAGGGCCCTCTTTAAAGGCAAAAAAAACAGCAATGAAATATGAAGGGGATTAAGGTTAGGGTTAAGTTCCCAATTAAGTCAACTAGAACTGCATATCCAGAATTTTAGAGCATTTTAATGAATCCTGAATACATATTTTTCAATATATGCTATTTGTTTCCATTTTTTGCTGTCCTGAGCTTTGATACTCCGAGAAGGACTAAAAACCATTACTCAAACACATTCGTATTGTGTTTCAAAAAGATCACTATGATCTTATCATTGTTCCAATTTTCAGAACTATCTGTAGCATGACCAGTATCGGAAAACATCACAGACAACTAAAGTCCTACCCTCTCTATAAAAGGCATTTGTATCTTCAGGCAAGGCCACAATGGCAGAGCCTTGTAATCACACAATGATGTATTCCCATAGCTGCCAAATTTGTGTGAGAACAGAAGGAATGACCAGGCAGTGTAGAAGTTTGCTGATGTCTTGGCAGTGCAGGGGCATCCCATCCCTCAACAGGAAAAGACTCACGTTTTTAATGGATCATGAGATCTCTTTCCTTTCTATCCCTGTAAATAAGACATTTAATGTCCAGACAGATATTTTATACTCATCTTGTGGGACTCAAAATGCAACTTTATTCCTAAAAATACATTAACTTCCTCTTCTGGTGGATGTAAGCAAAGTTGTTCTTTTAACACAAAATTACAACTTTTTCACTGATAGTACAGTGTGAAAGGGAACAGATGAATGGAACATGTGCTGTTCATGTGTTTTTGTAGGACTGAAGCATTACCGAAGTGTTTCTGTTAACACCTCTGTCAGTGGCCTTCCCTTCACTTCCCCCCATTGCCTTATCAGAGGAAGGCTGTAAGGAAACCCAACAGAAGGTGACAAACCAGAATAAATTAAACACCTTCGTGCATATTTCTCTTAAATTTATCTCATACAATGATAAGACAAGGAAATCTTATCCTTCAGACATTATCATGCACATTTACTGAATTATCCATGAGATCACTGTGAGAGGGTTTGTTCTGTCTTTCAGACACCAACACGATGCCTGTGGAAGTCTCAAGACTCTCAGACCTCTGTAGGAAGCAGAACAAGCAGACCATAAGATGTGCTGTGATGTAAATTGTTTTGCAAATGGATGGACCCTGCTTTTTGGTGTAGACATAAAGAATTCTTGCATGCCACAGAGTTATAAAACCTCCGTCATTTTTCTTTAGAAAATACATGTTACACACCAAACATTTGGGGGTTGCTTTTGTTTTGTTTTTTCTTTTCAGTTTTTCTGACAGTGAAGGAAGGGAAATTTTTAACTGAGTTCTGAATGTAGAATGTGACCTTATCATGTTCATTTAGTTAACGTATTAAAAATTCTGGAATCATTTTTGAAGCAGAGGTTGCATGACCCAGAATAGCTCCTATCTGTCTTCACCCATGTCTCCCCCTCTAAAAAAGTTGTCTCTATGAAAACTATTGAAATCAGTCCACAAGAAGTTCCAGCTTCTGAACACGCCTGGAAATTCTCTGAGTGGACAACTGACACCTTCCAAAATAATCTCAGGAAATATTCTAAGATCTTGAAAATAGAGACTGTCACATTCAACTGTCTAAGAATGTTTCTGCATGTTACCTAAATTATTACTATAACACAGGCAAACAAAGAATTCTTTTAGAAGAGACAACAGTGGAGGATTAGTTGACTAGACTGTATTTTTCTTTCTTAAGCAACATGCTTTTTCAGGCACTTGGAGAAATTTATAGGCACAGTTCTGTCATTGAAACTCCAGCAAAGTGGTTCCAAATCTGCACCAATATAGGTTACAAAAGGATTGCATCCCAAGTTTTTCAAACATTTGACACAGAGCTTACTTTTATGAAAACCTATAAAAAAAAGAAGTAAAGTAAACTGTATCATCCCCTTTATTCCCCATGGGCAGATAAGATTAAGTCCACATGGATTTCTGTAGTGAAATTGTGGAGGAACAGAGTGTAAACTTTCAGGGTTGTGTCTCTAAATTTGATAAACAGAAACCATTCTATATATTTTTCAAGGGTTTCATAGAAGAATACATGAGCAAGAATGGAGTCTGTGTGTTGTCTGTTCTCCATGAAATTGCTGTACAACTTTGTAACCATATGAGGGAAAAAAGAGAATGTTCATAGGGCTGAGATATGGGCTCTATACCAGAGGCAAAAACTCAGTTTCATCTTTTCCTGTTGACATTTCTTCACAGTTGAAATAAAGAGTGGAAACCTGGTTTCCTATATTTCAGGTGGACACCAAAGTCATCAAATTTCCATGCACAATTTGAATACCTTCCCCCTCAGAGGAATTGATGCCAAAGTGTTGAAATAGGCTGCAAAAATGCCAATTACAGATTTAATGTCTGTGTAAGAGCTCTCTCATTTGAACTCTTAACTCTCAAGACTGCCTTGGGTAACACTTTTAAGCTGTTTACCTCAGTTCATCCATACAGAACATTCAGATGTTCTCTGAAGCACAAAACAGGACTGTGAGATAATCCATCTGCAGCACAGAATTTAGGGTATGCATCCTAGAGATGTGATATACAGTCTCAGGTTTAGAGAATATCCAAGTAGTTTACACAAAATGAAATAATTTAAACACAAAAGACCTAAAATAGCTCAATCTGAGATATAAAACAGGATGATTGAGAACATTCTCATACTTAGATTTAAAATTCCTGAAGCAGAGCAGGATGTTCCATAAGCATAGGGAAATACTACAAATATAAGTTATTTTGTAACTTGAAAGTAGAGTTATTTTGTGAGTTCTATGTATATCCACCAACTATTTTTTTTAAATATACTCAAATGTGTTCCTTTTTGTCTCAGATGATTTTTTTTTTTTGTCCAAGTACAGAATCTGAGCCAGAAGTTGTTTGGTTTGGTGATAGCAATGAAAAACTCACACTGCTTCATTCCAGAAGGATTCCTTTTCAAGCTTTATGGATGTACTGGAAAAATAATTAAACACACAGCTCTGATGTGAACAAATATTTGACAATGGCATGGGAGTAGTCCATGTGGAGTGTGTTAGGATTCATAATACTAACAGCAGAAGCATGCCAGCTTTGTAGCAGTTGACTTTTTATGTGAGAGTGATTACAGCTGGAAGCACACTAAAAATTAACAACACATAACTACATAACATTAGCAGGAATTGCAGAACTGAACTGAGTCACAATGAAAGCACAGAAGTATTCCAGTATTACATTAAGACTATAAAGCCATATGTTTTTCTTGTTGAAATATAGTTTGGGTATATTTTAATGCTTTTATCAACATGACAAATCTATTTAAAAGTATGACTGCTGCAGTGTTTCTGTTATGCAAAGATTTAGTTCACATGCAGAAGTGAGTTTTGCTCACTGACATATGCAGTGATCTATGCACTGGACATTCAGCATCCCACTTTCATGGACACTTCCCCGCCAGTCATGCCCTATCAAGCTGAAAGAAGCAGGAGCAAATTAAATGAGTGAGAAAGAGAAATGGGAAGTGAGAGAAATGAGAGCACAAGGCAACAAGATCACTTTTGCTTTGCTGCCTTAAAGAGTAGGTGTGAAACTCATGCATACTTCCCTGGAGTCTGAGTCACCAGCATTTGAATAACAGTACACAGGAGTAGAAGAGTAAACCAACAATATTACAAGTACATCAGGTCATTTTTCTTGGGTGATTTTTGAATTTTTTTTTCCCTATTGAGGCACAACTCTAAGGCATATAATTTTTAGCAGTTTTGTCCATGGAGACAAAATTCAACAGCTGTACTGAGCTCCTCTGCAGAAAACAGGACAGCAACTCCTACACATCCTCCAGGAAAGTGAGCGAGATGCCAGCAAAGCCATGTGAGAGAGCTTGTGGAAAGTACCTTCTCTGACAAGGAGCAGAACTGTAGGTAGGCTAGGAAGGAACTTATCGTCACCCATTTGTATCATATTAACTAACTACCCTTATTTTCTTCCTTTGTTTTCCCTTGGTTTTTTAAATGAAGACTTCTAGTAAACAGTGTTACTTGTAGCAATCTAAGATTATTAGTCCATGATTACATTAGCATTATTCTGACAGATCACTTTGACAAGTGGTGTATTTCTGGTGCTGCTGGAACAGATAGGGAATGTGTAGGAGGCAAAGTCTAGAAAAAAACCTATTCAGAGGGGATTATGGAGGTTAATGCAAAGAATATGCTTTTAAGAGTATTAGAATTGGTGCACCAGATTCACAGCTCATTGAGGTCTCACAACATTCCTCAGTGCAGTGTCAATGGGAACAAAGATACTGAGATGAAAACCCAAAGCCCAGAGAAAAAAAAGAAGTTTCCTAATTATTTTCACTCTAATGTCTAAGGTTCATTCTATATGTAATAGTACAGTGAGGATACTTAGCCCTTCAGAGAACTCTATGTTAAGAAAAATATAAGTTTCCTCTTGTTTATAATACTAAAATCTTATAATAATCAATGTGCTTACAAAATAGTCTGCTGATAATTTCTGGTCTATCACTATTTTCAGATCAGGTGTAATTCTGTTTAGATTAGTGAATGCCATCTCTATCTGAACTTAGTCCTGCAAAATATTTTCCTACTTTAATTTTCCTTGCAGAATTTCAGTGTGACATCCCTCCATACAATTCAGAAGATGTTTTTTTATCCATTTATAAAGTTGTGACTCCATCAAACTAATTTTACTTTAGACCAGTTTCGACCACCTCTTATTAGCACAGATGATCAAACTCTTATTTTCTTGGTTGTGTGTTCCTTTCTGTGCACCTTTGCCATTCCTTTGTAACAGCTTAATTTGCTGATAAGAGTAATTTATATTCAAGAAAAACTATTTCACTGAAAATTAATGAAGGAGATGACACAAGAGACTTAAACATCTCTGAGACACTTTCCTAGAAAAATTAAAATCCCCCCTTAATTTACTATTATTATAACTTCTTCTATTTGTATCTTTGAAATCAATTACCAGGCAGTAATGTTTTACAGGCAAAGCATTGCTGTCTAAAATGATATCACCACACACATTTTTTCAATTTGGGTGGCAGACATGCTACTGGAGGTTTGGGGAAAGCCACACTGCCTGATATTAGTGCTTGTTTTCTATTCAACACAGCGTGAAAGACCTGGCACGTGTTTTGTGCTTCTGACTTGATGCATATTTTCTGTATTTTCTGGACTGTCTAAAACAAAAATAGTAGTAAATTCAAGTGTTTTTCATCATGTTCCTAAATCATTCACATATGTGACTAAGTCTAGGTGCCACAAAGTTACACCTCATTTAGCTGTTGTTCATTCAGCAAGAGCTGGATCATTTTAAACTAGATTTCATAGAATCTTCTGAGTTGGATGGGACCCATCAGGATCATCAAGTCTGCCTCCTGACCTTGTTCCTCCACTTTCCCTCCTGGGGAGGTTGAAAATCACCATGAGGTCTCTGCTCATCTCCTCCAAGATGAACAAATCAAGTGATCTCAGCTGCTCTTCCTAAAACTTCTCCTCCAGACCCTCCACTGTCCCCATGACCCTCCTCAGGATGCTCTCTAATAACTTAATGTCCAACTTTACCGGACATTTTATATGAAAATATATTTAAGAGAGTTTCTTATTCCTTCAACCAATTTAATTTCCTAATTTACTGTCTCAAACTAAACTAATTCAGTTAAGAGTTAAAACTTTTGAAAAATATCTACATAAGGGACTTGCACCAATTTGAAAGAAATCTTATAAAGCTGGGCTAGGAAAGAAGGACTGATTTAAATTCTAACAACAAAGTCAGTCCCAGTGAGAGCAAGAATATGGATGTGACTGGAAGACAGCTGAGTTTGACTTCACAAGTTGTTCCCCAGGTTTCAGTAGTTAACAATTTGGCTTAAAAGCTTCATTACCTAGAGGATCACATCAATTTTCTTGTTACTAAGCCAGCCTTCAGAACCAAGATGCAGCTCAAAAGCAGTAAGGGAAATCCTCCAAGCTCTCCCTTACACCATTTAATTCACCAATCACTCCAGGGCCAATGCTTGCTCAGCCATTTAACTGAACTTTTTGTAAGCACTTGCAGCAGTAAAAGTAGAAAAACTTATGTATTCATAAGGGGTTTTGAATTTTAAAGAAATAAGACTATATGGGAAGTTTAACTCACTTGATACTCCTTTGAGGAAAAGGGAAATCAGGACTATGCTCCGTATAAGACATTGGTGGGTGTGTATCAGCAGGTCAAATTTGGACAAAAGGAATAACAAACCAAAAAAGTTTGTATTCTGTTGATTTTATATAGTCACTAGCTGGCTAAGAATGTGACAGAGCGTGCACCAAGATTGGGGAAAATTGTGAAACCATTGATATTTATCTATCTATGGAACAAAATGAAAGTTTTAAAAACCTGTACCTTTAAGCTTCATCTTCTTCACCACCTGCTCTTTCAGGAAAGACATGGCAAGCCTACTTTAGAGAGCATTCTGGAATTGACTGTAAAATTCAATATATAATATTAGAATGTTTGAATAACATTTAATAGTTGAGTGTTTGGACATCTATTCAGCTTGTTAGCTCCTCAGCTAATTAAACCTCCTTCTAGGACAAAATGTTAAGCTGGCAAGTAATGTGAGAAGCAGACACAGAGATTTATTAGAAAAGGACTTACAAAGAAATGGAAAATTATCAAGTTTTTAACCTGAAAAGGGCCACAGAATCTGCCACTGTTTTTCCAATCTAACTAAATGGTACATCAGGGACAGCATTTCAGGCAAACAGTTTTTCTGAAAGAGCAGTTCCCTGATTAAACCAGCAATGATAAATCACAGGGTATTCTCTAGTGCAATGCACTGTTTTAGCCATACAAAAATGAAAGAAAAGGATATGAAATGCTAGGCCTTAGAGATTGTATATGGTGAAAGGGAGTTCTAAAGTCTACAGAGAATTGTTCGTGTGTGAAAATATTTAATTTCTTTCTGCTTATTTTTGTTTTAATGATCTCAAGGTGGTTAGTACTTTTCATAGTTTTGACCCCCTCCACAGAAGTAAGGAATGATTCTAGAAGAAAATTACTAGGTGTGACCCTGATTAAAGCTATACCAACTATGACAGCCACTTATTTTAAAAGCTATATTAAATTTTTATTTAAAAAATTACATCTACAATTTAGTACCACTAGTATTATTAAAGAAGGGAATACAGAATTTAAAACTAAAGAAGCAAGATTATCTTAATTTGATCCTTCAAATATTATTTATTCATGTATGTGTTTGTCAGTCTTTAGTATAACCCACATTTGCCTGAATTGTACACTTATATAGTAATGTCTGGATTTCCTGTCACTTCTTATTTTTACCACAGAACTCACCTCATGTGTTGCCCAGAATAGGGACCACTCAGTTAGCAGTCACTATTTCACAGCTAAACCTGTGTCCCTGGGCCTCTCCGAAACACACCACCAAAGAATGCACTACATTTCACCTTGAAGGTAGAACTTTGTGGACCTTCTCCATCAATGGAATTTGGGGGTTAGAAACAGGCACGAAGCTGTTCTTAAAGGACACAGAAAGGTCTTCAATGACCCATGGAAAGGAAACACCCGACATTGATATTTTGTCCTGCAAAGAAGATAATAAGTGCACTGCGATCAGCTGGCCAACAAAAGAATGTTGTGCTTTCCCTTGGAGCCAGGACAGAAGATGCAGTTACAAGACCAGAATTATTCCAGTTTGCTTTGCAGGTAGCCAGGAAAAGGCCTTGCAGCTTAAAGTGGTCCTAAAAAACATGATCACAGCTACAAATGATAGCACAATACCTGACTAATTGCAAAAGACTCTGGAGACCTCCAAGGGGATTGAAAGAGAAAAACATTAAAGCATTTCCCAGAGATTCATCCTGTGTCATGAGGAGAAGCAGTCAAGGGTCAGAAGACGTTATAACCTCCTTGTACGGCAAAAGAAGGATGTTCTCTTGTTAGAGCTTCCTGGAATCAATCTTCCATGAATGGTATGGTTAAAGTAGCCAGGAGGGATAAACATAAAAAGAAAGAGAAGAGGTGAAAAAATATAAATATACACCTATGCACTTAGAACTATGAAATAAGAAACCATGAAAGAAGGATTCTGCATCACCAAGCCTCAGATGGACACAAAGGAGAAACGATTTAATTTCTGTCTAGGATATAAACAAGTGAAAATGAAATTTCTCAAGTCTGTGATGAATTTGACCTACTTCAAAATTACTGAATTTGGGTTGTAATGTCTCACTCATTCCTGAATGAAATTATGCTATAAAATTTGTATTACTGGAGTCATTCCATTGATGATTATAACCTATACAGGAAGACATCGGTGGGAAAAAAAGAAGGAAAAGATACAATATGTTAAAAATAATTGGAACTTTTTTAAAATTAGCAGGATTGTGAAACAAACTTTACCAATTTGGAGTTACTGTGGTAATGAATAAAGCAGTAAAAGTGTAGCTGCAGATCACCAAAGCACACTAAAGAATTGGATGATCAACTTCCTGAAGACCAATACATCCTGTGGAGGTTGAAGAAAATGCATTAATGTCAGGGATTTCCATTCTTACTGAGGCATGTTGGAAGTCAAATACAAGGAGCCCTTCAATATTTTCACAGTTTATAAAATTATAAAATTTTGTCTGAAAAAAGGTGGCACTCAATGCATATGGTCTTCACATGGAAAGAATCATTAATCTCAGGCAAAAATGAACAACTGTGGAGTAAAAGATATAAGCAGTCAATTATGTCTGAAGCATCCCAACCTCCACTATATTTACAGTTCATTTAAATTTTATAAGCTAGCTTTGTGAACATGATAACAATTATGAGCAAAGTCTACTGGGAGAAAGTAATTAAGTGTGACAGATAATTGGGAATTCCTAAAGTGCCAAAAATGTCAAAATTTCTGCTGAGGAAGAAAGCTCTGCTAGCTGCAACAGACATGGAAGGAAGCTGCGAGCATCAGTTAATTAACTAATAACTATGATAGAAAAGAAGAAGATCTTACAGTGATAAATATTCAGCAAAAAAAAAGCAGGAAACATATATGATGATATGTGTTGATAACTGACAGTATTACACATGTAAAATGTTAAGACAAACTAAATATTTTTTAATAAGTATTACTGCCATAAAGTAATAATTTTAATGTCAGCCTGTATATTCCAATTCTTGAATACATACTATTTAACCTTTTTAATTAAACACTTGAGAAAATACAATGTAAATAGATTATTATAAAGTTTTGTAATGACATAAAGATCAAGAGAATCAGTAGCAGCAAAAACACTATGTCCCATATGCAGAATGAAGTCAGTTTCTTGGTAAACACACTGTGGGAAAATGATGTGTATTTCAAGATTGCCAAGTGGAAAGAACATAATTATGCATAAGGAATGTAAGTCATTCTTCAGGATTGGGAATTCTAAGGAATGAGAGAAATATTGAGTGACTTAGAGGTCAGCATGGATAATTACTTGAACATGAGTTTTCATTGTGGAATACAAAAGTCCTTGAACGTTTTAGTAGAGAAAATGCCAAGTATATGTGAAGAGAGTAGGTTACATCTGTACTGGCAATGAAGCCATAAGTGCTAGATTATTGTGTCCAATTATGTGTTTAAAGAAATATGATGAAAAATTATAAATGGCTCAGAGAAATCCAGGAAAATGATTAAAGGACTATAGAACATCTCTTACTGAGGGGAAAAAAGAAAAATCGGAAGACTTTTCCAAAATTGAAAGTTAAGCAGTGACATGATCAGTGATTAAACATACTTTCCCGATGAAATCTGATAACAGAGAACTTCTCAACCAGAAAACATAAGGACAATAATCCCTTCTTATTATTCTTCCCAAACAGCACCAGCATTTCTGTGGGATAATTCTGATTCCCAGTGATACACATTTTAATGCCTCAAAATCCTTTCCTGAAGGTATCTTCTGGTCTCCACATGATTCTAATTCTCAGTCTCAGCATAAGAAAGAGCTGGGCAATTTCTGCCATAATTATCTGTTGAAAACTCTACCTTGAGGCCTGACAATGAGAAGTACTTAAAATCAGGCTTCCTCCTAAGTATCTAAGATTGCACGATGCACAATCCTGACCTGAGGTGTCACCTTCCAAACTACTTGCAAATTTTTTGTCTTTTTGACCTCACAGAGTTTCTCAAAAGTGGAGTGGTGCTCTAATCTCCATTTTATAACTTGGTTCCTGTGAAAAATTGTGCCTCTGCAGTTTATCCAGAGACACAAACAAAAGAGTGGCTGGTGATAAGAATACAAAACCAATTTCAATTTTTTCTGCTTCTAACTCCTGTTCAAGCTGTCACTAGAGTTTCCTGATAGTATATTAATATATCGCTATTAGCAGTTGCTTCACTATATCCACATTACAGTATTTACAGACTCCGATTTCCTATTCAGAACTCCATAGTCTTCAATTCACAATTTATTTAGTCAAACAAAAAAAAAAAAAGGAAAAAAGAAAAAATTAAAATAAAAGCACAAGGTAGGCACCATGGGCTATCCAGTTTCTGAATTATACAGAGAAGGAACTTAAAGCAATGGTAAAACCTCAGTGTAAAAATAAATCAGATCCTTAAATTGAAGAGAGATAAGTGATGTCTGAGTGGGATTTTGAGGTTCGTAGTCCCAGACTTGGAGAGCTGAGCCTCCAGCTTTAATCCTAGGCACTGGCACACAGAGCATAGAAAGAAATTTCCATGTGCTACAGTTTATGTTTTAATCTAAACAGTGCAATATAAACTGGGGCATGTGTTATTTCACGGATGACACAGTTTTCAAGTTATGACAGTTCAGTAGTGTCCCAGGCTCTTGGTTCCCACACATTCCACGACTTTTTCATTTTCCAGAACTGTCGTCAAAAGCAGCTTCAGACTGCTGGAGAACACTGCGAGAAAAGAGTAAAAGATATGCAATATATTTAGATAATAAATTGTGATGGATCTGTGTTATGACATTATCTGTTACTATGATGATAGGTCAGGATTGCAGTCAGGCAGTTTAGAGCAGTTAGTTTAAGAAAACAAAATTGTTCCCAGTAGGTTTCTAACGGCCATTACAAGCAATAGAGAAAATCTTTTTCCTTATCCTCTTCTCCAGCACTCTCTGCCTTCTGCCACAATGAATCAGAATGACATTTTTTTTTCCCAAGTTAATTTTCTACAAACTCAGAAGAATGTTGTCTTCAAAATTATTTATCTACTTACCAGATACTGATATCAAGGTACCCATTTATTAGGATTTTTGGTGCTTTGCTGGCTGGTTTTAATTTGGTTTGAACCTAGTCAGCTAAATTTGCATCTTCAATACTAGTGCCATTTTCTGACTAAATAAGTACATGCTTTATCTTGTCTTGTATAACTGGCATAAGTTGGGATGCATTTTTCAAGCACAGATCTTTGAATTTTTCAATTTCCATGTATGCAAAAAAAATTAATAGTCCTTTTAAGAATTATTAGCTATCAGGTGCAGTGGATAAAAGAGGACTTCTAGTTTATATGCAGAATTTTTCTACCATTGAACAGTTTCATGTAGTATGAAACACATGTGCAATTTAATTTTCCTTCCAGAAGTACAATTCTTAGCATGGGTAGGGAAGTGCATCACAGCAAAATGAGCCAAGGACTTAAAACATTATTTTAGAGAAGAGGTCTTCAAACAAAGCCTTTTATAGCATTTGTTGTCAAGTCACAAAAAAAAAAAAACCCAAAACTTGAAAGTTACAGATGTTTTGAAGAATATAACAAATTTATTGTATTTATTATATTGTGAAAATAAATTTACAACTGATTTAAAATATAAAAACTAGACGCTGCTATAGGCTGAACCTGTTACATTTATACCAGTTACAACCAGTGAACGACTTGAAGACCTTCAATCCTTAGGACATGATTAGATAACAAGGGGCACACAGAGATTTGTTTGGTATGTTTCATCTATTATTTTATGGAATTATCCTGGTTCACCTTCCAGGGATGAAATTACTTCAGCCTGTATTTAGAAAATGTCAGTATGTTAATTTAGGTTATTCAAGCATGTACTTTTAATTAGGGAAAAAAACACCATAAAAGTACATAGGGAATATGATTCATTCTAGGTTATGGTTACTGTTAATAGTTCAAAATCTGTGGCAAGTGTTTTCTCTTCCAGGTTCAGGTGAATTAAAAAAAAAAATTTTTTTTCTTTATTTTATGGCATGATGGGCTAATCTGTGGTTAGACTGTGTGTCACCATGCACTCTAGGTTTATTAAAATATTACAGACATCTGAAATTTCAAAAGTTGTATTCCTTTGAACAGTTATCTGTAGGTAGATTTAGTTTCAAAATTTAGGATCAGTAACTTGAATTTTAGCTGAAATTTTCTGTTCCAGTCATCAACATCCAAAGCTTAACTGTCTTATCTTTCTTGGTTTTACAGAGATTAAAATTATTTTAACGGTAAACTGAGAAAGATAACTCCTCTTTCTACCCTCTACTACGCACTTTTAAAAATGGCTTTTCTTGTTTCCACAAAAATCTGTTTGAAGTACAGTGTCTTGTTTCAAAGACCATAAATAACTCAGAGCAAGTTACTGATCCCTTGCTTTGATCATGCATCTCCCCTCCCGTACACGGAGTAAAGACACCAATAGGGTAATGCATGCAAACACATGTGTAAGTAAAATTATCAGCTTTGTGCCTACACTCATTTGCAATAATGAGGAAAGAGACACTGCTGCATCTGAACTCTAGGGTTATTTTTTAGTTCTGTAGCAGAAGTGACAGTAGCTGAAAAGACTATTTAATTATCCTTGCTAATGTCTGCAGTGCAAAGGGGTCCATGCTTCTAATTATCAGCTAGATCAAGGAAGGGTTTTACTGGATTCTTTTGTAGAAATGGCTGTGCACTGGATCAGTCACCATCATGCTGACATCCTGGGCAAAATTCAACTGCCTCCACCCATTCATGGTAGCAAAAAACAGGTCCAGAGCAGCTATGTCTGACAATTTTCAGGATATTGTTCCAATCTTGCAAGTTTTATTTCATATAAATAGGTCAAATCAGTCAATACAATTAATCACATTTCCTTAGCTGAATAGTCATAATTGAGCGAAATCTATTTTTTATAAAATATACAATATTTTCATATTTTGTATAAATTAAAAAATTATATTTATAGAGTGAAGTTGTGGTAACTTCAAAATACCATAAACATCTTATGCTAACCATCAATATAAATTTTCATAAAAGGTTAAATCAGAAAATAACAACATCATGAATCAGGATTCAGATCCACAGAACTTAGTCATCTGCTGTAATTCTTCAAAATATGCATGATTGACCTTGTGATGATAATAAGACCAGTGTGCAGAAGTGCTGGTATTTCTCTGGGGCGTGACTGGGAACAGATGTCGTGTTGGTCAGTGTCACATGGAGAGGAGAACTTCCTTAGCTCCACATAAATCTCATTTTTTAACAGTTAAAGCTACCTTTGCAAGGAGTAAAGGCAGTGTCCCTGCTGTTAAACCAAGGCCTTCAGCTGATTCATCAATGTTCCATGAACCCTGTGAGAACTTAGCTAACCTGCAGCTGAAGCCAACATTTTATTTAGGAAGAGTGCTCCCTTTGTCTGGGCCAGCTTTGTTTTGCACTAGAGTGACATCTGCCTTTAGGCAGGACAGCCTATGAATATTGTCCACATAATCTTTGGGGAAAAAAACCCAACAACTAACTGATTTCAACACCACATCCTCCCCCAAAACCCCAATCATCCTCCCCCAAAAACACCAACAAACAAACAAGCAAAAAACCTCTATATTGAGTGAAAGGCCTTACCACAAGCTACGTGGTAACAGCTTTCTTCTGACAAAGCTTTTTGCCAGACAGAACATCGTCTTCTGAAACCACAGAATCATTAAACTTCCCAGTTTGTCGTGACTTTTTGAGTTATATTTACAGTAGTTGTTCTTTTTCCATCTCCCCCTCACACTCTTTAAATCATCTAAGTACTGGTTTCTGTTCAAAGCTGTAGAGAGGTCATGAAAGATGAAGAGGTTACATGTGGTGGAAGGAATCTCTTCATATATTCATGAGACATATTCATGACAAGCTAAAAAAGTAAACGTTAATTATTTTCCTTAATGGCACACTATCTCAGCTCCTCTCTGCTGTAAACTACAGCCAGAGTAAATCATGAACACTAATGAGAATACAGCAGAGTGAGGACTGAGATACTTCGGATTTTGGCTCCATTACTGACCATAGAAGGCTCCCAAGGTGCTATCAGAAGATAAATTTTAAATTGCTAAAATAAGTTGGGACTCCCACCACACATAAAGAAAGGCTGTGTGCATGTATAATTATAGGATTACGACCTATTTCCCTACTCAGGATCTGATCTGTAGGTTTGTTAAGCAACTTCAGCTTAAATTCAGTTCCTGAGGGGGCTTACTCTCATTCTAGATAATTTCTTTAAATTAGTATAAAAACACAAAACCCCACTGCACTAAAGTCAGAAATTATTACTATTCCATTACTTATTATTTTTTCAAGTAATTCAAAATCATCATAAAATATCCTTTCAATGGCCAGTGCTTGAATAAATATATGCATCCTAATTTTCCTTCATTCTATTTTGTTATATTTGTATTACCTTTTTGGTGTTTGCAACATCACTATTTTTAAACAGCACATGATTATTCTCTTTCGAGTTCCAATCTGCTCCCTTCCACAGATTACAATTTGCATAATTTTTCAATTGTATGTGTTTTACCCCTATCAATTCTAATAACTAAAAAAAATTTAACTTTATAGGAAATTTCTTAGGTTTTAGGGAGATCAATGTTTTCATAACCTTCTTGTACATAACAGTTTCTTCTACAAACACCTGATAACAATCTCTGTTATTATTTGGGAAGTAAGATGGGGCTTTTTATATTGCTTTGTTTTGGAGAGGAAGGGTTTCCTTCATTTGCTTGGGTTTTTTGTTTGTGTTTTTTTTTGCCCTATTCTAATCCGCTTTGGTTTGCTTTCTTATTTATAATTTCTTTTGCATGTAGTGAGCACAATGGCTAAGTCTTCTTCATGTCCATCAGAGAATCAATCTTAACCCAAGATCCAACAATATGAAAATCATATTATGGTGGGAACGGATGAAAAATTATGAAAGTGGTACAAGAACATAAAATTCTTTTTACTTGTAAGCTTGTACCCATTGATGTTATAATAAGAATACACCTCAATGATAACTACAAATTATTTTTGAAGTGGCCAATGAATCAGTTAAATATGCTGCTTTCTCAACACTCAGGGTATAAACCACTTAAAAGATGTGATAAAAAGAACAGACATTCATAAAAAAAACTAATTCAACTCTTCATTTTCTCTTTTAGTTTTTCCTCCTTTTCCCATTTGTTCTCCCTCTGATACTACTTCTCTTATTGATGGCAAAAATCACCAGCTGCTTATCATCAAAATTATTAAGCTCATTATATTCTGAACATATTCTTTTGTGCCAACATAGCGACAGGATGGATAATCTTACATACTATCCCTGTAACTATAGATGGCTTGAATGAATTCTAACTACTTTGTAAGTAGGAATGAAAAGAAATATACATTTGTTAGTTATTACTTCTTGGTTTTCTCAAATATTTCTATTAATAAAAGTAAGCTACTAGTGATTGAGGCAATCAAAAATACTGGGGGCTGGCAAACCTTCAGATGTAAAGCATTATTTGTGCTTTCAGCATATGTTATGGAGTAAAAGTACACTCTTTTTAACATTAAATTCTATTAATTTAAAACAATATAAACCACTGCACATTAAAATCTATTACCTAATGAAATCCAGAGATGAGGTATGTCATTCAAAAGGGTAATTTTATGTATTCTACTATTTTTCCATTGCATGTCTGACCAGAAGGACCTGTTAGAAGAAGAATAATAATATAAAAACACCCCAAAAAATTCAAAACAAAACAACCAAAAAACAACTCCCCACAGAAATATAAACTAAATAAGTAATAAAAAGCATTTCAAATACATCTTTCCTCTTGTGAACCCTTACTCATGGCTGGATGTGGTTATGGGAGATTTCACCTGTATCAGTGGTACTATTCCTGTTGTCTAAGGACAACTTCAGTGAAAAGTTGGTTTGTCAACCCAGGAAAACCAGAGAGAAAAAAACCCACAATTCAGGAGCTCTCTATTCTACTTTCTCCTCATGAGCCACATAAAATTTGTTGCTCGTGCCCATAAAAGGCAGAACATCCTCCAAATGCAGGCTCTGCCAGCAGAAGCTGTTTTACTGCAGAAAGTAGGTCACTGCATATACACTGGGGTAGAAGATAATTGTGGGCAAATGCAGCAGCATTGGACTTTGTTGAAAGCTTCTGCTCTTTCAGAATGCAAAACTGAAGCCAAAGCCCATAAACTGTTGGACATTTTGTGAGGATTAACCATTATTTTGTTTATTCTAGCGGTAATTAGACCACATTGCACGACATCATCGCACAAGCCAACTTTATTATAACTACAGATCACTTTTTAGGAATTTTGCAAGCCTATGATAATTGTTGGGAGGTTCAACTTTCACAATAGAGCAAAGAATTATTGATGGCATGTGGCTCTTTCATTTATTATTATTTTCCTGAAGAGCTATTTCCATATGATTTTCATATTGTGCAATAAACAAAATAGCTTCATCCCTGAAATAGCTCTTTTCTGGAAGTTTAAGTGTCAAATGTCTTTCTATTGCCCAGGCCATGTTCAAATATTCAGCATTAGAGCCAAGCTTTAGCTAGCACAAAACCAGCAAACTAAACCTTTCATTCCTCAAGTGCTTTTCTTTATCTGTGAGACTAAAAAATGTCTTTTTAGCTGGCACCAGTGGCTTTGGGGAGTGTTTTGCAGCACATTTTTGCAAATGCTTATTTCAGGTTTATTGGCCTCACAGCAGAGGTTGCAGAAGACCACACAATTGGAACGATCATTTTTCTCTCCATTAGCAGCTTACATTTAGAATGGTGGCAGCTAACTTCAGAGGAACCTGGACTAATGAAAGATGCTTCATTGAAAATGATCCAACATTTGAGAGGGAGTATGGAGGAGAATCTTCAAAAATTAAAAAAAATCACAGTGAAAACCAATCAAATCGTGCTTCTTTTTCCCTGTGTTTTAGTTTTGTTCTAATTAGGCCCCCGTTTCCTGGACTTTAATCATTTATCATCACATTCTATGGATTAAAAAAATCATTATTTAATAGTTCATGGATAAAAAACTCTTTAGATGCAGTGAAACAGATGTTAACATATGAGAGAGACTTTTCTTGCCCCAGTATTTGGAAAAATGTAAGTTTAAGCAAAGGATATATCTACAAAAAATATGGATAATAGAATCTAAAACTCCTCCAGCACTTAAGAGACGCTCGTGTTCTCCTGAATTGCTGTGTATATATGGAGTGATGTGATTTCTTTTTCTGTATTCTTTGAAAAAATATATGAACAAGAGCTACTCCTTTAAAAGCTCATCTTTTTTTTATTTATCTTTTGGCAGCTCACTTCATAATCACATCATAAAATATCATTGAACTAGAGTTAGAAAAACTATTATATCATTTCTTTAATCCTCTTTCAAAGTTAGCATGTGATAGAATTCCCCCACAGAGACCAGCACAGACAACTGTCTTTTGCAGAAATTATGTGAAAATATAGGAACATGGGTCAATCTCATCCATATTCATTGCCTTTCTAGGCATATCTTACACAAGGAATGAATTTGGAGCCATAAACAGTAGTTAAAAATAAATGCTTATAATCCAGTCCCATATAGTGTTTTCATTACTTGTCTCAATAATACAAAAACAGAGAATTAAAATGCAAAGTATATTGCCATGATCTGCAAGTAGCACTGTTTATTAATACAGTAGTTAAAACAGTCCAAATAAACTGCCAGCCGGCCAAGGACATCTTCTGTGAAAAAAACAAAAAACACATACAACATTTTAAATAAAACAAAAAATTACTCTATGGCTGTGTTTTGTATGATATCACACGAGATGGATTAATGAACATCAAAAGCTAAAGAATTGAAATCACTGAATTATGTGAGTTTGCCCATCTAGAAGTCTCAGACTCTCACAAAAAAGGAACTAAGCTAAATCTGGAAACCAAAGACTTTGTCTACCCAGTGTTCCACACCACAAAGACTGGATAATTTCCACAGTGAATAAGCCTGTTTTGTATGTTCTGATGAGTTAAAAAAAAAATCTGAAAAACTTTGATATTGGCACAATTAAAAAGCTTTTTCCATGTTTAGAATAAACTAACCCTAGTACGTACACAGCCCTTTAACAAATAGATCACAAACATTCCTACTGTAATCATCTAAAAATAGTCCATACCCTTTGATACCACTCCCTTGTGTAAGTCAGTTTGAAGGTTTGGAGTAAAGACATCATATTACACACTAAACTGTGTAAGAAGTAGAACTTCCACCCACTCCACATTGTAGTAATTAATTTTTGTTTATACAAGTAATTTGATGATGATTCCAATTTGATCACACTAAACCCTTAGAAATCTTTTCAAATGAGGACAGATCATCTTTACAGAATAAAAGGCATTTTTTATGTCAAATTGTTCCTTGCTCTCTGCTGAGACTGGGAAGATGATAGTAGCATCTATTTCCATTTAACTCCCATTTGTTTCCTTTTGAAGATTAAGAAAGCCATATTGTCTGGATGATGATTTTGAGTATTGAGATACATTGATTAAAATAAAACAAAAAACCAAAACAATGTCCAAAGAAAAAAACCAACAAAATCAAACCCCAAAATCAAACAAACAAACAAACAAACAAACCTACAAAAAGCAAAGAAAAAATCCAAACCAAACCACAAAAAAACCCAACCAACCAACCAACCAAAAAGAACCACAACTAAAATACCCACAACAGGAAACTATGAATTCAACATCAGTCAGTTCCTTTATTAGTCCTTTTAGCCATAAGAATTCAAGAAACATTTTAAAAGTACAGCACACGATTTTTATAAACTTTAAAAAAATGTTTGTACAATAAAATTAACTCAGCGTGTGATTATGCAACTCTATGAAAAGTACATTTCTGCCATAGAAACTTATATTTTCTTACTTATGCTTTCTTATTTCTGTAAAATACTAATGCCATGCAATACCCATCCAGGACATATATAACAAAATGATCTAGATCCATCTGGCAAAGAATAATCATACTAAAAAAACCCCAAAGCCTAACACTTCAGGCTTGTTGAAAGCTAAAATAAAAATAAATTTATCTTGTGAAGTTATATTTTAGGATATGACCAGCATTAATATGACACAGTAAGATTTAATTGTCTCTTTCCTATAATTGGCAGCAGTTGAAGAAACAAAAGTGAGTTTACAACTTTCTTTGATTTTCTGTATGCTTGGGACTGATCAAGTTAGGATTACCCGAAAAATATGGCCAAAAGAGAGCTAGTGTAATTGCTTTAATTTTAGGATCATGACTTTAGATCATTAATGAATTTGAAATACATCTGAAAGAGAATTTTTTGTGTTTTGTATGGCATTATTTTTGTTCTTTTTTTCATAGCACTAATAACCTCTGTTTATAAACTGAATAAGCCATGGAAAGAACCTCCCATATTTCTCAAAGAAATAGTAAATTATTCATTTCAAAAGTTTAAGTTTTTTCCAGCATTGGAAGTCATAGTTAATCAAACTTCTGGAGTTCTTGTTTTAAATCCAGGAATTATAGCCTGTTTTGGGTTTTTTTTTCCCCTATGCAAAATATTAACCTTTGCCAAGTACATAAGATGATAATTAAAACCAGGTCTAAATCCTTTATCAATCAAGATTTCAAAGATGTTGCAGCAGACAGATGCTATTTCAAGCTAAGATGAAAGTGTCACATTATCACGCTCACAATTTATGCAGCTCTACAGCCATAGTTATACTGAGGGAAGATCTAAAAATTGCGGCTTTGTTTGAAAAAGGAGAACTTGCTCCCTGCTTGCAATTAGTAGGTGAAAAGCCAGGGGAAGAATTTGGCTGATACAGGCTTTGAAAAGGTGCTTTACATCTGTAGCTGATGGGCTGGAAGTGAATCAAAGAGCCTCCAGAGAGAACAAGTGGTTGTGCTTGAAAAATGATCATGATACCTCAAGGGAATTCATCTCCTCCAAAGACTGTTTCCAACTGGGGTGGCCAATGGGCAACAGAACCTGGAAATACAGGGGTGTATGTGTTTATTTGGGTTCTTTGCAGGGGGGATTGGGGGGTTTCTGTGATCTGTATGACCTTCTAATCTAAACTGAAAATTAAGAGATGATAAAGAGTGCCCTTCCACTTCAGGAATCAGTGTTAAAAAACTGAATGTAGCTTATCAGGTTATTTTATGTCCTTTAAGGTTAATAAATATCTTTTATTTTTTTTTAAAGAAATTATGTATTTAAATACTGATGATATAGTCAAAGTCAACCCACACATGACACAGTCATTTAGGTATTGGATCCTCTGATTACTTGATTTAATCTGGGATTCTTATTTCTCTTCAGCTTCTGTGGTGATTTATTGCAGACTTTAAACACAGTTTAAATAAAACATATCTGTAAAAACAGATTTCAAAAACATAGGGTGGTTTTTCTAATCTGTCATTATAGTTTGCCAGTCAAATGCAAAAGTAAGTAATTTATTTGTTTCAAAATTTGTAGTTTATTTCAAATTATGAAATAACAATGACTTTGATTAGGTTTTCTGAAAAATCCTTGAGCACAGTCTGAACTGCTGTCCTAAATTACCATCTCCTGATGATACCACTAGTAAAGCGTTGTGTCTCTTGTCTCACCTCTCTCTGATAATTTCTGTTATCTTATTAGTATTTGATTGTTTAGTGTTTTAAAACATAGACAAAAATATTTATTGAAATTTTAAAATTCCTTTTATAAATTTTTAATTCCAGCAGGAATTTATAACACAATTGTTCCTTAGTATTCAGCCCTAATCCCTAGTGTTTTGCAGGGAGAGGGAACATTTTTAAAATTTACATTACTAGAAGAACTCTCTTCCTTACCTAAATGTGATAACAATTTGCATGACCATCAAAGCTGCTATATACAGGTTGACATTATTCAGTACTCAGATAAGGTAAACCATTTATCACATTTTTGAGCTCTTCAGTCAGTCTACAGCTGAGCAAATTTCTTTAGCTTGCTTTTCCCGGGACAGTTATTGCAGATATATTGCCTTCATGGGAGATGTTAACCAAAAGCACTGCTTTCTCTCAGCCTTGCCCTGAAAGTCCCTCTTGGCATATAAGAAATATGAAACACATTGTTTAGATTTCACCAAACCTAAATCACCACAAGAAGGATAGAAGGGGCAACTCAAACATTGACTAGAAATTTAAGTTAGGAAAAGGCAAACCACCCAGGAGGGAAGCTTTCCTTAGATATTTTAAAATAATAAATAAAGAACTACTTCTCTTATCAAACGTAATTCTTTCACCTTGCCAACCTAGCAGAGCATAAGAATAACATAGCTGGCTCTTCAAGTCTCAAAAAAATTTGGGAGTTGTTGAATTCAAGCTTTCTAATCCTGTCTATAGCTGCTGTCTACCTGTGAACCTGCTATTGAAAGGAGATCCAGAGGGACCACCCATCCAGAGTCTGTATCACCAAGCAGGGAAGTGCCAAGTTTAATTCTTAGGGGAGCTTTTCACCCCCACAGCATATCCTATGCTTCCATCAACCTACAGGATTGAGTGACAAGAGATTTAATGTTTTGTAATGAGAGGCTAATTCTTCAGGAATTATACTTGGGGGGCAAAAGTGTCTCTATAGCAGAGCTGTGTCAATGAAAATGCCACGATGGTGATATCACATCCAGGTTGCTGAGATTACCACCTACTGATGTCCCAAAGGTGGAGACCAAGGAATGGAGTTCACAGATTCAGCCATGAGTTCATGTTACAGAATGCAACCATATGTTGGCACTTAGGTTGAGGAGGCAAAACTCTCAGCCATGCAAGGAACTGATAAGACAAAGTGGGGAAGAAAAAGATGTATAGGTATAAGAATATCATTCTTAAATTTACATAAAGGTCAGGGGGTAAGATTCATTGGATTTTTCAGAGTAAAATAACTTTTCACTTAAATATGTTGAAACACCCACATACCAGATATTCTACAAATTGCTAATTTGTAATTTATTATTCAGTACACAGTTTAACATGGTAAACAGAGGCTAGAAAATAAAGTGTAATTGCCTATAACTGTTTTTAGCATGATTTGTTTGCCTAGATTAAACATGTAGAAAATTATTTATGATTAAAAACGTGTTGATGGTAAGTTAGATGCGTGGTACTCTGGTTGCCTCAGGGTGGGGTGAATGACGCTATTCTCACACACAAAAGTACTTGACCCAGGGAATACATTCAAAAATTGAGGTCAAATGTTCACCAGCTGAGTTAATTTATAAAAGCCTCATTTGTCAGAAGAAAAAAAAAAAAAAAAAGAAATCAAGAAAATGATGGGAGAAAACTCCCAAACTGATGAGATCCTGGATTTGTACAATAGCTTCAGGTGTAAACAACAGCTGCTAAAGCAAAGCATTTCACTATGGCTCAGTAACACAACTTAGAATGTGCTTTAAATCTCCTCAGGTTCGGTTGAATACTCCAGTGTAAAATTCATTATTGAAAACAATGTCAAGCTTTTGTTTCAGTCAGTTCTCCTTTAAATGTTCCATGAACAGTTCTCTTATTTGGTGTTTAAGTTTAGAAAAGAGATCTGTGAAAGGTTGGTAGAGGTTAATTAATAGAACAATGTTGCCAACAGGGCAAATACATGGAAAAAAAGAAAGAATGAGTTCAGGAGAATTTTTGAAAGACTTTGATTTTTAAAGAAAGAAACATCAGTGAAGCAGTCAAGGTTACATACAGAAAGGAAAGAGGCATTGGATAATCATAGTGACTCTTTTTCTGTCCTATAGGTTTAGTGAGTCCTTATTTAAAATAGAAATACAACCATTACTACCTTGTACTACTACAAGGTAGTAGTATTACTTGTATTACTACCTTGTATTACTACTCTTTACTATATGGTAAAAACCATAAGCTATGTCTCATATTTGTCTGTTCATATATGCGCCTTAAGGCATGAGAGGACACTTCATGAAGGGAATTAAACTCTTCTTGTACACTTGATCACATTTTTTCTGACTTTTATTTACCCTTCTGGGGCTATGAATGAAAGAATCACTCTCTAAAAACTAAAAAAATAAAGCTGAAATTCATGAGATCTGTGTTAATACCCTTCCCTAATGGATTAAGGGAGTAATACTTCTCTAAAATTGTGTGAATGCTGAGAATTAAACATCTTCTGGTGACCACTGCATGCTTTGCTTGTGGAATTTTTACCAAATTTTAAGATAAATTCTTTGTGACTCTACCGTGTAACATTTTCCCACCTAGATAATGAAGTCAACCCAGACAGCAATGCCCCCATATTATTTCCACATAGCAAGCTACATACACTGAAGTAAATTTTAGCTAAAACAGCTTTATTAAACACTTAAATAGTGTGAAAAAAATCACTCAAGCATCAATAGGTGTAACTTTTCCCCTGTGAAACAGAATGTGACAGAATCTGATTATTTTTCTTCTACATTTTCTTAAAACGTAGAAGAAAACTGGTCATAATCCAGTTGAGGATGCATTAAATCAGTGCATCTAGAATTTTAGACACCTTTAATCTAGCAAATCAAGGTAAAAAAATCTCATTCCATTATATAGTTTCAATGCAGGTAAATTTATGCAGTAGGTTTATGATTTAGTCCAGGCCATATCTATATGTACATATATATGCATATATTCACACACTCACACTACAGCAGTTACTGAAATCTTAAAACTAGATAATATCTATACCGAAAATAACTACATATATATTTCAATTGTGCATCTAAATTCACTATGGACATAGGCTATTGCTTTCAATTTGAATGTAGCTCTCATTTCTTGACCCTATCAAAATTTATTTTTTTTTCTCTTTTGGTTGGTGAAAAATAGCAATAAAGCTGAAACATAACTGCAGGCATTTGAGATTAGATGTGGGTAGTGTTGCTTTCACACTGAAATAATGCAAAAAATATACTCAAGAGGACTTGATTTTATGAAGATAACTGTGCTATAACTCATGTCTTCTACAAATTTTACACATTTCTCTTCTTTCTCAAGATATCTATGATTTACAATGCATTATAACTCCCTTTGGATTAGTATACTTCCAAACCCATCAAGCCCGAGAGGCCAAATTTAATGCATTACTTCCAGACCTAGTGTATTCAGCATTTAAGTGGGATAAAGGAATAAGACAAAGGGAAATATCATCAGTGACATTGTACAAGCAATTGCCCTATAACCTGGCCAGGGGAGAGTGAGGCTGCTCTTCAACAAGCTATTGAATAATATCAGGGTCATTGCCCTGATTCAGGAAAAAATAAACACCACCAACAAAAATGTATCATTTTAGGACAATGAAGGGTAACACAGGTATTAAAATTGCAACAGAATATGAAAGTAAAAAAACCTAATCACCATATTCCTCCTTCATTCTGGATTCCAGAGAGAGAAATAATTACTCTGTGCATCCGATTGTGGTACCACCTCATCAGAGATCTATTGCAAGAATAGATTTTTATAGATAAAACCATTAAAGCCCAGGGACAATGCAAAGGTCTTTGACACCTCTACCTTTTTTACTATGAGCCATGGCATTAAAGACTCAGTACATACACTAATCTTTTAATTTTACCCTGAAATTACTTTATTCTTCCTAAATGTTCTAAAAATGTGTTAGAAGAGTACTAATAATTTTGAACGTGTCCATATTGCATTTGCTGACCCCTATGAGGCTTCACCCCATCCTCTCCTCTACTTGGAAAGGTTTCTCAGAGTTCATGAGAATCTTGGTTCCTCAGAGTGCCCTCCAAGGACAGGAAAAGTCTTTGAGTTGAAGTGGGCAAAGGAGAATATGTGCTGCACCTCTCCAATCATTATCAAGATGTCTTTCAGCCGTGACTATAGTGTAGCCCCAAATTTACTGTCTCATTATGTACTATTTATATTTACTATACATTTAGATTTAATATATGGTGATGTGAGAGGTTTTATTTGTATCTGTTCTGAATTTACATAATTGGCAATGGCAGTTTGCTGAAACACATAAAAAGCAGTAACAATAAAATGATGAACAATAATTCACTCTTGTAAAGTTAGAATTAATAAATGTGATTTTGGAATTAGAAATAAAGTTTTAATTGTTTTAGAATAGCTCATGTGAAACACCAGGTTTACTATTCCTTTCCATAGATAAACATGCTTACATCCAGATCTACACACTTTTTTCTATATTAATTTAGTGCTATCATCTGAAGAAAATGCAAAACTGAAGATGAAAATTTATGAACCTTATTGGTGGTATAAAATAAGCTAATTTTTTCAAAAAAATAATTTCACATTCTAGTTATATCTGAATTAATTTATTAAGACATTAACTACTATAGACAAGTACTGATAGAGCAAAATGTACAGGGTATTTATATTTAACCTCAGTAACCTTTACTGTTGATTTTCTTCTTTTTACAGTCATATCTAAGCAAAGTTCTCCTTACATCCTTCCTTCAATAGGAGTAAAGATAAGCAGAATACCACAAACAATTACGAGAATTCATTTTAAAGTCATAAGGTAACGTTTTGAAGTCTGGTAAGGTATAAAGCCCAGTCTTGCTGAGGACTCTTGTATTTGGCTTCAGAAGGAAAGAATTTAATACCAGACCTTTTACAGATGTCTATGTGTGTCACAAATAAAGAGAAGAGAGAATAAAAATAGTATAACCCTTTAATTAAAAAGGAAAAAAAAAGTCTGTGAAGGAAATGCATAGGTTCATTTGTTAAATTCCTTTCAAGTGTTCATATCTGGGTTTTAGAGAAGTGTCTACAAAAATAAGTTTTTGATCTATAAATGCTTATGTAAAATTGATGTCCCTGGGGTATTTCTTGTTTTTTTTTCCAAAAAGCACAAAAATTTGTAAAATGGTATAAAATCCAAATGCCCTTTTGTTTTGCTATGGGATATAATTTTTGATTTCTAAAAATAAATTTTTATTTAGAAGAAAATAATTAGAGTCACACATCTAAGTCAACATCAGAAGAAATTCTTTCGATTTGACCAAGGTTAGATTTGAGGTTTTACATTCAAATATGAAAGCTGAAAACGTAAGGTGGTAGACTAAGATTTTGAAGGAGAAACAAGAAAAGGTTTTAAAATAACATAAAAAACTTTAGATTTTCTACGTATCTATAGCAAAGCAATTGATTTTTAACGTTGAGAAGAACTATATGTAGTTTAGATATAGTGCATCAGGAAAATAAAGTATTTGAGGTTAGGAAAACCTCCAGAAAATTTAGTAACTACTCAAATTTCCAAACTTTTATTATATATGCACCCATGAGGTTTTTTTTGAAGGCAAGTGTAAGATCTTTTCTTTTAGGAGTTTCATGCCCACTGAATACTGCACAGCATTGTTTTCCCTACTTACCTATTGTAGACCCCTGAAACGCAGCCCTCTTAATGTCTCCAAAACTACAACTATACTGATAAATTAAATGGTACCAAGAAACATTCCCAAGCACTGAGAAGCTCCATCATTCATACTGTTAAATTTTCAAGACTTGATTTGGAAAAATTAGGACTGTCCCAAATATCTCCGGAGCATAGCTCAGAAGACAACAAGAAAATGCAATTTTTCTAGTTGGCACTTTACAGTCAAGTACCTTAAGATAATGAGAATTTTTCTTAGTATTGATGGAAGTATTTTGATGCAGCTTGGACTCAGGACTAGAGAATTGCCTCTCCATATTTTATATGCTGATATAGAAAGCTTCAGAGTCTTAACATCAATAGCTTCAACTGCAAGAGGGATATTGTAAAAAACAGCTGATGCAAAAGTAAAACTAGAAATATGTTCTACACTGATGCAACAATGTCCAAAAAAATTAAACAAAATAAACACATGAGATGGTACAGAGTGAGGTAATGAAATTACAGAGCAAATGGAATCACAATGTACAAATGCCACTTTTTCTCTTCTAAATTCTAAGTAAATAATCAGGAACGTCTTTTGGAGAAACAGACTTTACATGGAACAAATTATGAGCAGGCTCAATATGTAACAAAATATTTTCTCTGTGCTCCAAATATTATTATGAATCTATTCAGAAACCTTGTTTTTACCGTCAGTCTCAAGAGTTTGAGTGGATCTGGGTTATTTTTCAAGGACTTGTGTACAATAAGAATTTTGAACAGAAATTCCACGTGCATGTTTTTAAAAAGCAAAAAACTCAAAACTGGCATTTAGGGTCCAACAGAAATTGAAAAATGTGCTGCTCAGTAAGAAATTCCCCCCCACCCCGGCAAAAGATGACTATCAGTTTAACTGAAAATGTTAAAAGCAATTAAGAGTTCCAGTCAGTGTCTTAAGGGTCATTGTACCATCAAAGAAACAAAGCAATATCATGGAAAATATGTAAACTATCAAACGACCTTTCCCTTTGTAGCCTCCCAGCTTGTGGCCATCATCAGTTCAGAGTATTTTTTGCAGGGCTGAAGTTTGGTTATAACTGTATTAGCTGAGAGTGCTTCTGACAGGACAGTGAACTGCAGTCAACTGCCAGATGTAGCATCTCTTGGGTTTCTACAGGCTGTTGATGACTTCTCTGACAGAAGTCCATGACCACCAGCTAGAGTTCAGAGCTTTTGGAGAGCTGTAGATGGTCCCAGGCATCACCTATATTTTTATTATTTGTATTTATTTTTATTATTTTTAAGGTGGGTTTTAAAAAAAAAAAAGTCTGGGTGAATGAGTATGTTTATATGTGCCTGTCCATAAAAAGAAAAATAAATTCAAACACTATCTACAAAAAATTATCTTGCTCTACAGTCATCTGCAATTTCTTGCTGTAAGAAATTGGGCTGAATTTCCCGTTTTTTCTTTCTGCATCATAGATTATCAACACCAACTTAAAGAAGGAGCTTCCTACAATCCTTCCATACAAAATTCCACCTTACAAGGAATATTTTCATATTATAATATTTAATAAAATATATGACATTACCAACTAATGGTCTATAACATTTGCTGCTGAAGGCACTATGCCTAATGCAAATGAGAATAAAACCTTGACTTTTATTCTGAGTTGAAATAATAGAATGAAACTATTGATCACTATTAATTTTAATTAAACAAGTGTAAGCAAAAGTGTCTCTCTGGAATCTATCTATGCTTTAAAATTTACCACAACAGTTTGCTGTGCTTGTACATGGTTGAACTCGATGACCTGAAAGGTCATTTTCCAACCCAAATGAATCAATGATTCAACACCTGCCTCTCTGATTCTGAAATCAAATTATTATCATGTTGAATGAAATAATGCTGACACCTCATTACAAAATCAGGCAAAACCCTGATTCTGGTTCTTTGTGAAATCTATTCTCTCAGATGCAATGATCTGGAAAAGGAATAAGCAGCAAGGTATAATTTCTGATTATCATAAGAATGTGATTTTGTTCTTTAACTCTGAGCAGTTTGTATGTTGCTATCATCTCAATTCATCATCATTAATTGACTCTAGGCAATTAATGATGTGTTACATAAATAAAATCCATTAATGACTTGGACACAGATTCTTAAAAGCACTTAGGCAAGTTAAATCTTCTGGATTGTAGGGGGAATTGCTATTCCTTTTTATAGCCTTGTATAAATAACAGTAAAGTTTGAATACCCACCCAAATTTAATTTGCTTTTACTTCCAAATCACACCTTCCATTAACTCAACTAGATCTGTGCATATGTAACTCCCCCGGTGGTTTCAATCTACACCACCAAATTAAGTATGTACTGTGATGAATTTTGGATTATTCCATCCTTAGATAAAAGAATGCACGGAGATAGAATGTGTGAATCCAAACTGGTGTAATCTCTGACTAAACCAGAACTTCAGCAGTGAGATCAACACAGGCTTTGTGGGAGGTATGGGTGATAAACAAGAGCTCAGAATTTTATTACCAGAAATTAAACTGAGGCCTTTCATTCTTGTGAAATGATACTATGGTACTTCCTCAACAGGAATGAAATAAATTGATGTTCAAATACAGCAAAGTGGTTGCACATGAATGCATGCTCTGTGCTAAAAGACTGCACATTTGCCAGCTAATCAGAATGGAGATTTTAACCATGATATTCTCTCTCTAATGCAGAAAATAATGAATCTGTCATATGAACTTGAGTAGAGAGGTTAAATCTCAAGCTTATTCCATATATTTGTTGCATATTCCAGAGGGAGCTGAGATAAGTAGCTTTTCCATATTACAGCCAGATTCCATTTCACCTAAGCCAGGTTTTGTTTGTGCTAAAATGAGAAAATCCACATCTATTTGCCCCGGTTGTCTCTAATTTTATCTGAATCTATTTCACTCTCATCACCCGTCTTCCGTCAGTGCTCCCAGAGGCCAGAGCATATCAACACCATGACAGCAGTGTCTTGCAAGGTCTACAATTATCCAATGACTTGGTATGGCAGGCTAATGGCATTAAATTGCAGCTATATCCTTTCAACTGGATTCCCCAGCTCCAAATAATCAAGATCACAAAGGGTCAGGTTCTCAGTATTAATTCTCTCTGGGCAGTCAGAATGAGCCCTGTATCATTCTCACAGCACAGTATTTAGCATAACTCAGTGTTTGAACACCATTGTATTTTATGATCAGTTACTTTGATTTTTGGACTCTTCACAAAAACAACTCTTCTTTCAGCCTTAAATTTTAAGCTAATTACGATTATGACTTGCCTAGGCTATAAAATGGCCATTAGACAAAGGCTGCATATCCAGAGATAAGTTTGCCAGCAAACCCTTAAGGGATGCAAAGCAGAAACAGGCTTCATACAGCACCTGAGAAACTGTTTCCAGCTCTTACACATATATTTCTAATTGATATTTTAACCTCTAAAATGGTTTTTAGTGTCTGCTTTTGTTGACCTTTCAAAATTTCCAATTCCTCTATGAAAGGATGTAGTCAAAGATAAAGAACAAATGTTCCAATTATTGCAAGTGAATAACAGACATTTTTAATACAAAGTAGAGTCACAAGGAATTTGAAAATTTGATTAGAATATTCCAGTAACTTTGATATCCAACCTGTTTTCCAGAAAATATGAAATCAATACATGGTAAATTAGATTTCTTTAGTAGTCTTAAGCCATCTGCTTCACAAAATCATTCTGAACAACCTTTAAGTACATGGGATTTGTATTTCAAAAGTTCTGCATAAATTATGAGTAAATTTAAAAACTTATACAAATGAGTAGGCATCTATGAGCAAACTGTTAAACAGAAAATTTCAATTCATTTAGGCAGACCCCAATGGACTAGAAATTTTCAGCATGCTTGTGATTTTTAAATTAAAATTTTAAGAAATAAATATACCCTAGAACTAAGACGACTGGTAGTGATATTAAATTAAACACCTGAAACACTGCCACACATGCAAAAAGATTTTAGAATTTCCTCATAGAGAACACCCACTGGTGAGGTAGAAGTTTTGGACGTTAAATTAGGGATACTCAGATTCATGTACTGAGTGTCAGTCAGCATAAAAATTTTAATGTCGTCATTTAAGTGTTCACCAGACTTTCTGAAAAGAAGGAACATAACTTATGCCTTCAAATATATAAGATGCCTTGAGGAAATATGTTTAAATCAGTTCAGAAAAAAATAGTTCTTTTCTTCCTCAAAACAACCTAAATTACTAAAAAGCACTACAACAGAACAGAAAGATTTGTTAAACTGCTTAGATATTCAACTTTACAGATGTATTTCCTAAACTGCTTAAATAGCTGTGCACAAAGCAAACCCATTCTGCACCAACAGCACCAAGCAGAAAGGACAGGACAGTAGCAGCATCAGTTCTCTCACAGCCAGACATGCAGAAAATGGCAGAGAGAGTTTTGCTTGTCTTTAGCAAGGTGAGGTTAAATCCCTGCTGTAGGATGTGGGCACTCAGCTTGGGCTTTGGGCTTTATCCCCCTCCAACAGGTGAATGTGCATTTCTTTTACAATAAGGGTGTTCTGCAGGTATATGGGTTTAATTTTCTAAATGTGTCCAGGCTGGATACCTCCAGTTGGTGATTAATTATTCTATTAAGAAAAAGAAAAAAAGAGCAGAGAGGCCAGGGAGATGAGCCTAAAACAGGGCCTGGAATGTGCTCCTATATCATCTTTATCTTCTTCAGGAGAGAGCCACCTTGATTTGGTGTTGTTTATGCAACTATTTTCCTCTTTGTATCTTTCAAATCTAGAAAAAATACGAAATCACTAAAACACATGCCAGAACAATGTAGTGGGTATATCTGTATAGCAAGTAAAGGTCTCAGTGGGATGAGAAATAAAGCAGTACTACAAATCACTTGACATCCTTTTTTAGCAAGACCTTAGTTTTTTTGAGGGTGAGAAGGTCTAAACCAGCTTAGTTTAAAACAGAGTTGATTCACTATGACAAAAGATAGTTTCACATCAAACACATGTACATCTTCCAGAAAAATAATTTCTTGATGGCAGTTGTTGCAGTTGAATGGTATTGTGACATTAAATAATAGACAATTGAATTGAAATATTTGTTATTCCCTTTTAGCAACTACTTGGCTACCTGGAAAAGCTCTCTAAGTGATTCTCTCATCAATCTTACTGTGAAAAGGGAGATAAGGAGAATAAAAAACCCACACACCTGCATTCTGGAATTGAGCTGTCTGAAAAAATGAAGGGAAGAGCAAACAGCAGGTACAAAGCAGGAGAACTTCTCTTCAATTATGTAATAAATTCAAAGAAAATGACAAGAGGATGAGAGGCTGCACAACTCAGGAGGAAGAGATAAAACAAGAAAAGCAAGAAATAAAGACATTATGTGACCATCTAGGTAGAGGTATGTTAACACCTTGGGAGGAGGAAGGAAGCATTAAGAATCATTCCACCCACTAGCATTTATTTCTCAAATTGCAGGTTTAGTGTTAAAGGAATTTAAAACATCCATTAGCCCATCACAAGAAGAATAGATAATGAATTACAAATGCCAGGAAAGCAGTGAAAGGAAACCAATATTTTTAGACCTAATTTAAGGATTTATGCTATAGTTCAGATCAGAGAGCATCTTACACTGGACGAGCTAAACATGTAGATTTTGGATCTTCTTATTCAGGCTGATTAATACTGCCTAATTGAAATCTGTAGTGCTATCAGGAATTTTCATTTATGTTTTTAGAACCAGACCCAATAAAAACTAAATAAAACTGTTATTCTTACTCAAGGGGTGGCACAGAGACTTTTTATTTTAACATAGCAGCATTGGAAAAGCATACATAAATTTCACTATTAAAGCAATTTTTAATTTGTTTTTTTTTTCTCTGTAGAAGAAAAAAATATGTCTCTAACGGCTCACTGTAATGAAAAATAGGCACAAAAATAAATACTACACCAAATTCTTCTGTCTGTCAACTGAACTGATTCTAGTGGGGGTTCTGATGCAAGAGACAGAATTTAATGCATTATATTAGTGAATGATAGAAATTTCCTTCCCTTCTCCCTCTTGTTCTGCTTTTCTGTTACTAGGTTTTTAGTTGTGCCTTTCCCATTTTTTTGGTCTTTGAATATTGCCAATAGAGTTTGCTGGGAAAACAAACTCTGCAAACCCACTTCACTCTTCACAAAGAATGGAGATTTGTAACATCTCAGCAAATAAAGATTCAGTATTTGGCTCAAGCTATAGAGCTTTTGACTTTTTTTTTCTAGTTCTTAATGTGCTGAGTCTGCTGCCTTGAATGGTGGCTGGCAAGCACATGGGGATTCAACATTGTAAATCAGGCCCAGAGAGACAAGCAAGGGCTACTAGCTGGTGGATTGCATGAACAGAACTGTTTAGCTGTCCTAAACTCTTCAAAAGAGATTTTAAATTCAACCCCAGCTATGTGTTATCCCAGTACAGAAGAGTGAATTTCACCCTCAGGGAGTGTATACTAGCTCATATAGTAGCCTTATTGTGGAAAGTTCACTTCAAACTCAATTTACAGTATTCCCCTTCTCTCTTCTTGTCTCCCCTTCCTATCCTCAGGCCAACAAAAGGAAATCTGGTTTATATATCTCAGCACAAGATTTGTTTTCACCTCTGACACAGAGGGAACAATCCCTCCATGCAGAGGCCTGTTACCAGCAGTGCCACACTTCTCTCCTCGCGGGCGAATCCCTCACGGTCTGCCCAGCTCACAACCAAATCAGCCACACCTCTCCTGATAAAGGCTTATCAGAGGTTTCATTCAGGCTAATTAAAAAAAATGTACAGGATCATAATTCTTGACTTAAATGGAATCTTATCTTTCCAAAATTGTAAGGCATGCTTTCCGAAAGTGGATGATTTCTGTTACACATCTCTGTGTAACCAAGTGTCAGAAATCAAAGATAGAATAACTTTCTGTAAATTCTATGCTTCACAATCAACTTTGCTTCAGCAGTAGAACTTTAAAGATGTAACAGCTGAGTTAAATATAAGCAAATGGAAATTACCAGTTAATCAAGCTTCTAGGACTAATCAGTGACAGTATGTTAAAGGAAACTAAAAAGTGGTGATAAACCCTATGCAAACTTCATTTTCAAAGGTGCCTGAGCCTGCAGAGGTGTGTTAATTGAAAAGTCATATGGATGACCTGGTCCATATTGGATCCTAATGGAACTTACCTTCAACTCCATAATGAAAGTGGTACTCCACAGGCTTTTGTTATGTGTTTGAAAAGGAAACACATTCATAAATCTCCATATGATTCTGCAGAATCAGAAACCTGTGAGTTAAAAAAACATTCATGTCACTAACAATTCAAGATAGACCCTATTTTTTGGTTCATTATAAAACCATGCTTATCCTTGCTTCAGCAAAGAACCACCTTCCAGATAACCTCAGTCTAGCCATTCCAAATTTTGCTCATTTTATGTTGCCTTTTCAGGCATTGGGAGGCTCAAGTCCCCTAAACGTTTATGCTCATGCGTAGCATTCTGCAAATGGGTTTGTAAATGGCCTCTCTGAAACCATTCCTATTTTTAAAACTGTGCATAGTTATGCAGTTGGATTAAATATCATTGTTCTAAACACTATACAGGCAACTCCTCCTCAAGGGTATATAAGCCAAATAGACTAAACAGACAGTCTTGGAGGGGAATCAGAGGCATAACAACCTGCATTTAGCTTATAACATCGCTACTCTTCCATGTATGAAAGCTTGACTTGTTTTTCTTTAGAATTTTTAAGCATTGGTCTAAAGCAGTCTGACTACTGTCAGAAAACTGTGTTTGAAAATAGAATCAGGAGATTTTTCCAAGTTGTTAAAGCAGCTCCCTGCCACAGCTGGGAATAAGACTGTATTTTCTGGAGCTCTATTTTATTAGTATGCTCCCAAGTTTGACAAATTACTGTTCTGGTGATAAGCACTGAAATATTAAGCAAATACATTCCTGTAGGAGCAAGGCTTTTTTATAATCCGAGACTTTCCACTGTTATTGATATTAATCTTTGCCAGAGTGTCTCCAAGTCCACAGCATCTTTCAGTTACATCAGACTTACATTTTCACCTCTCAGATGCTGACTATGCATAAAAGTGAGTCATCTTTTCCTGCATGTGCTGGGTTAACTCCGGCTAACACACTTCCAAGCAGTTGCTCACTCACTTTCTCCCTCAGCAGGAGCAGGCAAAAAATGAGAACCTGGAAGAGCAAATCCATTGAGATAAAGATAGGGAGGTCACTTACCAGTTACTGTCAAGGCAAAAGAGATCGATTTGGGGAAAATTGACTTTTTTGGCAATTAAAATAGATAGGCAATAAAAAGACAAGCATTGAACCAGGATCTTTCCTTCCCCTTTTCCTAATCCCAATTTCACTCCATTCTTGTTTTCTCTCAGACGCTCTGAACAGAACAGGGTAACAAGAAACTGGGATTATGGTCAGTACATGAAGTTTTCTTCCACCTGCTTGTCCATGGGCTCCAGTCCTTCAGGAACCATCCAGCTGCTGCTGTGTGGGGTCCTTCATGAACCATGGTGGGCACCTCCACCGATGCCAAGGAGCACCACGTCCTCTGACCGTGGTCTTCCTTCTGCTGTTTCTCACTCTTTGCTTCTCCTGCCTTTGTGGTGTGGGTTTTTTTAATATTTTTTTAACATTAGTTTTCCTTTTTTTAACCTAAATATGTTTCCCCTTTTTGGCCAGGGGGCTCAGCTATGCTCTGCTGGTTCCATTGAAGCTGACTCTGGTGCAGGACAACCCCATGTCCTCCTCACAGAGACTGCAGGTCTGCAACCCTGTTGAAGTTAACTTTGGGATGTGTTAGATTTACTACAAATGAATGGAACAGAACAGTTCCAGCTAGTTTACCCCTTTATACACTGCAGAGACAAGAAGTTATGCTGAGATCAATCAGATAGGTTGGTAGGTCATTTGATAACCATCTTTTCATTCTACTTTTCTTTTATAAAAGCATTCAGAAGACCCCTTCCAACACCCCTTCTCAAAAAAAAAAAAAAAAAATCTGAAAAAAAAATTACCTCACCCAACCAAATAAAAAATTCATGACACAAAAATGAGTTTCAAATGAGTGCAAATGTTGAGGATTTTCACCTGTCTAAACAGACATCTACATATCAATAGCTGAAAACCTGGTAATGTTTTCAACAACTAAAACTTGCTATTGTAGATCGGATAAGATTGACTAGATGTAATGAATAAATTATTCAGAAAGTTAAGATGGAAATGACAATGAAGATCATTCAAAGACTGAATATGATGTAATTTTCTTTCAACTCTGTTTAAAAGTTTTAACAATGCAGTGTTAAAATGAGAGCAATCTGATCCTACATGTGTTGAACGCTTTGAGATAATGAATTCCATAAATAGAAATGACAATACTGAACTGTTGACATAAGATCAGGTCATAAATTTGATGCAACTGAAAATACATCATGACAAAGCTGAAAACAGATAAAAAGCTTCATTTAATTGCATACATCAGCTCACAAATACTCTAATTTATGTTTCACTTCAGTAAGCCCTGACCTGATTTCATACTTCATGTGAGAAATATGTTGATTTTTCAAAAAAGTTACAACATTTTTAAAAGATTTCATAAAAAACAGATATGAAATATTTGTTTGAAAGACACTGTGTCTTGATTCAGTGACTATGTGTGTCTTCCAATAGAGGTATTAGGAAAGGAGATTATATGCTTTCTTCAAAACCTAGCTCTTCTTTCTTTTTTTAAAATTTTATTTAATGGTGGTATTTATATATGGTTATCCTAGACAAAGCAGTGGAATAGATATTTGCCTTTTATAAGTAGGCTTGAAAAGATCATAAAAGCCTTCCAATGATTGAATTTGCTAGGTTAGGGTCTAAATTTGAATTATGTCAGTTTTATATTTAAATCTATCAAAAAATAAAAAAGCACTGAAATGAAATGCACTGTAATGCAAACACTATTTTAAACACAAGTCTGTCTGAATAATACTGTTCATGTCAAGCAAGCAAAATTATGCCTATATGACAAATAAATACGATTTATTACCAGTTTTCCCAAAACATTAATTAAAATACAAATCTATTTCTTGTTTTTCAGTTTAAAAAAATAACTCAAAAAAAAAGAACTTCCACATTTGTCCATTGAATCCAGCAACTGGACCCAGAAATACCATCATGTCCCCAAATGCTTTATAACTAATTATTGCTGCTATTTTACAGTACACAGTTATCAAGGATTGAGGGGATTTGAGGGGAAGAACACAGCAGAGATAAATGTTTGAGTAGAAGCAAGTGTCCAGGACTGCTTTTTCCTGTGTCAGTGACCTCTTAGCTGTTCTTCTGACATCACAAATCCCACAGTCCTCTCTGCAGAGTACTCCACCCCGAATGGGGCCCTGCAGAGTATCCCTATTCAGAACAACCCTTAGACATCAGCACATTTGACATGGATTTGGTCAGGAGGGCATCAGTCCCTTGTCTCTGTGCTGGATAAAGACACTAAACACCAAGATATTATGGAGTAAAGTGGTGGGTAGATAACATGTTATAAACTAAACATCCTGGCCCACAGTTTCAAAACTTAATTGCAATCCTCTTTCCTTGGGAGAAATTTACCAACTCCTGTTTCCCATATCCTGTTAGGCCGCATGACCAAGAGAGTAGGAATCAAGAATCAAGGCACACAGCTTTGATGCTGTGGGAAAATTTGATGTTTCTCTTTTCATGAATGGTCTTAAAAGGCAATTCTGCAAGGATGTCACAGCCAAGTGGAAGGAACACCTCTGTGAATTTGAGATTCTGCTGCTGCAACTCACTGTGAAGGTTGTTTGGCCCAAATTCACAAGGGTATTGGTTTGATTCTCATTAAAAACCAACTCTTTTAAATTATGATAGAATGATTGAACCTTCTGCAGATTTGGGACCCTACCCCTTCCAAAGGTTTCAGCCTACTAAGCATTGATTTATGACAGCTGAAATTTTGTTGGAATTTAGACCTAGTACCCTACTAATAGGATTAAATTTTGTCAATATATATTAACCCATATTGCTTTCCACTGAAGCATGGATGATGTGGTAAATATCACTTCTATTTGGGGACCACAGATATGTGCTAAATGCTGTCAACCCACTGAGTATTTTCAATAAGTTCCTAACTTTTTTTAGACAAGAGATGGTTTCCTCAATAACTGGTACTATTTTTAGAGATTAGAGCACCTGTAAGTCAATGGAGGCTCAAACTTTTTATGTTTTCATTCTTCAGCATTAAAAGAGACATCTTCCAGTATGTCTTCTGGAGTCAGGCAGAAAGTAGGGGTAATTCTCCATCAGAGGGAAAGAACTGGCAAATAACCACAGCCATGTCAGCAGATTCAAGTCCTAACTTTCCAGGCTGCTACAACAACTAAAAACAACATATCCATTTCACCCATGCTCTATCCTGAAGGTTCAGGAGGTGAGAGGCAAATCTTGCTATGTATAAACAATCATCTACAGTATATTTGACAAAGAAATTTTATTGTCTTAACATGGCTTGGCTTCTACCACCCACAGTGTAGAAATACAACAGTGAGGCTTGTAAACCAGCTTCCATCCTGTTCTAATGATAGTTTAACAACCAGAAGAACTATAATGTTTAAATATAGAATTATTTCTGTTTACACGTTTAACTATCCCTGGTGTTACGGGGACTTTGGCAGTTTACATAATATCCTCGGAACAATAGATATGTGCAGCCTGCACTGGGTGAAATGATACAGCCATCCTTTAAAGGATTAAAAATTGGAGCATTTTTGTTGATGTTTTAAATGACAGCTAATTCTGTCTTTGATATACAACGCCTGTGTTGGCAGCCTCTTGATGCTGACAGCATCTAGATTCAGTTCAGGAGCTCCAGCTTGAATTTGACACTCCATCCAGACTTAGAGGCACCAGGCACTATGGTGATGTCTCTGCTGGTAAATAAAACAAGGTACAATGCCTGCAGAGCAGTGGGTATTTAAATAAGAAATGCTAAGGTGAGTCATGAATCTGAAATACTCCCTTTGCCTCTCATAGATTTAGTTTCTAAATATAAATGCTCCTATATGATATCAGGAATAAGAAAGGGGATTCCCTCCTGGCTTTCAGTACCTCCTGTCCAAAATTAGTTACTTCCTTTAAATGTGATTGGCTAATAAGACGTTTGGCTAGTAGTTAGCAATTTTCCCTGGTTATTATTTTTTTTTCCTTTGCATTGCATATAAAACATACTCACTGTTAGACTGAGACTTAAATTTACTGATTTTCTCCAGAATTTGAAGCCCAATTTGGGATTTAGTTTGACTTCTTCCAGCAACAAAAAGTTGAACCAAGACTAATGATTTCAAGGAAAATTGTGCTCTGCTTTTTTATCTTCAGAGAATTATATTGCACTCTATTTATTTATAGCACTGACTGGATGAATGACACATCTTTAATCATATTGTCTTCAGTTCACAGCAGGGTTCTTTGTTTTGATTATATTTTTTGTTGTTTTCTTTCTTCTTCCCAGCTTTTATATTGATGCTGATCCTTCACAGATGCATTCAAAAGTACAACCAGACTATCCCATTACTAAACTCCGATAGAAAAATAAAAGCTTTTATTGTTTTCTCACTTTTGAGGAAACCTATAGTGGATGAGTCCATTTCATGATTTCCTTATAGATGTATGAACTGTGATGCTTGAAATTTGGTCCAAGGTCATGTGAAGCACAGCCAAGTCTCACAGCCTAAAGGGTCAGAAGGTCAGTCTGAGTCTCCATCCTGCTCAACAGAAACCTGAAGGCTCCTGCCTATCATTGAACTAAAGCTTTGACATCTTTTTTGACTCAACCCCCAGTAACTACAGCTGAAGTATGAAGAAAAGCCCTTTGAGAAATGGTTTTGCTCTCCTCAGCCACCTTTTCTAAACCCCTATGAGTTCTCCTTGGAATTCCTTGGAACTCTCTCCAGGGGCACACCAGGTACAGGTTGAATGCCACTGTACTGAAATGAATCTTAGAGGTAAAAGGAAATCAAAGCACAAACCAGTCTTGATTTAGAGATTTAGAGAATCTGCTTTCATTTTTCAGTTATTAAAAAAATCCCTGAAATATGGAACTTACTGCCTGACTTCACTTTTCACAAAAACTGCTTCAGAGAGATTAAAAAGAAAAACAATCTCTTCTAAAATTATATGTACTGTCTTCAGATTTCTAAAGAAAAGTCAATGTGCTTCCATGATTTCCAAATCAAAGGTGACAAAAGTTCCTTTAGAAATTAGTCAGTTGGAGGTCTGTTCAGGCACTTTGCTGTTACTACACAGCACAGATAAAATGCATTTGGCCTACGTGTGCTCTTGGTTTATATCAGCACATTTATTCTCCAGCACTAAACACAGCTGTGAAGCAGTGAGTGAAGGAAGAAGGCTGTGTGCTGGTGAGAGCACTTCTCCATTTCCTAACCCAAAGCACATGTTTGCACTGAGCACTGCTAACAGGCAACCACGGCTCCATTAGCCACCTCCTTTTCCCCATATTTGTTAGGTTGTTTTTAGGGATGTCTGAGAGATGCAGTCTACTAAAGAAGCAACAAAGGAAAAAGAAAGAAAACGACAAAAAGTTTTCAAAAATTCAATACAAGAAAATGCAAATATAGATTTCCATCTCATGCCCCAGTAAAGCTTATTGCCACAGGTCAAAGGTGGAGACATTTAAAATCGTGATTTTGAAGGGTGGTGACAATTTTGTATCTCTGTGTTTATCACTCATACATCTGGTTTATATCTGGGCATGGTTATAATTTGTTAGCATCTTGAAGTATTTTTCTTTTCTTTATTATACTTGGGTACACTGTGTCTAGATGGATGTCCTGGCAGTTAATTGACATAACAGAAAGGATTGCAAATATTAACATAAGACAAAGCAATATATAAACTAATCCTAGGAATGTAAGGAAATTGTCAAAGATTGTTAGAATACAGGGGGGATAAAATGATAACTAGACCATAGGACACGCATAATTTAGAGATATAAATTTTAATATTTAATTTTGAGAATAATTTGATACAGAAATTTTATAATTAATAAGTTACAAATAAACTGGAAAAAATTGAGTTATATCTACAACTTCTTTCTTGTAAAGAATATTTACACTTTAGAGGCATCTACATGGCTGCTGTTAAGCTCAAAGATGGAAAAGAATGTATTATGGTTATGGAAAGTTTATTTAGAGGGTACAGTAAAGACTCACAAATCTAAATTTAGTACCAAGATCTTTGAACAAAACACAAACTCAACAAAAACTGAGTGTTGTTACTCAGCAGTGTGGCCTAGTAATTAAGATACTGAAATTATTAAATTGGCAAGGACAGTCTGTCTTTGAACTTGAAGACATTAGGTCTCATATCTAAACTTTCTGGTAAAGACTTTCTGGTGTAGAATATCTCTTTGTGTGCCCAATACATCTCTGAGCCACCAGCATTAGAAATAATAATACCCCCCAGCTTTTTAAATTTTTGTATCTGTCCAGTCCAAAAGCTCAGGAAAAACCATATATATATATTTTCCCTTATATGCACTCACTGTTCCTGTGTCTAAGACCATGCAATAACATTGCAATAAAGAAGTTTATGGCACATTTCTATTCACCTTGAATCCAGTGAATATAAAAAACCAGATCTGGCAGGGAATTTACTATTGATAAACCAGATAATATTCTGACACATTTCTGAAATGACTCTAGATGGTTTTAAAAGTAGGGAAAAATGTGTTCTAAAAATTGTATCACAAAGACAAAAGCAAGTAAACCAAAATTCTGTCACCTGGAATAAAATCTCGTACAACTAAATACAATTTTTTATAGGTCATTCATATTTATTTATTTCATAGAAATTGACCTATTGAGTACAATAAACAAATGATGTAATAAAATTTGTCCTCTTTTGGGGAAAAATTCAGTTATTATAATGAATTTTAATTTTTGAGTAAATTATTTTAAGTAAATTCCCACTACGTCATGCAAGTTATTAAAAGGTCATGCAGCTTGTCAAAAAAGAAATATAATGGATGTTGCTTTAAAATCTGAAGTACTGTCTCCATACAAAGGTTTAAAGTAAAAGTTGGAAATCCTTAGTTTTCTGGTAAGTACGAAAATATAACCAAACCCACTGGCTCCCCATTAATCTGCCCTAAACTCCACTTTCTCTCACAGTTAGAAACTTCAATATATTTTCAAATAATGCCCCCAGAAGAATTTATTGCTGTTTTGTCTATTCTCATTTCTAGACTGGTATATAACATACATAATCTTAAAACACAGTAAATTTTGAAAAGAGTATAGAACTCTCGTCTCTTATCAGAAAGCTGTCTGCATGTTAGGTTTTTTCCCTTTCACTCACTGATACTGTATTGCCAGAAATGATGTCATGCTATTCATATCATATCTCACAATAACACTTTTCTAGAGTAAACCTTAATCTCCTAAATCCAGTATACAGTGGCTGTCCAAACAGAATAGATCTCTCTCTTTTTTTTTTTTTTTT
>VZDJ01000623.1:4795112-4805694 GCA_008694505.1 Cyanoderma ruficeps | reverse complement strand
TTTTTTTTTTTTTTTTTTAATAAAAGCCAGGTGATAAAGTAAGTGCTTCTGATAAATGAGAACCCTGCAGTACTGTGGATCTAATCCTCCCATAGAGAGAAATATTTGACCAAGCATAATGTGTTTCTTATGAGGAAGGTATCTTTCACAAAGGAAACAAAGCATGGAATTTCTGTAACATTCCTTGCATAAATATTCTTATAAATATAATGCATATGGAAATAATAATAGAAAAACCCAGCTACTTTCATCACTCTTTTTGGCCCAGGAAACAATAAATAGGGAGGAATCCTGGCCAATTTTTTTCAAAGCTTGATGTCTGAAGGTAGCCCTATAAATTGTATCTATGTGAAAGCAATTTTCAGAGGTACTGAGAATTCACAGTTCTCACTGTTTCCCACATGGATATAGGTACTTATTTCTGGACACACAACTTTGAATTTTTTTGGCATGTAATTCAGCTATATAAACTCAGGATTTCACCCAATAAAAACATGAATGAGATTTACCATTGATTCTCCTGATATTTACTGTCTCTATCTAGCTACTAGTATGGTCCCATCAGTGCAGGTTTTGAGCACCACCCAAGATCTAAAAATTAAAACCCATAAATCTCTCTTTCTTATTTCCTGTCTTTCCAGTCTAGAGAACATGGTTTGATTCATTTGTTTGGCTTTTTGCTTTTTCTTTTTCTTTTCCTAAGTTTGCTTGAATAAAAACTCAAGGAAAAAAAAAAAAGAAAATATGCTCTTTCTGAAGAATAATTTAGAGAGCCCCAAACTGGGTTTTAAACAAGCTGGAGGCTGTTACACAGTCTTGAGAAGAAAAGCTCATACCTCTGAGTTGCATCCTGCTGTGGCCATGCTGTCTCATGCATGAATTGGTTCCTTTACAGCTACCTTGGGCTAATCCTCCTCTCCAGTGTGGCCTATACGACAGACAAGCCATAAATTAAATGGGGGAATTTCACTGCTTTGTTCCAAAAGTGATGAGGCCTGCAGTCGTGCTCTCTCAGGGGGTGAGCAGCACACACATATCTCTCCCAGACTGCTCCTGCCTGGGCCAGACCCACTCAACAGTGAGGCACATCCCCTGCCTCCTCCTGGCCAGCTCCACTTCCTAGTCCACACCTTGCTAATGGTCTTTCAGTGATATTCCTTGTGCTGGGGCGGGGCAGGCAGTGATTAGGAATTTTTCCAAAGAGCAGAAGGACATAAACTCCAAAGGAGTGTCCTGCAGCTAGGCAGAATGCTCTGAGGTGAAGCAGCATCTCTGGCTACAACCTCTCTTCCATCATTAGGGAGTTTTCCCATGCTCCTTTGGACATTTCCTCAGTCTCTTCTTGCCTTTTTTCCTCCAGAGATTATAGTCTCTTCTTTGGAAAAGCACAAGCATTCAAAAGTACCTTATATCCAATTAATTTTCTATTAAAATGATAATTATTAATCAAATCAACAAATCAACTACTGGTTTGTATGCATACAGGAAAACCTCATGAGACAGGTCTTAAATATACCCCTGTGATCAGCATGATCAGACAAGAAAATCCTGGTAGTAGGTTCAGAATAGCAGGTTGCTCAGCAGAGCCTGCTGTTGTGCTTCAAACAAATATTGGCTTTCTTGGTTTGTGAAACTTCATTCCTGAAAATGGAGAAATGCATTAGTCAAGTCTACAAGGGGATAATTTCTGCAGCAGCAGTGGAAGGTGTGTGTTCTGGTAGAGGAGACTGTGTGCTGGCAGATGGACACTGACTTTTCCAGGCATTCAGTAGCACTGACAGGAAGGACTCACACTTTGTTACCAACTTCATCATGAGTCAGGTCTCCAGATAGGACTGGGAACTTAATGGAATACCACTTCTCCCAAGTGCTNTCCCTCCCTATTAAATATCACTTCACCTGCCTCTGAGAAAGGCGTAGATCCAGTTTCAGTCTGATGCAGAGCTGAGCTAATGGTGAACTTCCAGGGATGTGGCAATTCCAATTGCTGCACAAGGTTTGTAGAGATGCTGAACAGAGCAGAGAATATTAATGATATCTCCAGGAGAGAGAGAAAATCTTCAGGGGAGACTGGTAGTGTAGAAATGTTGGCAATGGAACACCTCAGATACTACATGACTGAAAACAAACCAGTTCAAGTTTTTGCTATTTTTGCTCATCTCTGATTGTCAGGCAGACATCACTGGCGTACTAAAAGGAAACAGAAATTATGATGTTTCTCCAAGTCAATGCGCTGGAATCTTGCTATGCCCTAACAAACCCACACTTTCTAGACATTGATAACAAAATACTAGAGAAAAGGATGCACAATTCAGAATTTACTAGCACACAGCTGTCTATGTAGCCATGGTTTGCAGAAGGGATTTTAAGTAGTTCAGCAGACATCTTTTGTACTGTTTTTCAATAGTCACAATTGGAGAAAATCTACTATATTTAACTTGTCCCTGAACTGATTTTACACCAACTTTTAGTATTGTGTAGAGTTTTAGCAGCAATATTTAAGTAAGAAAGGCACCAAAAGGCCCTTTGCAAAGCAATCAGAACATCTAATCTGTCTTATTAGAAAAGTTAAAACAAAATATAGATAGGAAAATGAAAGGACAGGACATTTTATTTAAATATTGAAAAATTAAATCTAGAGACTGCGCCACTGCAGCCATTAAGCATGTCCATGACCTTGAATTAATTTTCTACCCTGTGAGGACAGGAGAGCTTGGCTAGATCTCAGAGATACCAGCACTCCCACACCTGGTTGCTAAGTCCAATTCTGAGGTGTTTATGCAGCTACAGCCATGAGAAATTCAAGATCTTAAGAGAAGAAAACCCCCAACAACAGTATGATTTTCTGAATTTTCCCTACATTGCATGGGAAGCTTGAGGCAGAGTCAAGAATTTTTATCTCAGTCAATACATTTGTTTGCTACCTAAAATTTCTTTTCCTTAAAATCCATACATGTTTCTGAAATATACTCTCTAGAGGACAATCAAGATACTTTCAGTGGAGTTACACAAGCTGCTACATAAGGCAAGTACCTGATGGATACAGTATACTAAAATCTTCTGTATCTCATATTTTGCCATATTTTAAGCTGTTTAAGTATTGCCTTGTATAAGAACTTGGACTCATTCCACATAGATTTCCACAAACTATTTCTCTCTTTTCCTATATTTATTTTTTTTAGCCAGCCTAGAAATTTATAATATTTTCCTATCCATGGGATTTAGGCCAGCACTGGACAATATTTCATCACAATAGCAGATCATGAAAAATAATGGTTGTGTCAATGTTTGGAAATGGCACATTTGAAAGTGAAGTCATTATTTATAGGATCAAAAGGTGTCCATATACAATGATCTCAGAGTTAGAATGCAAATTAAATAGGTATGGGGTGATTTTCTCTGATGTGATGCCCTGAAGCTCAGAGAGGATAAAGCAAACCTCTTGCCTCAGCATCGAAATACTTCTGAGTAAAATCATGGGCAGTCAAGATGCCAACTTAAAAATGTTCTCCATTTTAGTTAGATTGGTCCTTGAGCCATGCATTATCCTAGACTATGCTTTTGAAGATGTTAATGGTCTAACTGGCAGAGGCTCCACAGTACATTATACCTGCATCTTCAAACACCAATCTCATTTCAACAATCTAGGGGAGACAATTAGAATAAATATTTTACTAAAAATGTTCTAAGCTAAATAGCTGGCTCTGCACTATTCTTTCTATTTATGGCTTTCTAATGAACATTGAGACTGTGCTGAAAGTATTCTAACAGATGGATCACAAGGAAGATCTGTACATAATTTACATTAGCATATTCAAGTCGTTCACAGCAAAGCAAAGATTTCAGAAAATCCGTTTTTTTGGGTTTTTTTTAATTTCTTAATACAGAATTCTCGTATTGTGGAAAACAGTCTTTCCAGTTCTTGTGATTTTATTTAATTTCTCATTATAATTGTTGGTCAGTCAGTTTGGCTACTCCTCAACCAGAGGTATGCAATTAACTCACTTTTCATTGAAAAGGAAATTGAGAAAAAGGAGGAAGAGATAATATTCTCTCCTTCTTGATCATAAACATCAAAGACTCAAAAATCAGGCAACACATTTATCTATACCTTGAAAAATTACTGTAAAAGTCATTCTATTATTGCTAAGAAGATTTTAAAATGCTGGAAATCTAAGAACATTTCATGCTTACATTGAGGATGGTAAAGATTGTAGAGTACTAGAGGTCTGCAGTATTACAAATAGCTGCTTCATGTCTTTAGGGAGTCTGAGTATGTGCCAAGCAGAGGAGACCACACAGAGTCTGTAATTACTGTCTTGTCTCTGGCAACTCTGATTTTTTTAATTGGCCAGCCATCATACATTGCTGGGGAAATACCCAACATATCCCAGTAATTACAGACCAGTCAGTCTGACCTCAGTACCTGGCAAGATAATGGAACAGTTTATACTGAATCTCATCACACAGCACTTTACAGGATGGCCAGGGTCTCAGGCCCAGCCAGCATGAGTTTAGGAGAGGTAGGTCATGTCTGACCAACTTGATCTCTTTTATGACCAGGTGACCCGCCTGGTGGATGCCGGAAGGGCTGTGGATGTTGTCTATTTGGACTTTAGCAAGGCTTTTGACACTGTCTCCCACAGCACACTCCTGGAAAAGCTGGCAGCCCGGGGCTTGGACAGAAGCACCCTTTGCTGGGTTAGGAACTGGCTGGATGTCTGGACCCAGACTGTGGTGGGGAACCATGCTGCATCCAGCTGGGGACAGTCACCAGTGGTGTCCCTCAGGGGTCTGTGCTGGGGCCAGTTCTGTTCAATATTTTCGTTGATGACATGGATGAGGATATTGAATCTTTCATTAGTAAATTTGCAGATGACACTAAGCTGGGAGTGTGTGTCGACCGCTTGGAAGATAGGATTGATAGTATAGGGTTAAAAGGATTTTGAGGCAGTAAGGCTTAAAGAACAGGATGTCAGCTTCACTGTAACCAAGATGTTTAGTTTCATGCTATTGTTTTAACTAAATCAAGTAGAACTTTGCCTAGGCAGTGGAAGACTGGAGGGAGGGGGGAAGAACGTGATTCTTAGTTGAACATGTAGGCTCTAAAAATAAAGCTAGATATTAGGTCAGGTAGGCCTGTACCTGGATAATCATCCATATGATAAATTGCATTATTGTTAATTGTAACGCTTATTTGGTAACCAGTTATGATCATCATCTTCAATAAGAATCAATTGTTACAGGTTTATGCTTGGGTAGAATCAATGGAAGAATAGGGATTTAATGATTAACATGAGCGGTTATGTAAAGGGAATGTATAAAACCTTGTCTATTTTGTGATTTTGTCAGAGTTAGATTTGGGTTTGTAACCCCGGCTCCCAGAGCCTTCAATAAAGCACCTGCATATAATCATCCTGTGATTATGTGTTTCTACACTAACAGGATGGCTCTGCATAGAGACCTGGAACGGCTGGATCGATGGGCAGAGTCCAACAAAATGAGGTTTAATGAGTCCAAGTGTTGGGTCCTGCACTTTGGCCACAATAACCCCCTGCAGCGTTATAGGCTGGGGACGGTGTGGCTGGACAGTGCCCAGGAGGAAAGGGACCAGGGGGTTCTGGCCAGCAGCCGGCTGAACGTGAGCCAGAAGTGTGCCCAGGTGGCCAAGAGGGCCAATGGCAACCTGGCCTGTATCAGGAATGGTGTGGCCAGCAGGAGCAGGGAGGTCATTCTTCCCCTGTACTCAGCACTGGTGAGGCCACACCTCGAGTGCTGTGTCCAGTTCTGGGCCCCTCAGTTTAGGAAGGATGTTGAGATGCTTGAGCGTGTCCAGAGGAGGCCAACAAAGCTGGTGAAGGGATTGGAAAACAAGCCATATGAAGAACACCTGAGGGAGATGGGGTTGTTTAGCCTGGAGAAAAGGAGACTCAGAGGTGACCTTATCACTGTCTACAACTCCCTGAAAGGTGACTGTAGTCAGATGGGGTTGGTCTCTTTCCGGCAGCAACTGACAGAATGAGAGGACACAGTCTTAAGCTGCGTCAAGAGAAATATAGGTTGGATATTAGGAAGAAGTTTTTCACTGAAAGAATGATTAAATACTGGAATAGTCTGCCCAGGGAGGTGGTGGAGTCACCATCCCTAGATGTGTTTAAAAGAAAACTGGATACCATGACCTAGCTGAGGTGTTAGGGCTGGGTTGGACTCGATGATCTTGAAGGTCTCTTCCAACCTACACATTCTGTGATTCTGTGATTCTGTGATATAGGTAATTTTGTGGATCTGACTGGAAAAAAAAAAGAAGAAACCATGAAAGCAGAAAAATAATAGGTCAACCACCATTTTTATTCAAGAAACTTCTAACTCTAACAGTGGCTGACTGTAATTAGCAGCCTTTTCCTTAGATCCTTCCACTGATTCCCTGTTCACTGAATCATCACGGAGTGTATCTAGTGTAAGGCTTAAGAAAATCCAGTGCACTCCCTAAGCATAGAATTCCCTGATTCCTTCTGAAAATAGATGAAGTAGATGAATTAGTCCCTAAAAGAGCTTTTTTCTCTCCTCTCACATGACCTTGACCCAAGAGGAATCCCTGAGGAGGAGATGTGGGTGTCTGTAGTAGATGAGACTGATCCTGCTCTGGGTAGCAAAGTCCACTTGTGGGAGAGACAGGCCTATGCAGAATACTGTGTCCTGGTTTTTGGTAATAACACTGCTTCTGGTATTTGCATTAACACCAATATAAAGCTGAGCTGGTCTACACTGGCTATTTATGTCATGGATTGTTCTTATCATTTCTGTGAGTAAAAAAAAAAAAAAAGGGATAGGTCTTTTCTCCCAGGTAAAGCCTGATAGGACAAGAGGAAATTGCCTCAGGTAGGACTACAGGAGGTTTAGAGTGGATATTAGGAAAAAATTATTCACAGAAAAGGTGGTCAGTCATTGGAACAGACTGGCCAGGGAGTGATGGAATCACTCTCCCTGGAAGTGTTTAAAAAACAACACATAGATGTGGTACTTGGAGAAATGATTCAGTGGTGGACTTGGCAGTGCTGGGTTAATGGTTGTGCTCAATATTCTTAAAGGTGCTTTGTGAGCTTAATGATTTTGCAAGTCTATAAAGGTGGAGAATCAGCCCCAACCTGTCAGGGGTACATGTAGTTTCCCAGCAGCACATGGCATCTAAATTCTAAAGGAGACAGAGATTGAGTGATTTCTCATGCAACTTTACACCTTGGAAAGTCAGGATATTTTTAACAAGATACCAGTATTTTCAAATAGCTGTTTCATATCAAACACCTATCATTTCCATGTTGGCCTTAGTTCTTTCAAACAGATTGTGAAATAGAAATAGAGAATAAGTTTCATGCCAGCTAAAATGGCTGTTGACATAGAATAACTCAGGAATGTGCTTTTGCCTTCTATTTTATAGTGTAAATGTGTGATTCATTTTGACAATCTAAGTAATCCTTTCATGATCTTAATATTTTTTCCTTTATGAGACTGTGATCATCTTCTCACTTGTTTTGATCAAAAGCCTAAAAGGTATGTTCCTTATTTGATTTAGGCAATTTGGTCATCTTCTCTAGTGGCCTGGGAAAAAAGAAGGAAAATCCTAACAGTGCAGGGAACTGACAGATGGTTACAGTTTCCTGACAAATTATTTATTTGAATTCTTAAACACTCAGCTCTTACTTATAACTTCTTCACTTCAGTTTTAAGAGTCCATTTATCAACAAGAATGATCACATATTGACCATACCAGGACTCAAAAGCAAATGTATTCATTTTTTCACTATACGGAAATGAGTTAGTGACAAGTGAACTGATTCAGACAAAACACCCAAACTAAGGCTCCAGTCCAGTATTTGAACTCTAACAAAAAGCTTGTCTGCATCCTTTCTTTGTGCCTTTTTCTAAACCTTGGTTGTAGGCCCTTATTTGATATCACATTCCCTCATGGATTTTTCCTTTCAGAAAACTGATTTTTCATTTAATGTGAAATTTTGTAACGATATGAGGAAAAAAGTGGTGATCACTGGCTGAAAAGTTTGCAAACTTTTTTATAAAAGGAATTAACTTTTCACACACAAAAATAAATTTTAACTGCTAAGACCAGTTTGAAAATTTCTGTTCACTCCCTGCTCTCTGGTAAGTGACATCTTTGCACTCAAGTCCAGCAATACTAACTGGTCCCCACCTGGCCCTGGTACTCTCAATGAGTCTTTGCCTCAATCAATAGCCAAATATTTCAGCTGAAAATATTGAAAGCTGAACCTTAAAGTACCTAAAAGGTAGGGTTTTTTGTTATTTATTCTGCAATTTAAGAAGACCAAATCTCTCAGCTTCTTTGTGTGAATTTTTTTTAGAGAAAAAATTTAATCTTTGCATTTATCTGCACTGGTATCCTAATTTTAAGTGAAATATAGTTTACCAGGCAACATCCCCTATAGAATTGACACACAGATTTGTCATATTTTTCTTGCCTGATTCCTCTTCCAGTGCAGTGAAATTTTGCTGCTTTTTGCAGACATATGGTTCAGTGTTTGTTCTGTAAGTATACCCAAGACCCATTCGGACCTTCAGCTTGTATTTTATCTCCTTAGACAGTGGTTGCAAATACACCAAATTCTCATGCTACACAAATGGAGTATCTTCTGTCTCCCAATGGAAACATTTGGGGGTCCAAGCTGGAAGCAATCTTTCCTAAATGTAATGTTAGATGAATGAATGTGTGTGTGTATGTGTGTATGTGTGTGTTGTCCTAGGTCGCTGTCTGTCTTAGGATGTGAGCTGTAGTCCCTTTATTCCCCAAAGCCTCTGTGAAATCTGCAGCAGCATGAAACAGATGAAAGAGATTTCAGATTGAGGGGCAAAAAAGGTGCTTCTCCCTCAACTCTGTGCATAGCACATTCACTCTGACTGTGCCAGGATCTTAAAAACTAGGTCCTTCACATGAAAATTTTTCTCACACAGTGATGGTCATAGTGAAACCTAAAGGCTTGTGAAAGACATCCAAATCCTCTCAGCCTAGTAACAAAAACATCCCTTATTGATTCTGTGAGTAACCAGCATTTCGGTGACACAGGACCCTAGCTGCAGAATCAATATTTAGAACATGATGAATGTGCACCAAACTAAGAAAACACACCAATCAGCCCCGCATCTGAAGGTCTTCTCTAATGGAAAAAATAACCAAGTGATGTAAACAGAAAGGGCAAACCAAGTGACAACCTACAAGACCACCCATCTGAGCTAGGCAGTGTGTTTCAGGGTTATCTGGCTGCTTCCTTTGTGCTGCTTCACACAGTGACTGCTGCTCTAAGTTTTGTTGACAGTGACCACAGCGCTTTCTTTAAATGTAAACATTCCCAGGTTCCAAGACATAGTTCTCAGTGAGCTTGCTAGAAAAGCCCACATCTTCATAGGTGGCTTAACTATTGCATTTCTACAGCACAACCTTCCTTGGGAGTTTCTGCCAGCAGAGTATGTGCAATTGACTCAGGTTGTGCAATCACAGCTATATGCACTATAATTCTATGGTATACTTTTAGAAGATTACTTGTAGAACAGTTCTACAGCTTTTTGATGAGAATCAGAAAAGGTATCCAATGTCAACCCAAGAAAGAGAAAACTAAGCAAAAGTTATGTGCAGCCAGTGTAGAAGAGGAACATCCTTGTAAGAAAAAAAAAACCACACTAAAATATTTAATCGCACGTAAAAACATTGCTAATCCTCTTTATAGAATATAGGACTTTGAAAAAGAATGATCAGAGAACTTGGATAATTTCTTTTTATTGTAAGCAATCAAAAATTCAACCATATGAGTCAGACTCCTCTTCACAAGAAGTAATACTACGCTCCAGTAATAGGCCTCATGATTTCAGTGGCCTACTTTTAGAGAAAAAAAGTACTCAGCATGTGTCACAAACCTTAAATAATGCAAAGATCTCTTGCATCTCCTGCTTTTAGGTATTTACCCTCTTACTTAATTTCAAGTGCTGGCTGCAAGTTGGTGGTGAACACCTGAGCTGTCCATAGCAGAGAGATCTGTTACCAAATGCCTCATTCCTTCCTTGAAACTGTTGAATTATTACCTTTACTTCCACCATCTGGAGTCCAAGCAAAGTGGTAGAGGATAGTGATTGAAAGCTCCAACAACTTATTTAATTATTAAAAAGCACAATAATAAGGGTCTTGGGGCAGATAACTGCCCCTTTTTTTACAGTTTGGGAAAGTCCTACTTTAACAGGCTCCCGAACCATGCCGTTACTGCCTATAAAGGGGTGACCAATAAATGGTTTTACTGATCACTGGTTGAGAGCTAAGCTGTACAATTATTCCTGCTTCTCCTGAGGCAAGCACACAAGGGAGGGATCAGCAATACACTAGGAGCCAAAGTAACGCCCTTCTCCTTTTGAGAATGATATCCATCTCCGACAGCAAATATAAAAGCAGTTGAAACAAGATTTCATGGGCCTCAATTCCCACAGCTTTTTCTGGGCATCAGATTTGATCACCATTGTAAAACATTCTATGTGAGTAGCTTGGACATTGTAAAAAGAAAAAAAAAAAAAA
>VZDJ01000623.1:4668741-4795089 GCA_008694505.1 Cyanoderma ruficeps | reverse complement strand
TAATTTAGAAAGTGGAATGAATCAGTTTTGTGGACGACATTTTGATGTGAACCAGACAGCTTTTAAATCAGTTTTCCACTAAGTAAAGAGAGGATCCTACTCATCTTTGTTGAGTTATTGCACAATTCTTTCACCCTGATCTATGTATTGTGGCTCCATTTCTTTTCAATTACTAGGAGAGTGGCTACTATTTAAACCTGGTTGAAAGTCCAAAATCATTATAAGGTTACAGAAAGAAAGGAGCTGCCTTAGTATAAACAACTGTCTAGGAATATGACATGAAAGGAATAAAATACCATTTTAAATAGTTTTTCACATCCAATATTTCTGTTTGGTTTTTTATCGTAACAAAAATTATGTTCTCCCACAGCAACATTGGAAAGCTTAGAGAATCTTCATGAATATTTGAATTGTTCTTTCTCTTCAGAATACATAAGACCGAGGTTTAAGCCCACAGACTCCATATGTGCATTCATTCCTGGGCCAAACACACAGATCATTTTTTATTATTACCAACATGTATGCATAATGGATGGCTACCAGACAGTCTAGACTCATGTCACTGACAGATGTCAGCATAAAAATTCAACTAGGCTAGCCTTACCACATTAAAAAAGAATTTTTCAGTTTACAAAACATCATAAGCCATAGACACTTCAGAATATATTCCTGCACTGTATAAAGCAGAGTGGAGATGTATCTAAGGCTCACACATAACTCTGGGAATGTTCTCCAGTTCTGCATTGCAGACATTCAGTATGTCTGGAAAAAGGGGAATGTTCTGCAAAAGAAGGGTGCAGGGGATTAGAGGCTTTCCCATGACAGGCATAGGCAATTACAGAAATATTTACTTAATTTATTGCTGAACAAAGAACTTCTGGCTACTCCAGGCAAATGGGCTCAGCTTGAACAGCTCAGCCAGGTTTAATACTTCACTGAGTCATGTATAGGGGTTCCTACCACAGTGATACTGACCATCATCCTCCAATAACTACATATGTTTTACATCAAGGTCATCTTTCAGCTTAGATAAGATTTGGACTCACTGCAATGGTAAACAAGAGGTTAAAAGCTTTTCAATCTTTAAATTAGTGCTATTTTCCCTTCACAGCCACTCAAGTACCAGAGATTTCTCTAAAGCTGCCAGTGTTATTCTGCTCTACTGACCCATAAGTAGCTGAAATTTGGCCCCACTCCCGTGTGTGATTTAGGGGTTACCCTCTCACTCACAGATAGCATGTGGTCTTTTTTTTTTTGCCATAGAACTCCCATAGCAACCCACACTGCTCCTTCTGCCAGGCTTTCTCTTGTGGATGCTGAGGGCTTCAAAACACACAACATTCAAAAGCTTGGAGGTCAGACCTGACAAACTGTAGTCAGCTGGGAATTATACTTTTTCTGGAACTCCAGAAGGAGAGGAGTTTGCCTTTTAAATTTCTTGAGTTCTGCTGAGTTTTGTAAGGAGACCAGTAATTTCTCTATATTTGGAAAAATATAAACATTTATTTTCTTTTCCTCTTTATGAAAGTGAAGTCTTATTATCTCACAAGGTCTTTTGGGAAGTGTTTCAATGTAAAAGAAGCATTTTGCTTTTTTGATCATCTCGTAAGGTAGTCTTACTATATTATTCCACCAGGCTATATAAATTGCCTGCTAAAATGCATAATTAATATTTAGAATACCTCTACATACCTTGCAAGGCTTCACACTGAATGCATAACTAAACCTACATGAGGAGGTATTTTCATATACCCTGTTTTTTTAAATACATATTTGTTTTCAGGTTCTCCAGAAACATAGGAGAAAGGCTGACAGGAAACTCCCTTGAGAACTCATCATTTGCCATCAGTCAACAGTACCCAATTTGTCTGCAAAAACTTGACTTTTATTACAAAGAAAACAACCTCTGACACAAAAGTCTGGGCCCATGTGCCATTGGCCAACCAACTTTTTAGCATGCAACAAGGGCTCTGCTGGTCCATTCCTCTGCCTAGGCACAAGGTAAGGGAGAAAAATGGGTGTTCTCCCACTGGTATGGAGCTGGAATTCATCTGAGCACACAGCACGGTGTAGGGACTGGGAAGTGCATTTGATGATATTAGGCAGAACACAACCATGTCTGCTCTGCATGTTTACTGCTCAAGGAATTACAAGAATGGTTTTAAGGCTGTTATTGTTTGGAGATTATCAAGACCAAAACTCTTCTGTGAATTTATCACACTCCTGTATAATGGCAAAACTTTTTTTTCTCCAGTTGTGTGCACCTAGTGGTGCAGTAGCTGACATTCAGGGAAACAATATGCTATATACATCCATACATCTCTAAATAGCTGGAGTCCCAGTGTGACAACCTTACACCCAGCGTCTGCAAAAGTGATCATACTTAGAAATGTTATAAAACATAATACAGGCGATATGGTCAAGGGGTTATTTAAGCCTTCTTTGTTATTCAGAGTTCTCTTATTGTCTTTAGTAAGCAGTTCATAATAAGAAAGCTTGCTCTTCTGAAAGCCATCAAATACTGACTTTTTTACCTGTTGCATGTATACTGGAACATTAAAAAGAAAAAAAAACCACTAAAAGCTTCCTCCAAATAAAAGTTAAATTATTCACACTAAATCCTGGCACAAATGAGTCAGTAGCAAAACTCCTGCTGACTTCTGGGTTCACAGATCATACACAATCTCAATTTTTGAACATTTCTCAATCTTCTATTTAGCTTTACAGCCTCCTGGTGAGGCAGAGAACAGTGTTAATTTTACAGATGGGAAAGTCATGAAGGATTCAGTTAACTGGTCCCACCTACCAAAAAATAGGTATTTAGTCTAAACTGATCACTTATCCTTCTCTAGTCAACACAAATGGATTTTTCCTTCCAGTAGTAATCTTATAAAATAAGAGCAACAATAATGAAAACAACCAAAAATACCTAAACAGGAAGAAGCCTAGTTTAAACAGGAAGAATTTCCTTAAGGAAGTGACTCTGTCATAGCACAGCTATCCTAGGATGAGGTCACTGTCCCCTGGAACTGCTTGTCTGTCTCCACTGATAATCTGAAGAGCTCTAGCTGACCAGTTTTCAGAAATTAATGTTAAAATTGAGAAATTAAGTTAAAATCTGAATCTGCAAGGAACTTAGCAATTCTACATGTGCTAATAAAATGCTTAACTTCAGATCACTGCATTTATTGGTACAATACTTAAGTTCTAAGTGTGTGCCCATGATGCAGTCTGTGGCAAGACTGGTTAGATATTTGAGTTCTGTGTACTGTGCTTCTCAAGGTAAGTGCAAAAGCCACCTGAGATCACCAACCAAAACAGACAGCAAGAGATATTTAGAAAGAGACTACCAGAGCCTCTTATGGAAGCTCGTATTCTATGCTCATGATGAAGTTCATTATGATGTTCAGTCAGAGTTCAGTTTGGATTTGTGTCCTGGGGCTGGACACCCAAGTTTTCAGTTTCTTAAAGCACAATGTAATCTCTTCTACGCATGATCTTCCTGTCCAGATAATTCAGGGAGGAATCAGAAAACCTGTATTCAAAGCTCATCTTCTCTCAAAATTAATAATTTCAAATCCATACCTCTCACTCACCCAGATACGAGCTCTGAAACTGTGTTTCAGGTGAAAATATTGACTTTGTTCTGCTTCTTAGAAAAAGGCTCATGATCCAGTGAACAAAAGTAATTGGACAGACACTGGGCAAAGTGGAGACCTGAACTTTGTTCCCTGCTCTCTGACTTACAGGTATTCCTCCTACAGAAGCAGAAATCAAGTTTCCCTGTTTCAGGTACCAGCTTGCTATTCTCTCCAATATTGTTCCATTTCTAAGTTATTGTTAAACTTTCTGGGGTGGATTGTGTCTCTGAGACACAAAATAAAGAACTATATACCTTAGAAAAGAATCTGGAATATTAAAAATGCCATTAAAGTTTTTTCTCTGGGAAATAATTTGCTGACCCTCTCTCCTCTGTGCATAAACCTTTCCAACAGTGCAAATGCTTGTAATTTTAATGCTCCAACATAGACAATAGCAACTGTTTCTTCTGAATTACATGTGCTTGCTAACTGGTGGCTGCAGGCAGATGTGCTCACCCCATCAACAAACCAGTGAAAACTGGCCTGGAGGTTTATTTTCCAAGGTGATTGATAACCACAAACACCTGTATTTAAGCCAATAGTCATCTTAAGAATTATGTGAAGTAATGAAGAGGCAACAAATCATACCCTTTCTGCTGAACTCCTTGACAGTTTAATTCTCTGTGATATTTTAATCACAAGACTGAGTGTAACCTGGCCAGACAAAGAAGAGGGTCATCTTATATCAGTTTTATTCATCTATGACACCAAAATTACGTGTTTCTTTTCACCTGTACAGGTATGGTATCTTCCTAGCGTTGCATTTGACTTGAAAAAATAAGAAAGGAAGATCCAAAAAAAATCACACATGACAGGCTATGTAGACAAGTACCCAACCATCAACAGCTGTGAATTCAGAGACATTTGTCAGCAGGGACAAGGGGCAGTTTGACTATTCATAAAAATACTAAGGTTAGTGCCCTATCACTCATGCCACAGGTTTTAGTAAGAAATAAATTAGATTTCTATCGAATATTTTTTCTGCTCTATCATGTAGAAATGTTACATATACAAAAGATAATGTAAACCCAACATTTAAAAAAGAAATGAAAATATGGGCAGTAAGGTGACTTTGCTGTATTTCTGTTATTTAATGGTGGGAAGAAGATGGTACATAATCTCACTAGCACAGATGTATCAAACTTTTGCTTACAAGACAGTTATGGAATGGTGAAGGTTCTTTCATTGCAATTTGATACTGAAACAGCATTAGGAATGCTAGGCCTATCCTTAATAACTGGAAAACCTCTGTGTTACTATGATCCATAATTATCAATGCAATCAGAGCTTTAAATTAAGGTATTCTATTTATAAGGTAAGTACATGAATGCCATAATACAAAGATCAGACACTAGGATGCAGTTCAAACACTAAGGTTATTTGCTACTGGAAAAATTTCTCTAGGATTGTAGTAAAGATACCAGAACATTAAATATAAGGTATCACAAGAAAGACACGGGCTTGGGTTGGACATGGTGGACTCTGCAGGGCAATTTGTAAGTAAAGTGAACAATAGAATCACATGATCATAACTCCTCTTTCTGGTTATAGGTCCAGGAGCCAGTCCTTGATTGACTGCTCTGAGATAAGGATGCTGCCTGCACTGCTTTGTGCAAATGGGGTAGTTTGTTTGTTTTTTCACTTAAGTAATTAGCTGGTTTGGATATCTTAACATGAAGAACTGAAGAGGGACTTTACCATTGCCACACAGACTTTTAAGCAGACACTAAAGTAAGAACTAAAAGATCCACTGTGTCACTACTGATTTGGTTGAGAGTTGAATTAATTATCCTTTGTAAATATCATAAAGCACATTAGAATATTAAGTTAATGCAATGCTCTGCTTTCCTGATTAGAATATTTTGTCAATCTTTCCTTCATCTAGGTTTACAGAATCAGGTATTCCAATCAGTGACATTTAAACACGACTAATTTCAACTTCAATGTGCAATCAGTAGTTTTTCACAAGCAATCACACCAGCAGATTAAAGAGGCTGACTCTCTTTGGGAATTCATTTCCTTCTCCAGCATTTTCTGGGAAACAATCTGGTTTGAGGGTAAAGCAGTATTTTGAATAAAATCCAGTAGTCTTGCCCTCTGGTATTTAACTGGAGTGTTATAAAAACAGGTGCTAATGTCAAGCACATTATGCACTCACTCCCCTGCAGTTGTTAAGGTGATAGATAGTGTGGCAGAAAGCACCTCCTGGCAGATGAAATTTCCTGAAATGTCCTTGTATTCCACTCCAGCTGTGTTAAAGTGGGGTCAACAGCCATGCCCTCTGGGCTGAGATGAGCAATTCAGTTATGAATTTCTCAGCTACAAAGCTTGGAGGCCAAAGTAAGAATGCAAGGAAGAGGGTGGAATCCTGGCCCTGGAGGAGTCCACAGGAGAGCTGCTAACAGCTTTAGGAAAGACCAGGATTTCCTTCAGAGTATTTTAGTAATTGAAGTCAGGTAAGGGATTCTCAAAAAGCAGAAACTAAATGAACTCCTTTGTTGGTTACAGGGGAGTAGTATTTCCACTGAAAACCATTCAAAACATTACTGCTGGAAAACCTTTGTCTTCTTCACATGTTTGTAACTTCTAAACCAGGAAATGATTCTATTAAAAAGTCATTCTGGTTTCATCCACTAGAAATAATGACTTTGAAATTTCTGCATTATACAAATTGTCATTGGGCATTCTGGGCAGAGTAGGGACAGGTAAGGAAGGACCCATGCTGAGAGCAGGAAACACACAGCAGCTTGTGAGCAGAATTGCTAGAACAGTTTCATGGAGCAAACAAGCTCTCAGATTGCAAGGTCGGTGCCAGGCTGCCTCTCATTCCAGATGAAGGGTGATACAAGGTCACTCCTGTGTCTTCAGGCTGTTGTTCCTGGTGCAGGCTGCACTGCCAGCAGGAAGCACCAATCCCTGCTCTCAGACACTGACTTCTCGGACACGCAGCGTTGGGGAGATCAGAGTCCAGCTTTCTCCTGCTTCAAACATTAGCACAGGCTTGTCTCCCCAGTTACAACATTATAAACCATGACTGGAGCAGGGAGCTTCCATTTTTGCACAACACAAACACCAATGGTGGAGTTTGTTCAGGTTTTCTGCCCCTATTCACTGGCCTTTCATCAATAATTGTGTCTAAAAAAGGAATATGGACAGAAGTGTTCCTCACATTCACAACATTAATTAAAAGTATCCTGTATAAGAGAATCATGATGCTACTTCAGAGGATGCTTATACTAATCCAAAAACAAACAAACAAAAAACCCAACAAAAACAAACAAAGCCCCAACAAAACAAACCCCCCACCCCCCCCCCAAAAAGGGGGGGAAAAAAAAAGAAAAAAAGAATAGCAGATAGGTTCTTTCCAATGTATGATGGCTGCCAAGAAGCTATTTCCTATAACTTGTCTTCTAGCAAGAATATTCATTCAACATCTCAGCAATAGCTGGAGTTTTTGCAGTATCTGAGAAAGGAGACCTGAGACAGAGGCATTCAAAACTAGAACATATTCCTTTACAGACCTGGTTGGTGGCTTGAATATTCAGGATATCAAAGCTACCTCTCCTGAGCTTTAAATAAGAGGACTTATTTGAACTTTCACAGTTTATTTTTACTGAGCCAAAAGCTACAGTACTGCTCCATGAAACAGGGATTTGGGCTTAGTAATCACAGCCCTGACCCTGTGGCTTGCACATTTCTATCATGAGTGGCTCTTCCATTACACGATCACATAAATTCACACCCCTATTCCCTTTAGTAATTTGCAACTGTTTGAACCCAGGGGGGCTCACTCTTCCTCCAATCCCCGTGCCAACCAACCACAAGTGTGCACCACTTGAGCAGCTGAGGCTATTCCTGCTCTGCTGGCAGCTCCAGGGTGCTGGGATCCCCACTGCTGGGATCCCCACTGCTGGGATCCCCACTGCAGGCAGCACAGGTCCTGTCCTGCACTCATACTTTGGTTTTCAGATGCTTGGGCAGGTGCCGTGGTTATGGCCTGTGAGGCAATTGTGTGTCCCTGACTAACAGATCATAAAATGTGGGGTTAATAAAGGGATAGGAGGTGTCGCACTGGCAATATCAGTGGGGAGGGGGCTCGATGGGAGTCCAAGGTGTGACCATTGTTTAAAGGGTATTAAGTGATTTGTGAGGCTTATTAAAAAGTAAGAACTGGGTCTCAGTCTTTCTCTGCAGTTCTCTCTCACCTTTTCCATTGTCTTTCCCCACATTTCCCACGTACTAACAAAAGAATTTTATGACTATTGTGGCAGTTATAATATTTTTCATAGGTATTTAAAGCAAAAAGCAGGCTTAGTTTGTATATTTACTTCTAAGTAATCTAGTAGGAAGCCTGAATGACCACTGTAACATTGTGGTGCTTTCTCTCTTTTCCTTCCTCTTCTTTCTTTCTTATCTATTTCAGAAATGAAAAGATAAAGCATCATGTAATGAACCCTCACTCAGATTAGATAGATAGATAGATAGATAGATAGATAGATAGATAGATAGATAGATAGATAGATAGATAGATAGAAAGATACAGTCAAACTATTTGAAAAAGTGAAATAACTCAGGAATGCAGCAAGCAAGAAAATACCACTTCATTACACTAAAAGTGAGTTTTAGCAGTCCCTTCCTGGAGTTCACCTAAGATCTATTTATGCTTAATAAATAGTTAACATCAATAACAGAAGCACGAAGAATTAATCATAATGGCAAATTAGAAAGGAAGAAAAATGTGAGTGTAATGTGAGACCAAAGGCAGCAAAGTGTGCACTATTTAGTGAAGTAGATTAAGGGTCAGATTTTGAAGTGGTATAAACTCTCCTTATTTCATGGATTTAGTCTCCAACACTTTATTAGCTCTGCTTTTGCCTTTGATTCACAATTGGATTTATGGTAAATTTAGTCTCAGTTTTTCTCTGCCTCTGTTCCACTACTAGTTCAGTTAGAAGCCATATATACATAAAGCTCCGCTGTGTCCAGAGAAGTTTCAGTAAGCAAAAGAATACAGCAGTGTTTTATAGATTTTAGAGTCAATAACTCATGTTAAGCATCAAATATCTTCTCCAGAAATGATTGAGCTTACTTACTTTTTATTTTTTTTAATGCACTCTATGGTAGAGTACAGATATATCATATAAAGGTATACTACAGGCAGAATATTATTAAAAATATTTAAGTTGCAGGTTTGAGCACTCAACTTCAGACTGGTGCAAACTTAAAGGACAACTTTAGACACTGGGACAGCAAAGGGATTAGATATGATCTCCCTTTTGCTTTATAATTTAAAGGTCCCACCTTGCGAGTTTAAAGTCACAAGGAAGCAATAGACTCTTAATTGAATTAATTTAAAATGCATATTTAAATAACTTATTCTGAGACTCAAACCAGGAAACTTTCTTTAAGCTGAATCAGCAGATAAAGCTATAAACTATTATCTGGAAATCAGCCTTTGAAGATCCTACGGTGCCATTAATCCACATCTCCTAATTCACTAGACTCAAGAACATAATTCAGTAACATTCCAACTGACTCAGCAGTCCCCAGGAATGTATCAGCTATTTGACTTTCAACCTTCTCAGATGAAAAAAAAAATTAAAAAAAGGAAGACTTTTAGTTAAACAATTGATTTCAAGGCTGGCCAAAATACCTAGACTCTCTGCCTTCTCTCCTGCATTGTATTTAATTTAACAGAGGTGACATGTTTGGAGTATCAAGTGTATCCTGCACAAAATATATCTAATTACAGAAAGGGCCTGAAAGCCGGAGCAAAAATGACACCAGTTGACAGTCATTCCAGCTCCCTGGCTTTGACACAAGATTTTACATTGTTCAAGTACTAAATATCAGCCCAGAAAACCCGATGCTTCCCCTTTGGACTGTGCAGTAAATGAGTTCCACCTCCAACACATGTGCTCAGGCAGCGTTTTGCTACTAAAGGGTGTGAGTCATGGAGTATAAGAGTATCTCAGACATAAATCAAAGCGTGTGCCCTCTCCCTGATGTGCAATTTTGCCCAGACTTGAATGACCAGGAATGCCTGCTGGCAAGCAGTCTGAGTGTCTGAGATAGCACCAACTGCACATGGCAAAAGTGGGTGCCATGGAGGGTATCATTTAACCCCACGTGGGAATGCCCTAGTGTGTAACACATCATCTGTAACTTATTCCCCTGCAAGAAATTGCACTGCAAGTTTAGAAAGTTTGTTCTAAATTACTGCTTGAATGTAAAGATAAACTTTAGGTGGGGGAAATATGGAGAAACAGAGAGCACGTTTTTCAGTTTTGACACTTTGCTATTTGGACAGGACACAAGAGATTATGGTCAAACCTGCTTGTTTCCCTTTCAGCAGAAGTTATGTTAGCCCTGTGCTGATTGCTCCTGAGTATTCTGCCTCCTTTAATACCCACCTTCATGGTACTTAGTTCTGGAGGGCAAAGTTCTCCCATTGGTGCCATTCTTTTTTTCATTGCAGTGGGACCACATATACTTTTTACATGTTGAATAAAATGTAACTGCAGGGCTTGAGAACAAATCTCATCTATTTATACTTTCCTAACTTCTAGTGAGGCCATAGAGGTTGCAATGGGATGAGGCAAAGGCATTACCCCATAAAGAATAGAAATCTTAAAAGTAAGTAAATTTTCAGATGTCACTTGAAGAAAAATGATGAGAAACACCTTCTGCAACTAGATGAAAGGTTTTATGTTGTGGAATAATTTCTTTTTCAGTGGAATTTGGACAACATTTCAACTATTCGGATAAATGCAGAATACTTTTTAACTTTTTAGTTGCAAACCACACTGGATATCAGCAACATTGCTATTTTATGAAACAGTTAGGCAAGAATAACCAAGTCCTGCCTATAATCCTTGAAGTGACAATTCAGATTTATGACTGATTAGTCAAGTTTCAAGAGATCTGTATTTTAGTAAGAACATCCATGACAATAGCAATATAAATTTACTCTTTTTCACCATAGTTTGACAGTCCAACACTACAGTGATCAGCTACAGAAGAAGTAGGCATTATTATTTTCCTGAAGGAACAATTCAATGGAACAATTCTAGCAAAAACATTGATTACATGAGCTTGAAAATTTCATAGAATTTCATGACAATTTTATCAACAATATTCTTTTTGAGGATCACATCTGAATGCTTGTTTTATCTGGCAAAATAACCTTTAAAATACAATCAACCTTAAAACATTTTAATAAGGTCAGGACAGAAATATTTCAGCAGTTTGTTTGACATAAAGTTTCAAACTGTTTGATATATTGATGTAACAATTCAGAGGGAAAACAAATGTCAAAATGTCAGAATTTCCTAGGGATTGGGACACTGGTTTAGATCCCACTCTCAGGAGAAGCATTTGCTGTAAATTGTAAAAATGAAGAATGAAGTGCAGTTTGGGAACACATCCTTCTGGACAAACTAATGAGCAATCTTTTCAAAAGTGATGTTGGGATCTGAGAACCATGAACTGAATTGAATGGAACAAGATCACAATCATCCTTCCACTCATTTGAAACTCTTAACAACAAAGAACAAAGGAAGGAAAACCTGCGAGCAGGTTGCACCCTCAACTACAGCAGACTGCTGAATTTTTGGCCCTAGAATCATGAGGAGAAAAAAACCAAAACATTTAATGTTCTGATTCCACCCAATAAGCAGAACAACTTCTCTGACATTTAACCTTTTTTCTTCTTTCAAGTAGTGGAAACGTGTAATTTCACAGTGTCACAACATTAGTTAAAAGAACATGGTTCAGAGCTTTAGCTTGAAGTGTTTGGAAGTTAATCCTGGAATTAGTCAAACAAAAGCATATTTTAGAATAGTTGTAGGTGTTTTTTTTTTTTTCAAATATAATTGAAGAAACTAGTAAAAAATTAGATTAAAAGGTTATTAGGCTATTTTCCTCCATGATATTATTTCTGCTTTGAGGCTAGATTTTTTGATGGTATGTTTTGTTTTTATTGTTTGCCTGCTTGTATTTTGATTTTGATTACTTTTTTCTTTTTTGGATTTTTTTTTTTAAACAAAATGCTACAGGATATTTGCTTGAAACTACAGACTTGCTGTGTCTGGCAGTCAGATGTAGCAGCATTTAGAAATATACTCTTTCTGGATCTTGAAAATGAGAGTATTGAATAGTTCCAATCTGAATTCAATCCATAAGCCTCAGGGTATAAATTGATCACCAGATGGGATAAGGAAGAAATATCCCCTGTTGGATAATATCACATGCACTAAGTGGGTTTAACACCTTCTTCTGAAGTATTCTGAATTGAGACAAGATGCTGGGTAAGATGGATTTTTGATCTATTCTGTTAAGAAACACTTCCTCTGCTATTATATACCTCACCCCAATGACTCATTTCATGCAATGGTATCCAGCAGCTCCAACTTGGATGTCTTAAATAGACAACACAGTGAGCCATGGAAAGGGATCAGGAAACTTCCTTGCTTACTTCAAATGGGAAGTTGTTACTTTATTTGATAATTTTAGAAACCATTAGGAACTTCATTAACAGAACATTTAAACCCTCCAGCAAGTGTCAACAGAAGCAGCAGGTGTTCAAGTCCTTTTGGAGATTCATCCCTTGGTTTGCAGCATGTGCTAAATAAAATGTAAGGTGCTTGTGTGGGGAGGAAGATGAAGCAAAAATAGAGGAAAAGAAATTTAAAAAGATAGAAATGGAAAACTTGCATATACTCAAGGATGGGCTCCACATGGACATCACACAAGCATCTAAGAAATCAGAAAGGAGATCTTCTCAAGGATCTAAAATTTTATATCCCTAATTGCAATTTGTACAAAGTTTGAGGACAAGGTTGATGGCATGGTCAATACTGCCCATAGCAGTCTCACTCTCTATTTATCTTTCCAATTGCTGTCTCTATACTCTCGTTTTCTCCCTTCTTAATCTCTTGGCTTTCAACACACTCCATGTTGGGCTACCCTGAGTATGTATTTTGCTCCTATTACATGTACAGGGAATTTGTTTTATTGCCTCTGATGGCATTAGAGTTTGAAGGAGCAATGAACTTGAGGAATTCCCCAAGACTTGGCAAAACATTCAACCTCTGAAACCTCCAGCTCATTATACAGTTTGCATATATATATACACATTGATTTGTGTTGTAAGGCCAGGGAAGGGAATCAAATGAACTCTGAAGATACAATCAACAGCTTGAGCAAAGCGTTTTACTCTGACCTCAAAAGTTTATCCGGTCCTGCAGAAGCAGTGTGAGGTTACTCCAACCCCACCCTCCCTCCTAAGCACACTATGGAATGAGGGATAACTGCATAAGTAATTCATATGCAAAGTTTCATCACTGAACAAAAATGTTTCAGTATCAGATTTGATGTTTAATACTCCAACCATTTTCAACCTGAGCTACATCTTCTTTCTCATCACCCCTAACCCTCAAGCAATAGCATATTTCTAGGACTACTTTATTTTTATTCAAAAGCCAGAAGGAGGACTGATATCAGACGGAGATGAATTGTACTGCATGAACCATTCATTTCCTCCCTTCTGTTCTATTTCTCCCAGTAGTTCTGACAGACAAATATGTTAGGAGCTGTTGAGGAACATGTGATAGCAGATTTTTGAATTAAGCAGCTATAGCAAGCTCACATTTGAACTATCAATAGGATGTGGATACTTAGAGGACTTAGAAAAGGTGACTGTTTGTTCATATTCTCAACAACTGAGATTCTGAGGTTCTGTGGAAACCAGCGTCCAAAGCACAGATGTGTACATCCAGGAACTTCATCCAAGATTCCATTCAACTTGGCACTGATGTGTTGACTGATAAGAAGCAGGACTGTACAAATAGGCACTTTCTTGTGTTGGGGGATGCCAAGAGTTTTGCTGGTGTTCCACCGCAGAACATCCTTGGCAATTGGAGTCACTTGGCAATTGGTGTTCTGCGCTGGAGCAAAAACTGAGACGTTTCTGATCTGAAAAGCTGGAGCTTGAGCAATTTTTGGGTTCCTGTTCAACAACACATCCACCTTTCAGAGAAATAGGACACTGGTTTGTATTTCATTGTAAAAGGAAAATCCTTTGAATGCAAATATTAGCTGAGGAGAAGAAAAGTAGGAAAGAGGAGAAGCCTACTCACCTACTTTCTGTGGAATTGTTCAAGTAAAAAAAATATTGTGGGAAAGATTGTTTAGATAAGACAGTTCTCCCTGTTTTTACACAGAGACCTTGCATTCCCATTCACATCATGCTTTTCTGTGAATCCCTAAACACAACAAATAATCATGCTTTAGTAAGCACCTGCTTGGCTTATTTTGAAGAATCCTTCTGTGATGGCATTAAATCCTGACCTTTGACTTTCCCTGTCTGATGCCAAAATGATTATTTCTGCTGGTTCTCAGTTTGAAATCAGGGAGCAATTGGTTAAGCCTCTGATCCTTCCTCTTGTTATCTGCTGTTCTTATAAATGCCCATCATGCTTCTGTATTCAGATTTATAAGGACAGATTTGATATTCCAATAAGTATAGAAATGTGCCTCCGTTTCAACTGACATTAGCTCATTCACAATGTAGAAAAGCCAATAATGGGTTTTTCCCCCTATTTTTTTCCCACAAAAACTGATAAATGGCAAGAAGACGATTCAGTCCATTGAAGCCAGTCACAGAAAAATTTGAAGCCTGTAGAGTTTAGTTCACCTCCAAAGAACAAACTCGGTTAATGAGGATTCTGCTATTGCTTATCACACCTACATTCAGGTAGAAAAAAAATTGAAAATATTTTTCTAATTAACGTGTATTACAGATTTGTGCTGTCCTAAGTAACAAAAAAAAAAATAGTATTGAAAATGAAGTATTAAAACTATAAAAGCATTGGTTTCAAAGAAAAACTTTTATTTTTCAAGTCACTGAGACATTTGATTTCAGATGTATGTGCTAACAAAAGTGAGGTTTGTGTATGCCTCACCTTAGGTTAATGTGCATGTCTTACCTTATGTAAGTGTATACCTTAGAAATTAAGCATTCTTTATAAACTGATTGCTTTTATATAGAAGTAACCATATTTTTTCAATCTTCTTCACCAAAAACGCTGACAAACTTTCTTCTAAAACAAAGTTCAAAAGTAACAACACAATCAGCTAGTAATTTTGGTTGCTAATAAAAATAGCTCAGTAGGAGCATGTGGTTTCTATGTAGGCAAAATTCTATGCTATCCCACTTCTGATGAAAGAGGAGACCCAGACCAAAGACTTCGGCCCCCAGAATGGAGTAAATAGAGCTGTCATGCTGCCATGAGGCCTTGTAGCATCCTGGTGTCCCAGCAGGGACAGTGAGGATCACCACTAGCTCTGGCATCCCCATTACATGCTCCAGTGATGGGTGATCTGTGCTCCAGTGATCACACATACCAGGGAGATTTCCATGAAAAGCTGCTGTTAGGAATGCTTGGGCACTTGTAGGAAATGGGAGTTAATAGGCGGAAGAGCTCAAGCACACATCAAAGTGGAGAAGTTAATGTCTGGAATTAGTGACAACAATGGCAGTGTCCTTGGTGGTTTCCATTTCTGGTGATTTCCATTTGTTGTGCTGTGTTCCAAGGCAGATCCATTGTGACAATTTCTTAATGCATTCATTCAGAGAAGCATAGGTTGGCAGTAATGTGACATTTTAATTTAAACTGTTAAATCAAATCACATTACATGTCATTTGTTGTTTGGTCAAAGTGCTGAGGTTGTTTCTATCATTGCTGATTTCCCCCAAGTGCAGGTCAGCATTAGCTGACATCAGTGCAGGAGCTCCATTTTACATTAGCACTTTTTCTTCTTTAATAAAAAGGATTTATGCCTTTGTTTAGTATACTAGTGTTTTCTTCAGTATTATAGTTGCTTTCAAACCTGTCCTTCCTTTCAGGTAGACAGATCTTTTATTCAGAATTTGCATCTGATTGTTGTGGTTAACCCCAGTGTCCACAAGAGTAAAAATTTCCCTACCAAATCAGGATATTTTTAATTCTCAATCATGCGCACACTGACAGAAATAAGTATAATTGGTTCAATATTCCACTGAACTTCTCCTCTGCAAGGCTGCTCCATTGCCACTGCATTGCCACTGCCAGCAGCCAGAACACCTTTGCTGTGCCACTTGACTGCCTGGAGAACCAGAACCTTCTCTTATGTTCATGCTGGTTTCAGTCTCTTTCTCTAGTCCATGTTTTATTACCTTATCTTCTGCAACTACCTGGTGCCACTGACTCTCCATCCTGGACTGTATGTTGATCTATATCCTTTGGTTTAGATATTTGTGGGTTTCTCCCTGCCCTTCTCCCTTTTCTCTGGCATGGAAACGGTGAGTTTTATTTCTAATGCATCGATTCAGCACTTTGTGAATTCTACTTGCACAGTAGCTTCTGGCCTAAGTCTGTTCCCACTGAGGTCAGCTGGCAGCTTGCCACAGACTCCAGTGGGAAGTCTCAAACTGTTAAATGTAAATTCAGTCCCAAATCTGCAGTTTGAAGGATGACATTATGTCTCACCTTCTCTCAGTTTGATCTGTTGATATTTTAGCCAGTTTAACATCTTATATCATGTTGTTGGCATGTTGCTCTGAAGCTGAACACCACCCCCATCTTTTGTTACCTTCATGATTACACTCTCCATGGGTTCTTACAGTGCTCTCATCACTGCTGTATTTGAAGCCCTTCCAATTATTCATTGAGTAACTAACATCACTCACATGCAATTCATTTCTGCTCTCCCAGGAGGAGCTCAGAGGAGAGCTTTGCCATGGTTTCCTCCTCCCCACATCAAACACAATCTATCCCCTGGCCTACCCATCAACTAAAAATTAGGGTTGGTAGGAACAGGCTGTCTAAAAAAATCCCTCTCCAACCATAATGAATGTTTCCAAGGTCAAGACATTGCACTGTTCCCTGTGTAAGGGTATGTTTTTGCTCTGGGATGTATCCTGATACAGATGTCTGGGCTACCTAACTCTGCAGGAGGCCATCTACATTCCAGATGTGGATTCTTGTTCTGATCATACTGGCATTGCATACCATAGTCTTGACTACTTCTCAGATGTAGCCTGAGGGATGTAGCATGAAACACTTAGATGTGCTGAAAGGATGGGTTGCCTCACAATTTCAAGGATGTCCTTGTCTTTGTCCTCAGGCAACATCCTTGTCCTCGCCAGTCCATCCACAGGAATTCCTATTCCCTCACTGTACTCACATGCCCCCCACTCCTATCTATTGGCACAGCAGAGACCTGGCACTGCAAAATAAAATAATGACTGGCTCATATAATGTCTCAGGTTCTGTATTGTCCAAAGGCTGGGAAACAAAAGAAAGAAGAGAGAAATGCCATGGGTTAGAACAGAAAGTGATATAAAAACTAGAGTGCTAGTTAAACTGAAGAAAAAATGTAGCAAACTGCACTAGCATGTTTGTATCTATGAGGAAAAAAAAAATAATTCACTATAAAAATACCTTAGAGTCACTGAATACCCCAAAATAGAATTGATTCCAGTGGGCGTAGAAAATACTCAGGATTGGGCCTACATGGGACGTCTCATGATACTGTTCACAACAGTTTATTCTATATTAGAAAGGAAAACAAAGCTTCACAGAAGCTGCAAAACTCCGAGTTTTATGAAAACAACACTTTGGAAATTAAATCTTTATGATCTTGCCCCAGAGGATGATTTCAAATGTTAGTCTGAACTGAATGTGCACATAGGGCATAGGATATGAAATATTTAGATTTCCAAACCATCTTTTTGGCTCTGCACACATGCAAAATCTGTCAGTTGCAGATGGATCAAACTGAGGTCTCATCCCTCCTCAGTGTCATTGTGCATTAACCCATAAGACCAATATGCAGAAAGAAAGGAGGGCTTAACAGACTTCTGCTTTCTTTTCTCCAAAAAAATAATGCTTCCATACAAAATCATGTTTTGTGAAACTAAAACTGAAATAATTTGAAACTGAATAGCAAAGGTTTTCTGTCTTAACAAAATATCATATTTTAACAACAAAAAACTAATCAAGTGTTGCCCATCTCTTTGTGAACAATTGGCATGAGAACCTAAGGGTTGTTTTGATTTGGTTTTTTAAACACCATGAAAAAAATGAAACATATGAAAGTAAAACCCATCATTTTTAACAGTTCATCATTTCACAAATGAATAATGTCTGTGATAAATAAAATACTTCTGGATGATCCAGTCTGTCCAAGGGAACAGCAGATGGTGTAGAATGTCATTTGTCCTGATGGCCCTCAGAGGTGCCATATTCATCTAAAAGCAGATTGGTAACAGTGCAAATGTAAAATATTCTGATGGCAGAGAGTAACCACATTGATTTACCAGTGCCATGATTCTTTAAAAAAAGAAGACCAAACCACAAACCAAACAAAAATCACTTGAAGGTGAAGTAGTGTGTTTTGAGGCCCTTCTCTTTTGTTTGAAGTACAAGCTGAAATTCTCACTACTTCACTGAACATCATGGCTTTAAGAAAACATTTGATTTTAGGAACAACACAAGAAAATCTTGACAACACTGTGAAAAAGTGGAAGAGCTATATTGGGAGTAAAATAATCAGGTTTGGCTAGAATAGAACATACTGGTACTGTGAAGGAGAACATTATTTTCCTTATAAGTTTTTTATTTAAAATCTGGACAAGTATAGGAGTGATATTTGTATAAAACTTTCATATGTTTCTTTTCATTAAAACAGTTGTAACCTTTCTCTGTCCCCAGTGTTTATGCTTTTAATGGGCCCCCTGAATAAAGCACTCAGATATTATAAATAATCACTTTTGCAATTAGCTTTCCAACTTTCAAAGAAGTTATTGGACGAATCAGGAATGGAATGGGACCAGTAAAGTTATTATGGAATCATAATAGGCAAATAAATTCTGAAACAGCATGGGAATGAAAACTTCTTCTCTTTCAGAAATAGTCTTTATTTTTTTTTTTTTTGCTAAAGTAAATTGCTTTAATGATTCATTCCACAATAGTCAAATGTCTGCAGGAAAATATTGCCTTTGAGGGTTATCTAAATAGTTACTCAGCTTAGTATAAGTTCACAGTGGAAGATGGAATCTACATTAATAACATGAATTATGAAAAAAAACCCTACCTGTGATCTATAAAAAAATCTGTGAGTGAAATTAACTATCCTCGACTAAACAGCTTTCCCTTGTTATAAAAATCAGCCTGAAAAGCCATACATATATCAGTAATGGAAAGATTTTGCTATTTATAATGACACATAAATATAATGAATGTTAAATTTTACTCCTTTTGGAAATCAGAATTTTCCATTTGTTCCTCTGAAATACCATACTTTTGAGTACTTTACTGAGTTCCAGTACTTTCTCTCTCCCCCAGTTCCCCCCTACTCAAGAAACTTATAGGGCAAAATCCTGCATAGAAAAAGAAAAAAACCTTAAGCAAAAAATATTTTTGTGTTTTTTCTGCTTCCATGTTTTTACCTGATCTATTTCTTATTTTTTTCTATTTCATTGTCATTATAGCCAAAGTGCTGGATTTTGGTAAAGAAGGCAGAAGAAAGGAGGGTATTTAAATAAATGTAAAAGTATCCTTTTAAGATTTGTTTTTAAAATTATTTTAAAACTAACTCAAGGAAGATTCTTATTCTCGCAGGAATTGCCATGCTAAATTGATTAACTCATCCTGACATTGTTCTTCTTCTCCAGAAGTTGAGGGGTCTAGTAAAAGGAACTCATTAGAAATGCACTTTACAATTCCATACTATCCTACAGAAAACAAGCAACAAAAAGGCTTGTTCTGTCAGCCACCATTTATCCTGCAAGGATAGTAGGAATTAGTGAAATTGTTCTATATTGGATAAAGACACGTCTAATTACTAAATTATTCACTGTTACTGGTGGACATTTGGAAAGAGTACACACTAAAGCCTGGTCTTCTATTTATAATATTTACTGATCCACCACCATGCCAGACTCACAGCTACATAAGCTGAGAAAATTGCACTGTTGACAGTCACATCTTTTACCAAGTAAGAGCAGAAATCCTACGCCACAAATCCATATACCAGGGTTATATACCCAAACCTTTCTGTACCATATGTTTAGCCAGAGATTTTGATCTAAAACAGTGACAGTTGGATATAATCTTTATTGGTCTTACCTTTGCAGAGGTTAAATGCACAAATGAAACCAGCCTGTATGGATTTAACTAGATTTTTAAAATGATATGAACAGGGTGGCAAAATGCACACACAGAAAATACAAGCATCTTTCCTTTGCTGACCTAGGTTAGATTTGATTCAGCACAGAAGCACAGAAAATGTTAAAGGTCTGGGTTATGTTTTTGAAAGAAGACTCCATAGAAAATATGCACACAAATTACTATAATGAAGGACAGTTGGCAAAAATGATAAGAACGATAAGGAAAAAGTGAGCATATTTCAGTCTGAAATAGTCTTTCGCTATCACAAACCATCTGTTTCCACAAAGAGTTGGAATGATGCTTAGCCATGTTTTTCTAGCTGGAAATATGAAAAAGGAAAGTATTTCTGTCAAATCCCCATGATCGTGCTAGCAATTTCTTAATGCCATGGTTCTGAAAATCTTTTCTTTGAAGTCAGACTCCCTGGAAGCACTGAATTCACAGTTTGTGGCAATGTCTTAATGTAAATCAACAAATCATTCCACTGGATTCTTATTCTTGCACTCCAAAGCAAATAGAAATATTCTGTGTTCAATACTAAATCACTGCTTTTAGGAAAAAATAAACAAACACATGAAAAAAGTGCTTCAGAGAAAGCTACATTTTGATCAGCAAATGAAAGCTTAGTTTTTTGTTATTTTCTTCCCCAGCTCATCCCAGGCAACACAGAAGATGTTTGATTTTTAGAATTCTTGACATTTAAAACAATGAAATAATGAAACACACCACATTTCAAAAATTCTTCTATAGGTCAAGTCACAAATTTAAATTGTTAGCAAATATTTAAGTAACTAGCAGGATTTTTTTTTAATTTTCTGTCTACATGGTTCAATTTCAAGCTTTTAAACTAAATTTGGATAAATATAAATTTTCTAAAGTAACAATGTCAACTCTAGGTTTAAGTTCAGCAGAAATTTGCCCAAGCCTTTTCCAATGCTGCTATAGGAGAGAAGCTGCCTCATTTGAACTATTTTCTGATGCAGAAGCTTCTCAGTGAGAAATAATGTCAGATTGTGACTTATAAACCCATTTCTTCAACGCCACTTACATCATCTCATAACTAATCACAGCGAGGTCAAAAGATTTCCAGAAGACAACTGACTTAATAGAGTCTTATTAGCAAAGGTCACACAGCAAAATGGGATTCTTAAGTTATGCAGTCCAAGAGTGTCTTTGGTCAAGTCACATGGAATAGATGTGCAGCTCTGGGGCTTTTTTTCCATTTTCAAGTAAAATGAATTTATGATCATGCCCATGTGCTGCATTATGTGCTAAATGAATGCACCAAGCAGCAGTCCCTCAGTAGCACAAACAATTCTGTACTTTGCTGACACATACTGCCTTAAGGTGGAAGAAGAATGTTCGCTTAGCTGATAGGGGCTCCAGGTGTACTATATCTTGCAAGCTCTATTAAATCACTTCAAACAATTAATTTGGAAAGAATTCTGAATATTAAAAGGACATTTCTTTAGTCATTTGTCCTCAACACGTGATTTAGGCAATTTTGGTATGGAGTTTGAGAGATCACTGGTTGAGTGCAGTTAACAGGGAACCACAGGCAGCAGCACTTGGCCATTCTCAGCAGATTTCTGTGTCACTCATGCATAAATAACATTCACCACCACCTCAGCGGTGGGTTCATCAGGAGAAAGTTTTAGAGTGAAAAAAAATTTTAAATAACCATTTTGGCTAAGCAGAACAGATAAATCTATATTAATAGCAGTTAACAGAAGCAAAGCTGATGACAGGTAAATCCAAAAGATTCTTCAAAGGTCCAAAACACCAGTTTAAATTCTGGGAGTTTAGGATATTTTTAAGGTTGGACAAGTGGTTCAGGAGAGGGACAGGGAGTTAATGGCTGTTGAATGAGATCCATTTATACGATGAAGTTTCAGATAATCTGTGAATCACACCAGGGATTGGGAAACTTTCCTTCTTGCAGTTTGAATTCTGGCGGTGTACTATATCACTCCTACCAATCAGAGTTCAAAAGACCAGATTTTTGGTGCTGACTCCACATTCTCAAGCCAAATTCTTAAGTTTTATACTAATCAGAGTGCAAAAGACCAGATTTTTCGTGCTGACTCCACATTTTCAAGCCAAACTCTTAATAAAGTTTTCTTATTTAGAAAATGTTATGTACAGGCATCTTGGAATTTGAGAACAGATCAACGTGGCAACAGAGAAATTACACTTTTTAGTGACATTCAAATCCTTTTAGTCTGGGATCAACTTCTATGTAGCTGTTTAGTGATGGATTCAGTGCTTAGTGTGCCAGATTTCATAGTTATGATTCTTCAAACTCTGTGACACACTCATTTTAAGGTTAAATAAAGCAGTCTTCACAACACAGCAGTAAGCTAAACCATGGGCCAGATTCACATGTACCAACACAGCACCAGAATGGAGCATCAATGCAATTAGGCTATTACCAAAAAAAAAATAAAGGAGGATGGGAATTTTCGGCATGCCTTGGAAATTTCAAGTGGATCAAACTGAATTTACTGAGGCTGGAATTCAGTCAATGTGCTGCAGGCATATCAGCCTGGCCTAAATTAAGGTAACTATGAATGATTTAAGAAACTGACCAGAGGTTGGGATTGTACTCCATCACATTTCTGGTACTTTCAGATATATCATTTATGATAAGCAAGTGGGAATGACGGCTGTTATCCTGTGATCAGTGAGCAGATGGATCCCATATTTCAATAGGAAGTAAAGCTACAAATGACATAGCCAGATAATGATGGCTTTTGCCAATAGCCTTTGATAGAATATCTTTTGTAATAAAATAAGATCCTTGTGTATGGTCTATAAAACAGCATTTCAGAAAAGGCTTTGAAAGATTTTTATTTTTTCCTTTTAAATAATGGGCTTCTGCAATAATATCTACAAAGACACAGGCCAAATACTCAACATCTGTATATCTTATTTCTTATTTTGAACAGACACTTGGCACATTCACAGATGTATTTTCCCCCAGATAATACAAACCAGAAAATGCATTATAATTTCCATTAGTTATCAAGAGAAAAGAAAAAAAAATCTATAATTTTAATTTCAGTGCAAAATTTTTATCTGTTCTGCCACTCTTGAAACACTAATGCCTATGACACTCATTGCAACACAGTCCTAGTCACTCAGCTAGTTTAGGATTTACATTGTCTTAATCTATTTTAAAATCTGTCATTAAAAGTGCATCACATATTATCTCTTATTGTTCCCCAAAAGCTATGATCAAGGGTCCATAATTTGGATTTCTCTCTCCTGCAAGTATCATATATCAAATCACTGTCCAAGAACACTAAATCTCAAATCCTCTCAAATTTCCTAACACATATATTGTTGTCACTATGTTCCTAAAACTGTTCCTGTTATTGTAATTATTCATATCTGTGCCTCAGCCAAATTTCAGATTTGTGATTAAATGTATTATGCCAATGAAAAGATTAATCTTTGAAAAACCACGGTGTACGGAACAATGTAACATAGTATGAGACATGCAGCTGCCTTCCACACATATTTTCTTGGTCTTTGAGTTCCTGTCGCTTCCTTTAACCAACCAATGGTTGCACGTTGCCTAAAACAAGCTTCTCGTATTATGTCTGAAATTTTGACAGTTTCTTAGTATTTTTTTCCTCTTTCAAATAACTTCTATACATGAATGTAATCCTACATTCTGTTATGAATAAAAAAGGTCTCCTTCCAGTCTAAACAAAAGCAGAACATATATCACAAACAACAAAAGCTAGAAAATAAAACCCAGAAGTTTTAGTGTTGTGTGTGGAGAAAAAGGACAAGAACACTTATGATGAAAAAATTCTTTTAATAGGAACAGAATGGAGTTGCATCAGTGCGTAAAAGAGCATGTGCTTCCTACCACTCACATTCCAGAGCGTTTTCATTTGACAAAGAGGACCTTCACACGCCATTTTAGTGACATGGAAAAGGAGGGAAAATGAAATATGCAACAAGTGAATTATGAGTTCCTGAGATAAAGGCACATCTACAAAATGAAGTTTAGATACTATTAAGTGAAAACATTGTTACCCCCTTCAATGTGTTTTAAGTCCCATGATCAGGAATGCTCATTGAAATATACCCCAAGTGACAATATGACATGTCCTCAGAAACAAGTAAGAGAAAAATCTAACAAGTAAAAATACTTACCAGGTGGAAGGGAAAGATACAAAGAAAACAATATGCAGATGCGGGTTGATTGTTGCCTATTCCTGTTCTACTATTTTTTACAAAAAAAAATAATATGAAGTGAAAGATGCAATATGCCCCAGCTGAAGCCAGCACAGCCTGTTTCATGCAACATACTTTACTCAAAGTACATCCATGAGAATATGATTATGATTTGCTTACCTGGCAGAAAATATCTGACTTGCATCAGAATAAGAAACAGTCTTCTCTTCATTAAAGGAGAATTATCAGTACTTCCCTCAACTTTCCTATCACTAATCTGGAAAACTTTTCTTCTAAAGTCTTCAATTCACCACTGTACTTTGGGAAATGGAACAGTTTACCTTAGCTGTTGACATCTGAGGGCTTTTCATTAAAGGACAGCAACAATTTCATTCTGCTATCCATCTTCCCTGTACGACAGCATCACCCAAAATGTATATTACTTTGATTTAATAACAAAACACTGTGTTTTCTTAACTAATAAAGGTTAATTACAATGACTCTCGAGAGTGTTTTTAAAAGCCTCCTATGTGCCCAAGCTGTCAACTTTCAAAACTAAAACAACAGTTTCAGTGCTGCACATGCCAACACCTGTGCTCAACTTGAAATCCCTGACATTGATCCATCCACAGAGACAAGCAAGTCTAGTATGTGTTAGTAGATACAGTCCAAACACTGAATGTTTATGCTTGTTCTCTTCATGAAGGAAAGAAACAACAGCCAAATTTTCTTGGGAGAACGTTAAGAACCCCACCTAACCATGAGAGAAGCAGAGAAGAAGCAGCTTGCTCCTTCCGTCATGTGGAAATGCACCTAACACTGGAAGATGTAATTCTAATGAAATGTAATTGCAACACTGGAAGATGTTAAGAAGGAAAGCCATTAACACTTTTATTGCAAGGGAAATAATCAAACTTTGGCCAAAGAGTCAAGATTTTTCATTTCCTGTCCTAACAATACTTCAGTTTCATCTAGCAACTCTTAAAACTGCTTGCTAACTTTTTCCGTTTATATGTTCAGTTACAAATGGTTATAAAGAATTTAAAGCAAAACCAGGGAGGGAGATACAGTATATTAGCAATTCATAAATTGTCCTGTCTAAGCTGGTGTGCATTTTTGTTCAGTATTTGATGAGCATTCCTGCAGAAATGTGCTTGGGAACTGCAGATTCTCTCATTCTGCAACACTATCCCTTGTTACTCTGCACAGTAACTATGTGGACGCAGTGGTGCAAAATATATGAAGCCCTAAGTATCCCCTGAACTATGTTTTACACTGCAGAAATATAAATGATTATGAACAGTCTGTTAGCTTGCTTTCACAGTACACATGGACTTTGTGTGTGAGCATGTCCCAGAACACTTCCCGCCATTTGAATCATGAAGGGCCGGAATTTACCTCACAGCTCTTACTTTAAGCACAGATTTCCTCAGCTAACAGCCCTCCTGGATTCCAAGGGCCTGAAAAGAGGCATCACACGTGGAAAAAAACTGGAGCAGGGGGAGCTCAGGAAGTCAATCAGCGCTGGAAATGTTTCTGAGCAGCTACAGAAGAGCTTGTGTGCATCTTCCTGAGACTCATCACTAATCGTCTTGAAGTCTGACCCTGCTAAACTCTTACAGAGAAAATGACAGATTTCAGCTTAATTAGCTTTTGTTTCCTTGACCGCACACAATGCAGGGCTGCATTTAAGCTCTTGCCGAGCCTGTGGTATCAGAAGGAAGCTGAAGGATTTCTCTCGTTCTTTCTCTCCCTCTGACACCCGCCTCTGCTAATGAACGTGGCTAATCAGCCAGGCTGTGCGGAGCACCTCTTCTCCTGCAGGAGCTGGAAGTGCTTTACCAGCTGGATGCAGAGCCAGATCTGGGACACGCTGGCAGAATTCCCACTTACTTCAATGGGACCAAGATTGATCCTACATGAGACATTATCAACTGCAGCCACCTGCGGGGAGGGAGTGGGGGAGCACAGGGGAGGGAGAGGGGGAGCACAGCAGCTGTTTAGCAGCGCATGGTAACACAGAAACAAGAGTTCAGGCTCGGAAATGAAGAATGCCGTATCCAATTGCAACTGCAGGTGGAATTTAGGTGAGCAGAATGCTACTGCCGCAGTTGGGATTTGGCATCAGCTTTCAGGCCAGCAGTACCCTGAGACCTTTCCCAGCAAAGGGTCAGGAGCACAGTGGTCTAATGGACACAGCATGAGACTGGGAAACAGGCATCCTTGAGAGCAGCGATGCGGCTGTCCTTGGAAATAACACGCTGACCGTCTGTTAACAAATTAGCCTCTTTAACCTTCCATAAATCCCCTGAAACGCAGGGTGCTGTGCTGAAGGCTAGAACAGGAGGTGGACCAGTCAGCCTATTTATTTTCCTGCCTAGAGATATTTTTTTTCTCAAAAAATTACTTTCTCCCCATAACTGTGGACAGATGCAGCAATGCTTGACTAGAAAAATGAGCAACACTTCCTCCCACCCAGTTATCCCCATCCTGAAAACACTTGGAGGGAGACAATCACACTCCAGAGCCAAAGGTGCTCCAGAGACAGCCCAAGATGGACGGTGATCAATTTGGCTTGAGGGTAACTTTAAAGCACAATGCCAGCGCAGACTTTAAGGAAAATGGTTGTTGTTCATCATTAAGCAATGCATGCATTAAAAAGCTATTATTGAATTGAAATTAATAAGCATAGAGGTACCTATTGTGTATTGCTCTGCATCAACCACTGTGCAGCCCATAGCTTCTCTAAGCTGTCTGTAAACTCACTCTGTTGGCCTGAAGCACATTGTCAGTGGAGTGGTGAATCTCAGTCCTCGCTCAGGAAAGACTTCTAGGAAAGACACTTCAGATTACTGAACCTTGACTTAACACCCTTGCTATTTCTATAGCATGCTGTGGACTTTGTTTCTCTGAAATCTTATGTTTTATGCTGTGGTTTTACATGGGTTTGCAAAAGAGGCAATACCTCAGGTTTTTCTCTTTATTATAGTACTACTGCAATATACAGTTGTTGCAGTTACCTTTGCATATAAAATTGAAATATGTTATAAGCCAGCAGGCCTGGAAAAAATGCAGATTATTTAAGCTGTACTTCTGTAATAATACCAACTCGATGAGCTATAACATGTACAAATAGATACTTCAGTCTTATTGCTATATAAATAGTTGTATTACAGAGTGAAAACCACCCTAACTCTCAAAATCAACCTGAGAACCACTCACGTCTTACAAATTAGAAAAGAAACCCAATGGCATACAATTCCTGTGCTGGGCAGAGTGATAAATTTCACTTTAAGAGAAAACACAGTCTTTCTTGGTCAAAAGTGAGATGTTAATCCTAATCTTTACAGCCAGTCCATTTAATGTGACTTTTCATCTTGGAATGTATAATTTGGAGATAACATGCTTTTGCAATCTCTTCCTTTCTTCCCAGCCAAGCGACATTCTGAGACAGTGACTGGGGAAGATGGGATGGAGATGCATCATCATCAGAACCAAAAAATAATGTAAATATTTGGAAACAGTATTTTTTTATTTTTTTCCTTTGTATTTTCATATACTCATATGGTTTGTATCCAGTTTTTACCACAAAGACATGTTCACAGGCAGTATTATTATGTGATTATTACAATTAATTTCTACAAAAAGCATCCTGGAAGAAAGTTATATAAGTCTCTGAAAGAGGATATTAAAAATCAATGCTTATTTCTCTTTGGGCTTCTGGGGATTTTTTTAGTTTGTTTGGCTTGGATTATTTTTTGCAAAGAGGGGTTTGAAAGTGCAGATTTTAAAAATATTTGATGAAAAAAAATTATAGATTAAAAAATTTACCTAAGTCTAACTGTCATTTAAATTTAGGCCAGAGAAGTGCACTATGGCCTCTGAACTCTTACCATAGTCATTTAAATATTACCATTTTGTGTCTTGGAAATACACTCTGCTGTCTCCATACCAAAATACCTGCTAAGCCTTCTGCTCCTCTTATTGTTTTGTCATATATTACACCACCAGAAAGCATCTGGCCTTGGGTGTGGTCCCTTCCAGTAGGAGAAATAACATTAAAGAACAAAAGAGTAGAACACAAAAAGCAAACCAAACACACACACACTAAACGAAGCAAATGAAACCCAACCAACCAAAAAACCCAAAAAGTCTGAAAAACCCAGACCACCAAAAGACGCCCTTCCAAAAAAAATCAAACTGACAAAAAACACTCCAGCCCTCACAAAAAAATTCTCAAAATCCAGCCAAAGCACTTCTATACCACAGAGTGAAGGGAAAAGAATATGAAATACCACCAAAGCTGAGACGTGTCTGGGGTCATTACAGACATCACAGCCATCTGCTTGGACACATTCTTTTCTTGGCTTGTTCTATCTGAACTAATGCATTGACATTGGACCAGCAGTCCATATTAAAATAAAAAACCAATCACCTGAAAATGTTCTTCTGTTTGGGTTTTTTTTCCACATCATGTGGAAAACCTTTTGCTTTCAAGCACAAAATACTTTAATTTTAAATTTTACACAGTAACCACATGAGCAAAAAGAGAAAGGAGACCTCTCAGGAACAGTCCCCAAAATTTTCTTTGTGAACAAGAAGTCCATCTGGTCCCCAATTTACCTCACAGTGTCTGATTTGTATCTGCAACCAAACGCTAAAGTTAATGCTAAGGGAAGTCTTTACCTGAAGGCAGACTGTGATACCATGGCTGTGTAGGGGTGTTTATATGTCACAAAACACCTGCTTCCAAAGTCCTTCTCCTTGTAAAAGTGGGGTTATCTGCTAGGCCAGAGTCTGAAAGGCAGGAGACAATGGGCTTACTGGGAAAAGAAAAGATCAAGCAAGTAAAAAATGTGCCTTGCCACAGCTGTCATACCAGCTGTTTCAGACACACATTGGCAAGTGAGACCCTCAAGATTACAATTTGTTACGTATCCTTACCTGCACAGAAAAACAAATACTGGTGTTTCTCACACATTTTAGTATAACCACTATTTTGATATATGGAAATGAAATCTGTTTTGTAGAGTTAATAATTAAACTCTTTTCACATGACTTCATTTTTTCTATTATAATGAACTTTACAAACCTTGAAATCTGGATTACGACTGCAAAGAATGTCACACTACAGCTAATGACAGCAGCCTAGTTCAGGGTAACATTAGCAACACTATGGTAAAATATTACAAGAGAGACCATTTAAAGTTTATAAAATGTAACAGAATATATTAGAGAGACATGTGGGCTTAATTTTCCATTCACGTAGATGTAATTCCTTAGACCTCCATGTCTCATCTATAACTGTGTGCAAAAAGAACCAGGCCAATATACTCCACTGAGCAACACATAGATTTGGGATTTGACTACCAGACTATAAATAGATTACAGAGTACTCGGGCTTCAGTTCAGTTCCAGAAAGATTTTAATCTCTGTTGTCAGTGGAGGCTGAGATGAACCTTGACTCTTGAAATCACATTTGCTTTTTGCAAATTAACCCGTTAAAAAATAAATAGAAAATAAGACATTTGTATATGCACTCCTGTACTCATATGCTTGTATGAAAAAATGCCAAAAAATTCAATTTCCATTAGCTGTTATTAAATATTGAGATATTATTATGGGACACAGGCTGTTTACATGATCAATGAGTAATGATAACAAATAATTATTCATTATCTGAAATGTTAAATGAAGATCAATGTCCATAATGGTTTGAATAAGAGGTTCATACCATTTGAACTGTAGGGAATCTTCTGATCTCAAAAGCACATGAACCAGGGGATATCTGTTGCATTTAGCCTAATTACTTCATTATGAGTGACATAAGACCTGGGGACAAAATCTACATGTGAAGTGGAAAGTACTCAGGTTCTTAGATACCTCAAGCAGCTTAACTGTTTAGAGGGGAAAGTATTTGCTTATGGCATGAAAACACATTCACACCTGTTGTTGGAATGGTTTCCAGTAACAAAACCAGTTTATCAGAGTAAGTGTTAATACTTTATTCCTTTTTCTGCTAATCCCATTTTCTGTTTTATTTTAACTGACTGCAAGATTGCTGCAAAGTTTAGAGCCCTGTTGGGCTTTAAAGCTTATATCAGTTTTCAGCATTTTTACAACTACAGCCCATATTGTGTTGGTTATTCTAAGAGTCTGCTTGAAATCACTTTGGTTCAGTTGAGCACTGACCTGTTGCTGAAGTATGGTCAATAGAAAAAGATAATGTATTAATAACTGTAATCCCTGCTGAATGCATATTCAAATAAATATATCATATAGGAGCAAAGATTAGAATCATAGAACCATAAAATTGGAAGAGACCTTTTAGACTATTTAGTCCAGCTGTCAGTTTGGCACTGCCCCTGTAACCCTTGAACCACTAAACCAGACACCCAGGGCCAGATTCAGGTGCCTCTTAAACACCTCCAGGGATGGTGACTCCACCACCTCTCTGGGAAGCCCATTCCAAAGCCTGACCACCCAGGCAGGAAAAACATTTTTTCTAATATATAATTTGAATCGCCCCTGTCTTAGATTAAGGCCATTTCCTCTCATCCTCTCACTGCAGGCACAGCAGAAAACGCTGGCCCTCACCTCACCACACCCTCCTTTCAGAGGCTGTGCAGAGTGATGAGGTCCCCATGAGTCTCCTCAAGACTAGACACTCCCAGCCCCCTCAGTCCTCCCCCAGCAAAGAAAGATGTTCTCTAATCATTTCACAACCCTTGCCCTTTTCTGGACACACTCCAGTACCTCCTTGTCCTTTTCAAACTGGGGGGAGAGGGTGGGCAGAAATGGACACAGCACTCAAGGTGTGGCCTCACCAGTGCCGAGTACAGGGGAAGAATGACCTCCCTGCTCCTGCTGGCCACACTATTCCTGACCCAGGCCAGATGCCACTGGCCTCCTTGACCACCTGGGGACATGCTGGCTTCATGTTCAGCCACAGTGACCAGCACTCCCAGGTCCTTTCCCACTCCTCTACCACAGCCTATAGCACTGCAGGAGTTTTTTTGTGGCCAAAGCACAGGGCCTGGCACTTGGCCTTGTTGAACTCCATGGTATTTGGATCAATGCATTGAGGGATCTGTTAAAAAGCTAGAGCTACAGCTATTAAGGTAGAGGCAACTTTTTTCCCACTCTGGACCAAAAATTCATTCAATTTAAATTTTTATGGCGCTCTTGAAAGAGGCAGGGCTCAGTTTCATTTTAACTATGGGCCTGTTGTGGCTTATAGTACAGCTCACAGCAGTTTAGCTGACCCCCAAATGATCGAATTGAAATTTAACCAGACTCCAAGTTGAGCCTTTAAACTGCGGAAAAGATGAAACCTTTTTGAAAAGTGGGGGATACTCTTCTGTTAGTTTCCAGTCTAGCTCATCTTCTGAACCTCCCTCTGGGACTGCAGATTGTGGAAAAGACCCACTGCTTCTGTTCCTGTTCCTGGGTTGCACTGCTGAGTCCTGCCTACCAAAACCCTGTCTCACCTCCAGTAGTGATTCTCCATCTACCCCTCTTATTCCTGGGTCTCCAAGGTGCTCTGGCTTCCTTGCGTGTGTATTACCTGCACCGTATGAGGTGTGCTACCCCGGCCAGTGACAGCATTCATTTTACCCAGTGTATCAAACCACAGACTTTTATCTATGTGGGATTATTAAATATGTTCCCTGGGGTGGCATGAACCCAATGCAACACACTGGTTTGGAGGATATTGAATTTATTTCCCATGATGGAAGAGGTCTTATATCTCACTTGGGATTGTATGCTACCACTGTACCTCAGACTGATGAGGTAATTTCTTTAAGAATCTCACTGCAAGAACACTTGAAATAAAAGAAATGAAAGTAGTTTTTAAGAGCAATAATGTTTTAATTCAACCATTTAAATCTAATGTTCCCAGTACTGAGACCCTTATCCCAGAATTCTACTAAAGTCAGTTGTGGTGGCGGGGCTGACTTGTAGAATACAAACCCCCAATCATACCCAAACATAAGTCAGATGATTTCGTTTTCATGGAGGAGAAAAAGTCAGAAAAAAAGGCCCAGCTTTGTTTTTTATGAAGTAGGCAAACATGATGAGAGTTGTCAGTTGAAGCACCATGTCACCCCTGATGAGAAGAGTGGATCCTTTGCCAGTGCCTGGGAATGCAGGCCACCTGCCATTCCATAGCCTTGGTGTGGTTTCACTCATTTCCTTAATGCCCAAGCCAGACAAATAGGACTTGGAGGACTGATAAAAATCTAATAAGGAATAACTAGGCAGGTTCTGTATGGTGACAGCACAATCTTCCAGCCAAGAATATTAAGTATCCCTGCATTTTATATTTAGTAGTTTAATACCCTCCCATACCTTCCCTAAGTAGTCTTAATTGGCCTAAAAATCAAGGTACCCAAATTGATGAGCCTCTTGTGAAATGCCTGGTCTACATTATTTTGCAGAAAAATGCCAAGAAGTTCTCTGCATGTTCTCAAAGTTCTGTATGACTGGTTAGTATCTTCAGCATCAGTCTTTCTGCTGATTAAAGGTCCAGTGCTGAGAAATTCCCTCCTCCCCACAGATGTATTTTATAATATTTAGCACTCAGTGCTTTACACTATCAAAGCATTGTACGCATGCTATCTAATATCTCCTAATTAACTCATACATCTCCTATTAAAAAAGCATCTAAAATTAATAACATATGGTATCGCTGGCTTTTGTACAACACATGCAAATGCAGCTTTCGGGTTTTACAAGAAATGTGGGTAAGCTGAGATTCCTTTCTGCAATCTGACAAACACTTTGCCATATCCGATTTTCAACAGAGAGGAAATGAACAACGATGCAAATTGTACCTTCACAATTTTAGATCTGTGACTGAATGCGCACACAAACACCAGCACGGGCAAGGGCTTCAGAGCCAACAGTTTTGGTCCCTTAATGAGGTGCACATCAATTGAACGGGTTTCCCACAGACTTTGCTCCCAAGATCTGCAGAATGCATGAGAAACAAGTAAAGTCTGTCATTTTGGTATCCATCAAAGCTGTCTTCCATGTGAGGAAGTGGCTAATTTGTCATTTCACACTCAAAAAGGCGTGAAAGTCAAAACGAAGGGAGGTTAGATGTAAGCAAGGAGAGGGGGGCTGTGACTCATGAGAGAAGACAGTAGGCCTGAGTTTGAGCTTGTGTTTGTTGCTGCATATCAGGAATAAAATCAATTGAATAATATTGATGTAAAACAGACATGAGGCCAGCATTTCTTGCTTACGTGTAAAAATTTACATTACTAAACCCAAAATATAAACCAAGGAACAAGGAACACTTTACAAACAAAATTATAGTATACAGCAAATTTCTAACTTACAAGTTTTATTTACATGTGGACATCTCTTATTTAATTATAATAACAGTATTAATTCCAACAATGCAAATTTTCAACTTAAAAATACATAAGACCTTTGAGAAAAAATCCCAAAGAATACACACATCTGAGGAATGTCAGCTCTATGTCAAGAGCACTGGTCTCAGCCACTACATATTTCCCTCATCGTCTTTCGTTTTAGCCTTGTTGTTGTCTTTTAATTTTTTTTTTTTCCTCTGCATAAAACAAAAGAACAAAGGGCCAGAGAAACAGTCTAAGTCAAACCTTTAGAGATATAGGAGAGGTGCAGGCAGGAGTCCCATTATTTGTTAATAGGATTTGTGCACATACCTCCCACAGACCACTTAGGAAATTTACTCCCAAGCATCTCGGTGGCAATTTCAATTAGAGTCAACATTTCATTTCAGCAGATGGACTGCAAACTAGTGGCTACTCAAACACTAACGAGTAACGCTCGATAATTCCCCTCTCTTAAACTATGATTATGCTTTCTCTTTTTTATGGGGAGAATGAATGCTGTCCCTAAGCCAAAACTTAATTTGATTTTTTGCTGTGCCTCTCTGTGCTAGCAAAACCCATCCGTGTGCCTGTATACAGGCCCAGTGGGTAAATTAGTGGGTATTTTTGCAGATCTGTCACACATTTCTACCATGCTTCTTATTCAGAAAGATGCCAAAGAACTGGAAGTACATCTGCCTTCCCCTGAAATGTAGCCACCTCTGGGGTGGAATGTGGCAGCAAATGTTAATACAGGAACACAAACACTAAATCCTATGTGAAAATTATGCAGGAAATAAAGAACACAGCCCACACAGTCTAAGGCTACCCAGAAATTAGCTAGAAGTGTACACTTTTTCTTTTTTAATGAATGCATTTGAAATTATTGCCTGGTTTGTGGCACTCCAATAAGGAACATCTCATTTGGCATTGAATCCCACTGTATATTCTCACAATTCTGATTTCAAGAAGAAGCAGTACTAATTCATAGGCAAGATGCACAAAACCAGAACACAGTATTTTTTTTTTTTTTGTTGTGGAAAATGTCCTCCTTTAAATAGCATTTACAAACTACGTCGATGGTGGCCTGGCTGGCTCATGGTGCCTTCGGTTTCGCTTTTTTTTCATCTCCTGCACATGCTTCCATTTGGCACCACCTTTGTTCCGCTGCCGCCGCTTCTCGCGGTGCCACATCTGTTCACAGTACTCATCCAGGCTAAAGCTGGGGCTGCTGACGAGCTGGATGTAGTCCTTGTATCTCAGCCGGGACTCCGTCAGCAGATCCCTCACCCGGCCCTCCTCGTCCTCAGTTTTCTGAGTGCTTTCCATCTGTCCATTCTCGATGACGTTTAAATTCAGCTTGGCGATGGTGTGGACGAAGGTGTGCTCCTGGGCTTTGCAAAAATAGGCTCCCGCGTCCCTCTTCTGCAAGCTGCGGATCAGCAGCCCATGGTCTGTTTTAATGATCCTTTCATCAGCCTTCAGCTGTGGAGTTGGACAAGAAAAGAACACAGGAGGTGAGGCTCATCGTCAAAATGAGATGTGTGTCAGTGCTATGCTGAGGTGGAGACAAGGCCTGGCTGGCACATGGCGTGTCCCATCCCCACAGTGCAGCTGGGACAGACACCAGCAGTTCCTTCAAGGCCTGAGTCCTGTTCCTAACTGCAACATCTGGATCACGGACACTCAGCATGCAGTAGCAAAAGACACATGCTGTACAGCTGACAGGACAGACAACAACACTCACCACACCACGGTGCAGTGAGTGAGGCTGTATTCTCCAAGGAAAGGGAGCTATTTACTGCCACAAATCCCATTCATTTTTTTTTAACTGCTTTTTTTGAGGTATCTGTAATACACCCAAAATACCAGAGTGCTTGTATATATCTGCAGTGCTGAGGCCCTGTTACAATGAATATGAATACTACCACTGATTTTTACAGTGAAATGCAGTGTTTCTGATCTCCTTTAACCAAGTTTTACAAAAGGAAGTTGATCCTGGCTTTGACTCACTGAGATGTGATTAAAAGAGGGCAATAAAGCTGGATGGATACAACAAAGTACAGTTCTTTTATTGCTAAGATCTGTGGAGAATAACTTATAGAAAAATAAGAATAAAAAGAACCCAAAACCCCAAACAAAATAATAGGATTGCAAGTGGGAGCTGAAGTCTGACAGCCTGGAAGTGTAATTTCATTTACAAATAGAAATATTGAAAAAAATACAGAGTTTCACATGTTAAAAGTAAGGTGTACCTTAGACTAGTAACACTGTCAGGTAAGTTACATATCTGCTAATCTGAAAGTTATTTCTAAAATAACCTTACCCAAAAAATAGCATCCTCCCTCAAAAAAAAAAAAACAAAACCAAAACAAAACCAACCAAAAACAACAACAAAACCAAATCAAAAACCAGGACGGGGCACTGGCACCTAAGTATTTTTGCATCTGGGAAACATAGAAGGTAAGTGATTTCCCAAAGACCATATAAAGATTAGTAGCAGAGGAGGAAGTAGAAAGCAGAGCCATAACTCCCAACATCCAACACCAGCATTTCCTTTGAAAATGATGCTGGTTTGTCCCAAGCTGTTCCCTCCCAGGCGTGCTGTGTTCTGCTGCCACACAGAGGCTGCAGCATAGCTGGCACCCACAGACCTGGACTGCTGCTGGAGGCAGCCTCGGCTCTGCTGGTGGCACCACTGCCAAGGGGGAAAACTTCAGCTCAAGGCTGGGTACTGGATTTGAGAAGGGGGAGTCTGGGCGCAGAAAGAACAAACACAGAATCTGCAAAATTTCCCAGAGTGCACATCTGACCCTCCAGCAAACTTCAGAGGATGAAGATCAGGGAGGCATAAAGATGACTAAATTAGATTTATTCACAGTGGGTAAGCTACATACTGTTTCTTTATGTAAAAAATCTGCACACGATTCCCTCTGCTACTCCATGGGAAAAAATTCATACATACATATGATTCTCCATCTGTTATGATTCTAACTCACTAGTAGTTTATCATAATAGAGTCTCTTGGAGCAAAGAGATGGATGAGATGACCTTCCAACGCTTTTAGCTTTACCCTTTTCTAAGTCTCTGTGACAATGACTTTGAAATAGTTTTTAAAAAGTTTGAGAGACCATATTGAGATCTCCAGAAAAAAACAATACACATAATACAACCAGAGACAGAGACTCTTGTTTCCCACTGCTTCAGCTGTAACAGTCTTCAGCAACATATGGATTAGATAGGTATGTAGGCAAGTCATATGGATAGATGGATATAGGCCTGTGTACTGCCACTGCTACAAGAGCAGCAGACACAAGAAATCAGCTGCTACAAAAGCAGGTCAGATTGTAGCTCTGGTTGCCTGTTTCTCTGGCCAAGTACTTTCTGGCTCCTGCACCCAGTTGTTGGTGTTGGGAGCTTTAGCTGATGTTGGGAGCTTTAGTTTCATTGTTTGTAAACTGTATATAAGCATGTCTACTCTGTACCCAGAGGGTGAAATGATACAAATTTCAGGAAATTCCTGGAAAATCGATTGTCCTGACAACAGGTGCTACATGAGCATAAGCTACTTCTGATTTACCACACTGAGTTTAAACCAGAGAGATTACGGTCAAACCACAAGCACATGCACAGAAGATAACAGGGAGACAAACTAGAAAAGTCTGCTCTTCTTCTGCAGAACCCACAGCACAGGGCACTAGGCCTCAACTGGATGAGCTAGTGACACTTCACTCCAGGTAAATATTCCTTTTTTACAGGAAAAACAGGAGCATAAAATTTACAAAAGAATCCACAAATGAGGAGCTGTAGGCAGAAATATGTCTAGGACAGGTGGTTCCTTGTGATGCTGTGCTCCACAGAGAGTGGCAGGAGCAGGGGCCAGGTGGAAGTGGGTGGAGGCCCGGCTTTTGCAACACGACAAGGAAATCCCTTTCTTCTGCCCAGGCTCCATGTCAGCATCAAGATCCAAGTTTGTGAAATTGAGGGAAAAGCATGGGAAGAAGCGGCAGCTAACTTCCAGACATTTGGGTTTCATAAGGCACTGTGCAAAGACCAAGTTCCCACACTGAGTGAAAACAGGACTGATGTCTTTGAGCTTGGGGCTTGATGCAATCGCAGCAGTAGCATCTGCCTGCTGGTGGCTCTGCCAGTATTGTCGTCTAGAGCGTCTTGACAGCTGTGCACCTCCCACACTTGGAAGGGCTCCAGCTGGCTCCTCTGGCTGGCTGTGTGCCAGTCCAAAGTGCCCTCTCCAGGGCTTTGTCTCTTTTCAGGGAAAGAAAGGCGGAATAATGGCAGAACTAGACTTGAAAAGATTGCTGGACCCCCAAGTCCAGCACCCTGCTACTCGTAACTATTTGCCATTTGTGTAACAGCTGTCACTTTTTAGTCATAAATGTGTTAACTGATGGAGCTGTCCCCCCTACTTGGGACACTGCAGAGAAAGGTAAAAGCCTAAATTGGTTATGTCCCTTAATCCCAGCCCATCATGACTGCTATTTTTAATGAAGCAGTGCTCCTACACAGTGTCCTGTGTTAACCTTGGACACTGATTTAGGGTGACCGTCACCTCCTCCTCTGTGCCTTCATTGTTCATTCCTTTCTTATCCTCTGGCAGGATAAAATTATAGCTCCGATTTCACACATATTGAGCAACACTTCATTGCTGCTTTACCCCCCTCACTTCTCTTTTTGGTATCCTGTTTATGTTGTTTTACCCATAGGTTCAGAACTCCTCCTGTCTTTCCTCTCTGCTTTCCTCCCCACAGGGCTCTGGAGTTTCATAAACACCTGGCATTTCATTACTTGGTAGTAGATCTTTAACCTTTCACTTGAATGTTTAGTGTGGTCTTTGGTTCCTGATCTATAGACATAAAATGTATTTTATTAAATTCTGAGGAAAGTGAAAAGACTACTTAGATAAAAGAAATTTTGTTTTGTTCAACTGTGGACTCACTGTTTCACTCCCACCATGTCAAAATCAGTAACTCTTGTAAAATATTTCTAAATAGGATTTAACAATTCACAAGTACACAAGCTTAAATTCACAAAAGCTTGCTGACATGTCCTTAAATTTGAGCATACAATAAAACTTTAACATGACATAGTTTTGTTTCATAGAAAACAAAAATCACAAAAAATGAAGCAACTGATTACCAATAGCTTTCTTTTCTTAGTGAAGTGGGAGCAGATTTTTGATGAGATTGTATCAACAAATTTTATTTTCATTCTCCATGAGAAGCGCATAAGCTTACAAAAATTACATTACCCGAATTATGGCACATGCCATAGATACTGGCAATGTATGACAAAGGGAAAAGACCCCCATGCAAATCTAACACTTGACTTTCAAAACCTGAATTTAACAATGGAGAAACAAAAAAAGTATTGCCAATAATGATGGCAAATCTTTAAACAATCAGTAAGCTGGAGAACAGGATTTGAAAGTGCTGTGACCAGGTTAGGTCAATGCTTTTTGTCCTTTGCTAATGACGTGTTTAGATAGCTCCCTCTTTACAAATAATTCACATGTCAACTCTTTCACAGTTAAAACACTGCACCTGTCTGGGAGAAGAAAGTGGCTTCAAAGCCTGCCTTTCCTCATTAATCAACGTGAAAAAATGTTAGAGGTAAGGCTGGACTCATCATGGGTTAGCTGCAACCCCTGAACAAATTGAGAGAGGGAGAGAAGAAAATGAGGAACATTTGCAGAGAATTCACATTCATCTTTGTTTTTCTACTCTTCTCTTTTTCATCCTCATCATTTGACTGGAAATAAAGATCACTCTAGGGTCTTTCTGACATTATTGTTGCACATGATTGTTTCTCTTGTATGGGAAAATAATAATTTAGCTACAACACAGCTGTAGAGTTAATTTTTTTTTAACATCTCTTTTTATTTACCAACAGCCTCGGGAAAAATTAAGAACGTGTTGCATTGCTGGTACCATGTCATTATGGAAATGCATGATTCTCATTAGTTTCAAGGTGAAGTTTACTTCTTACTCTGAGACTAAACTTTAAACTCCTCCATTCCTATCACTCTTCTAATATATCCAAATCAAATCAGAAATGTCACTCAGTTCAGAGTTACTTCTCTTCTTTCCCCATGAAATTGTCAAAAACTTTAATTTTACTTAAGACACTGAAGGCATTAGAAAAAAAAAAGGGCAATGAGTTATATAATAAAATGAAAGAATGAAGGCATGTGAACTATAAGTAGTCCTAAGGCTGCAAAATTAATCTCTTTTTTTTCTTTTCCCCAACTCTTTTGACCTTCTTTCTCATTGACCTAAGGATTAAAACACTGAATTACACTCCCTTGACAGAAAGTACTACTGGAAAGTCAGTCCTTGCTGTGGGTCCTCTGCCTTACTCAACCATCACCCAACTCTTAGATTTCAGGGCTGGCACTGAATCTGTGGCCTTTTTTCTTAAGATTCTGCTAGACCAGATGTTTGTAACACAGGAAGCTGTCATCATGATGCAAAAACCTCCGGATGCAAAGAGATATGGAAACTCATGTCTTGGATAAACTGAAAAAAGCCTAAAATATGTAATGAAACAACATCCCCCTGCTCTGATGGGGGAGCTAGGTCACAATGTTGTGCCTTGAAAAATGTCCTTCCCAAGAGTGGGTGCAGCTCTTGTATCTTGGTGTTGATACCAAAATATCAGGTGGTCCTTAAGTTTGGTCCATCAGGAAAACAGTCTGGGCTGTAGAGCAGGAATGTGGAAAGGGTGAAAACTGCTGAAGGAGAAATTGGAATGTTCCCATGCATTTTGATGGATTTATTTTCACCACCAGGTATGCGCAGAGCAGAAAGAAGAAAGCTAGAAGTGATCTGCACCTATTCTGTCACTTTAGACCATATGGTTTGTTCTGTCCCCTGCTGCTGAGGTGGCAGCTTGGCAGATCAGGAGCCACAGGAGACTCAGGGTGAAGTGCACCTAAAGCAGAGGGGCTGAGGCTTTTCAGAGCCACGAGGCACTAAAACTAAGGCCTTTGTAGGGACCCACATATTTGCTTTTTGCAGTCCTGACACTTATTATATACATAAAAAAACACAGGACTTTTTTTGAGAAATAACTAGTATCTGTTTAAAGCTTCAAAGAGCTTCAGCAGTTTAAGACAGTATGAACAGATGACGTCCCCAGAGTTTTTTATGAACTCCAGGCACTGAAACACTCTTCGTCATCCCAGTGACTAACGCTGCACGCACAGGAACAAACATGATCAATTGCGTGAGCAACACTAACCACAAAAGCACTAGCTATTTGACTCCTGACCTTAAACCAGCCCTAAACTACAGGGAAATGTACTCCCACTGGCAGCAAAATGACCTGGTGACAGCTTCTGTACCACAGGAGATCCTGTCCCTCCCCACAGGTTGCTCTGCCTGGAAGTCACATTCTGAACCATGACCTTAAGGGTGAAATGTCAGGGACATCCTGCTGGGCCAAATGCTTCCCATCTAGTCTGGATTTTGCCCTTTCCCTTCCCTCAGGAAGCTGCAGTGCATGTCTGGGACAGTGCAAAGTCGTATCTTTGTAAAGCCAAGTTTAAAGACTTGCTGAAACATTACAGTTCCAGCCCTGGAACTAAAAGTCCGTAACGTAAGTTCCAGGTGCACGGAGTCATTTGCAAAGCATGGTATCGTCATCACAATAAGTTACACTGCTAAGACATGCACTAAAAGAATGCACAGTGTTATTTGAGAATTCTGCCGCAGGAAGGGAGACAGAGAGAGCAGAAAATATAATTGTAATGGGAAAAGTTATGATAATGCATTGGTTGAGCAAAGATCAAGCTATACATTAAATATGACTACACTGTTTCTATCACATATGGTATTTTTGTAAAATTGAAGTATTTTGAAACGAAAGTCAATTAGTCTGATCTTTGGATTTTTTAGGAAGGTGTCCAATCAGGTTTTCACACTGATGAACTCATTTTCACTTGTAGAGTCAAGTTAGAAGACCTGGTAACATCAGTTTCTAGGTCTGCAAATTATCAATGGATTAACACTTTAACCATATCACCCCTTATTCCATCAAATAGGAGGAATGATTGTTCAATCATTTAAGGATCCATAAATGGAATTAGGAATTTAACTTTATGCACTTGAAAACACGTAATTTCTACATGAATATAGTTATCTTAAAAAGTAAACAAAAAAATTTTTTTTTGTTTCTTCTAAAAATGATATCTACTAATATAATATATGCAAACTGAGTTTGTTCAGGAGATCAATTTCATCTATACACTGTCTTTAAGTGACCTTATCTTCTAATCATCCATGTGTGCATATGCATTTCTATAGGCTTTTATCTTCAGACTGAAAGAAAACCCAAAAAAGCCAAAAATCCCTCCAAAACCCCAACCAAAAAAAACCCCCAAATCACCCCAAGAGCAGTTTTTTACCAAAACTAGATCACAGAGGTACTGCTGTGGCTTTAGGCACAATGCGTGGCAAAAAGCTCTTTGCCAACTTTTAACATTCATATTGCAGAAAATCTGTGCACATCTCTCCTTCAAATTTTCTACTAAATTTGCCTCAGAGGTTAATCCAGCCTTTTAGGAAAGATTTACTTTTCTCATGCAAACAGATGTCAGACTGTTTACACAGAGCAAGCCCAGTAAACATTGCTGTTAATGTGCAAAGATGAATTTTGTGTGCTTGCTGGGGCTTCTCATGCCACCACACATGTGCACACATTCCCTAACTCCCTCCCAACATGAACATCCTTGGCATACTGGGCAGTCCTGCTGTATTGGACACCTCCAGGCTGGGTAAGTTGCATTTGGCTCACAAGTAGGAAGGGCCAGGAAACTGCCACAAGAAATCTTTTGGAAATACAAAGTGTGTCAAGAAAGAGTATAGCCTTAATTTAGGCTATGTTATACATGTTAGCATGCCGTAAATTTGCTCAGAAGTTGGTTTGACCTGCAGTTTGTTCTACAATCAAATAAGAAAGACAGCTTGAGCTTGGTTCCATGACCTTCGGAGGCCTAGTTGAACCTGTGATTTATGAGAAAATCAACTGATAATATCTTTTTTCCTTAAATTGACACAGATAGACTCAAAAGCAGACCTTCAAAAGATGCTTTTAAGTCTTGAAAATGTAATCTCTTATGATATAGAAATATTACATTCTTCACAGGGAACTGGCTCATTTATGCGAAGTTTGTAGTTAATGGTATAGTTGTAATACATTATTTTTAAAATGATTGAGTCTTCTCAAAACTTGACATAACTTCTCATTCAGAAAAAAAAAGAAAACCACACACAAGAAAAGAAAACCAACAAAAACAAACACCCCCTCTCCCCTCGCCTCCCAAGTTCAGAAATCTGTTAACTATCTGCTTAAATTTACTTTAAAATTAGTCTTAAACACACAGTAAGAATTAAGAAAGTACTTCACTTGTTTCCCTCATCAAATATGTGAGTGCATTTACAAACTGCTGCCTTAGGGAAGGTGAGCACAGAGACTCCTGTACAGGAGAGTAAAGGTAACTCCATTTCAGTAAAATGAGTGACTGTAGGTCTTTAAACGTCTATACACTTTTAGCTGGGTGTGCACTTCAACCTCCTGTGGCTGAGAGGGTGCTTGGCCATCTGATCAGAAGACTTTTTTTTTCCCCACATATGGGCTACAATGGGGGTTAGAAGTAGTATTTCAAAGTAGTAACCTCTTTCTTTTGGTGCTAATGTACGTGAATAAAAATTAATTAAGCTTTTTTTTGTCCCCAGCAGATGAAGAAAGTTTTGTCAATCCAAAACACGTGTAAGAGAAGGGGAATAAATGAAAAGTACTGGAGTGTTACAGTCAATATACAGTCTTGTAGGGTTTTATCTTATCTGGTAGAAAATCAGAAGTATCTCCTAACTGAAGCTTTCTAGGCCAAGACATAATTGGGGTTTCAACTCTGGGGTGACTACCATGAGTCATATCTCACCCAGAGGTGATTCTCTCATGGACACCTGCCCTGGCCTGCATCTCCTCAGCCTGTGGAAAGGACCAGCACATTCTCTGCACTCAGGAAGTCTCATAGGATGAATTATCACTGAGAGTGGAAGACCAGTTGTTTGTTTGATAGCTCCTGTCATTTAAACTAATTTTTGTCTTGGACGAATACTTAACAGAAAAGCATATCTAGCACCTGGGACCAGATCCTTTGAAAGAGCAGTTAATTTCCCTTCTCCTTCCCTGTTGCCATGGTTGCCATCACAGCAGGACTTGGCCTCAGACACAAAACCACTCATGCAAAAGAAAGGCTATGAAAACTCCTGAGGTTTGAAACTCACTCACAAACCCAGTCCAAAGCAGTCCCAGTACATTGACCTTTCAGTCATGTTGGAGAGCCCCATTGTCACTAGCTCAGAGAGAAATTGTCAGGAAATTGTACAGGGGGTTTGCAGAGACCTGGAGGCTTCTCCAGAGCTTCTCCATCAGTGAGGACCCCAAAGGTGCATCCCAAAGGAATTAAGGGCCATCACAAATGTCACTGTTTTCTATACCAGATACATGGAGCAATCCTTAACCTGAATTCTCTGCATCAGTGCAGAGTGCCATTAAAGCAAAAATCTCAGACTCCACTAACAAGAAAAAAGCAAATAAAAAGCCTTTTAACCACACAGACCATTCCTCCTCTGGGGAGAGATGGAGAGAAGCAGCAAACCATACATGCAATTCTTAGCTACACTGCTTAGCATGGCAAGGGAAAGCAATCAGACACTAAACAGAGCTGAGATTTTATTTAAACATAGGGTTTTGATCATTCTTTTACCTACAGAAGCAGGTGCGTTAATTATCAGACAAAACAGCTTTGATTTTTTATCACTGATTTATATTATATCCCTTTAAATTTTTTTTAATAGAATGAGCAGTTAAGTCAAAATAAATATCAAAATCTGCTTATGAGACTGCAAATGGCTTCTCTCTTTCCCACTGCATGCCCCAAATGGTGATAGCAGAATGCTATGTGATACCTAAGGTGAGGCAGGGAAAAGTAAAACATCGACTAGTCCCAGTAACTCCTGCCTCTCAGTGCTCAGCTGAATTCTCTATGGAGGAAACCTGCCTTGGTGATTATAACTTACCTCTTCTCGATGCTCTTCTCCAGAGCGCTGCACATACCACCTAATAGAGGCTTGCTGGGACTTAGGAGTACATTCCAGAAAAGTTGAATTAAATTCAATGCCAAAAATCACCTTTTCATCAGCAGTTTCATGACTAATGCCTGGAAAGCAAACATGGTACAGGAGATTAACCCTGACCTGCTTTTTAAAGCAATGGGAAAACAGCCTGATTCAGAACAGATGCTAGAAGAGTGAGTGAATTATAAAAACGCAAAAGGAAACTTAACTTTTAGCTTAAACTATAACTATGAGGATTTAGAGGCGGCTGCTAACCTTCCTTCAGTGCAACTGGTTTTTAAGGAGGACAATAAAACCTGTATCATGAGCTTGCTCCATTTAAAAGTTGGGACTTTCACCTATGAGGAATTTGAAATCTGACATGTATTTTTCCTTTAAGTAATGCAACTACTAAACCTGAGCTAAACCTGCTGAAGTTAGATTGTATGGTCTGGTTTGTTCAGCCAAAGGAGTCACAGGGCTAAAGTAAACTGAAGTTTGCCTCCCTTCAGTGTAATTTGAAATGCTCTGTAGTATGTTTCAGAACAAACACTGAAGGAGCCATGAGGAGATCTGAAATCCTTTCCTGGTCTTCTGTAAATCTGAGCAAGTAATCTGTAATCTCTGCATCTTCATTTTTCTTTCTAATCTGTTTTATCTGTGTTTTATCTACGTTAGCAAGAGACTGAAGCTCTTTCTTATGCCCTGTGAATAACAGAAAGGAAGGTGAAAGCAGTGGTGTCTCCTGAATCAAAGGTTAGCCTCACATCAAAATGTGGATTATGCTTTCAATATAACAAGTACCTGCAAGAGATCTGTAGAAATTCAAGCTCTCTGCATTATTTCCCTGTGCCACTAAGATTTTGGTGGAGCCAAATGACTTAATTCAGCCAACAAAGTCTCTGGAAGAGAACCTCACACAGCGGAGCACTGAATCTAGGTAAGTTTGGGGACCATACTAATTATCACAAATGGTCTAAATAAGCCAAGAGCCTGGAGTGACAAAGATCAGTTTCATGGGTTTACAGCACACAGGAGTCACTCCCAGGGGGATAAAACTGCTATTGGTGGCATTGTGTCAGGGCAAAGAATACCAATTTCTGTGCTATGAGACTGTAGATTTGTCTAATAAAACTAACTCTTCCAGTATCTCTTCATCCTTCCAGGAAAATGTGACACTGCCAGCCTTTCTGCTAGGGTTTCTATAACCTTGAGCTTTGCACAGTGTCAGATATCAGTGTTTGGAGAGTCATGGCAAGCAGTAAGCAAGGAAATTTTTGCCCCTGGGATGAACAGGAGTTTTGTTGTTGACTTTGATGGAAATGAGATCTTACCCTGACTTTTTAACTATGTCTGCAAGCACACATGTACAGTCAGAGCCCTCTAGACTGTGCAACAGACTTGAGGCTTTGATCCCGTGGCAAGCAGCTCTGATTTCTGCACTGCCTCCCACTGCGGTCTGCAGCAGGCACCCAGCACCGCAGCGGCACGGAATAACCGGAGATCAATGGGAAGGGATGGCTTGTCCCAAAGCCAGTGCTCAACGTGGTGATACAATCAATACTGTTTTGTCTGGATTGTTCACTTTAATAAGCAGCTAGAAGAACCCCAGACAAAGCCACACTTGGGTTTGAATGCTATCCATTTATTTTATGCTGCCACAGAGATTGCTGTGTAACCGCAGGGTTTCATACTGACAGTGCTCGCTGAGAGGGAAGGGCTGCAGATGCCAGAGGAGCAGCCAGACCGTTTGGCATCTGAAAAGAGGGTGTGGGAAAGGGAGGGGGAAGCGGGCAGGGAGAAGGGGGTAGGTTCTTGTTAATAACAGGAGTATTTAAGTAGCTGTGGGAAGGGGAAGGGGCTGGTTTGGCAGCTGCAGCTCAGCCTTGGGGCCTGTGTCAAGTGGCAGAAGAGAGATGGCATCCTCCCTGCCCTACCCTGCAAGCTTCCTTGTGGGATTTGCTGCCCTGTTTCTGGATGGAACACTGTGCACATCCCATTAGCTACTTTAAGGGACGTGTGTGATGTTTTGGTGTCAGGGGTATAGCTCCATGCCAGGTGTGAGTGCTGGGGAAGGTTGCCCATAAGGGATGCAAGGGTGACATCCCATGCTGGCTGTCCCTTACCAGCCCCAGTTCTGAAAATTTAACCATGGGAGGGGTAATGGATATGAAGTGTGGCAAAGGCAACTCTTCTGTTGAGCTCAGCAAGTTTTTGGAGACAAAAACCCTCACAGCAAAATCTGCTGCCTAAGTGACAAAACAGCAAGAAAGGTGAAAAATACTCACTGTCTTCCACATCCCAGCACTGTGCAACTGGGTCTCCATACTTGACATCCTGCCTTCTGGCTCGCCTATGGAAGAGCATGCAAACTTGTAACACTTCAGACATAATTGCTGGAATGCAACAACAAAATACAGAGGAGCTCAGCAGATGTAGACTTGCATTGCTCCCATCCTACTGCTGACAATTACAGTCTTAACCAAAACCAGTCTCACCCTCAAAGCAGCATGTGGCCTAGAGAGATTTGTACAACTGACATCAAGAGAAGAGCCTGTGATTTGGGAAAACCACTAGGAGCGGAAAGAAAAAAGTGAGAGAAAAATATCTGCCTAAAGTAAAGAGTGTGTAATACAGTGACAGAAAGAGTGTCTAAACTTGCTTTAGGAGCATGGGTCTCCTGGTGGCGTGGACTGTGTTGCAAATATCTAAAAACATTTCATGTTGTAGACCATTAAAAAGATCTGAAGTTCAACAGGTGATATTCAAAATAAAGCTCAGTATTAGCCCAAGGTAATACTGACTAATAAACCAATTACTAAAATGGACAGAAGAGCATGTATTTTAGTTTGTTAACAAACAATTGACCAATCTGGTTATCTTTCATCTTTGTGGACTGAAAAAAACATAAGGCAATGGTCTGAGATGATTTACTAACTTGCCTACTAATCTCTGGCTGTGTTACATGAACTCACCATGATTACTATCATTTCAGTGTAATAGCAGTAAAAAGAAAGTAAACTCTTCCTCTGTGTATGATTGGATTTATCTCACAAGAGCTATGAAAAAAATGGAAACTTTTTCAACTTTTCAGTAGAAGAATTGGAGACCCAGGAAAGAACTGGATCTTTCCTCACAAGCAGCAGCAGTGGGACCTCCCATGTGCAGATCAACGCCTCGGAAAGAGAGCAGGTTGCCAAGGCCAATGTGTCCACTGAGTAAAACCTGTAGACACGCTGGAAGCACAGCCTTCAGCACAGAAGGAAAACATTCAAGAAACTGATCTGCTGCAGGATTCCCAGGGCCAGTCACCCATCCTTTGTTTTGGAGACACAGACTTTTGGCCTTCTCTCCAAACTGCACATCTGTTAAAAAGCACGGACCATCGATCTCCGTGTCCCAGTCCACCCCAGACTTCAGCAAGCCTCATGTGTCACTAACTTTGCAGTGAGCCTGAACACTTGCTTTTCTCCTTTCATTTATGCTTCTCTGAATTTAGTTTGCTTTGGCTATGAGGGAGAACACATAAAGTTTCTTGACACCATGACATGATAACTTATGAGTCATTAACTTCAATGGCTCAGGACCCAGCCCTGTGACCCCTGAGGTAGAAAGTGTCATTCCAGAGCCTGAGCTCAAACTGCAACCCCACTGCAAGAATTACTGTCAGAAGGACTTTGTCCAAAGCGGAATGAAGAGGCTGTGAAGGACTCTGGTTCCAACTACATCAGCCAAAAACTTCAGGAGACACATCCAGCAGATTAGGGACTGCACTGCTAGACCCTACAGTGAGCTCTCCCTCCATCCAGATCCAAGGTGCTATCCTACGTGGTGGGTACAGAAAGTTCAGATGAAACTTCTTTCACTGTGGAAAGACTGCTGCCAATGTGGTCAAATCATGGTACTTAAATCTCTGTCTCCCTCTCATGGCTAGACCACAAATACAATTCTTGGGCTGGGTCAGGGAATTAAATATATTTTATTATTGACCACTCTGGGATGCTATGTTAAACTCTGCTTTCTAACTACTACGAAAAAGTCAGAAGCTTAAGAGAGGCTCTTGCCTCTTGGGCAGAGTTAGCCACAACCTGGACCTCCATCTGAGCATCTTGTGCCTTAAAGTATTCAGCATAAAAAAGGAAAGTGATGGATTTATGATGTTAGCTGCAGTAGCCAAGTTACTGTCACACACACTTAAACAGAGCTATGTTGTCTTCACAGCTCCTTGGGCAGAAATGGGAAACATGGCCAGAGTATGATCACATTTTAAGGCAAATGATATGCTAAGTAAAAAGGCAACAAGTTATGAATTGGAACATCTAAAATTCTTGCAAGCAGCAGGATCTTTTACAGTGCAGTGTGTTTTTTTCTTACCTTTTAGAAGTGGGGGCATATCTGGAACAAGAGTTTCCATCCCAGGCACAGTATGGGTCTCTGGCAAGGCAGCAGTCTGCACAAGCCTTCCCATACGTGTGACATCTGTGCAGAGAGAGCTGAACCAATCCATCCCTGGAACCGATGTACAATTGTTGCTGCAAATCAGGCAAAGCGAATTAATTAGGAGTGTTCTCCAAGTAGCCACTGTAAAAAGTTCCCTTTTTCAGTGCCACATTGCAGACTTTTAACCTCATCCCAGATTTTGTAAAACAAGGGAATAATTCCTCCTTTAGTGTAAAATGTTTCTCAGGGCTCAGTGCAAACTGGCCAGCGCCTATCCACCCCAGCAGCACAGCAAAGAGGAAAGGGGACTGCAGTCCTGGAAAGACACCAGCACTCAACACCCTCACAACTTTAGATGTGTTGCAGTAAAAGATCAGAAGTAAACCACGGAAAGAATGGCTTAATAACACGTTTAAAAACGAGGGGCTGGATAGTCATGATGTTAACAATCTGGGAACTAGGGGTGACCTTGTGTGAATAAACTTCATGTTCTGGTTCTGTTCCTGAGGTAGGACGGGGATAATGTTACTCCCCTCTCCCCAACGTGCAAGTGGATTGCCTGTGGAGCCAAGGGTGGTCCAAACTGGAGCTGGCTCATGCAACACTTCCATCTGGCCTGCCACCTTTTTTCATGGGAGATGGGACCCAGCTGTGCTGTGCGTGCCTGAAAGGCAAAATACCTCCTCCCATGTGAGTGAGCTGTGCTGTGCCAGAGCTGCTCTGGCCACTTCTGCGGGTCAGGGAGGGGTGGCTCTGGTGTCACGCTGCCTCCTGAACATGCACGGAGCCATCCCAGAGCTTGGGGCCGCCAAAAACCGTTTCCCATCAGGAGATACCTCACTGGGACCGGCCCCTGCGCTGCCAGGGTTGGACCACCCAGACTCAGGCTGCAATTTTAGAGGAAGGGGGCTGGTTGTGTGCATACAAATTCTAGCACGGTGAGGCCCTGATCTCTCCTGACTACTAATAAAAATAAAAACAAAAATAGTAATAATAATTTATTACTAGATTGTAAAGAGACAAGTATTTCTGGAGGCTGGAAAAAGAATGTACATTGGCTTCACTTACAAATCCCACTACCATATGACTAAAAAGGTTTGGATAATTACCAGCCTGGGTACACAAATTACTGTTGTAAGCAAATAGGAATTAGGCAGGCAAACAATTTCAAACAAATTTCCTTCCTTCCAGTTACATTTTAAGAGCCACCCATGGAAAGCTTGGCCACTAAGCAACAGGCGTCACCTGAAAGTAAGTGTTCAGAGTACCCCATTTCCTCCAGTAGTGAAACAAGATTATGATTACCTGTTTCTGAGAAATCTCCATGGTTGAGATAACTGAAGGATGCTGAAAAATAAAATAGCAAGGTGTATTAGTTTACAAATTCCCTGCTCTTGGTGAAAAAGTAAGCAAAACCTAACATACAATATGTAAATAAAGTTACAGTTTCCTTTTCATGGCTTAAACAAATATGAAAAATACCAAAAAAAAACCCCACAAAAAAACCCCAACAACAACAAAACAGAAAATCAAGAAATTCATGCTTCCAAAAAGAACTTCCATAAATTTCCCCAGCTGGAAGGAGGGAATTAGCTTTAATTCCCAGACTTTGCTATCTACCCCATCCTGGGCAATGAGCCTTCACATCAACTTTCGTTTGTATTAAGCACTATTTGAAAGGCTTAGTTGCCATTTAAGGGATACACAGGCAGATCTCTGCACCAGGCTGTATTTCATGGCTATGAGAGACAGTGAAATTTTTGCCTGTGACTGATTTAAGAACAGCACAGAGCTCAGGGTATTATCTATCGCCCAACAGAAGATTAATCTAAGCCTATTGTTTAATATTAATGCAGTTTGAGGAAATAAAGCATGTTTTTTCAACCATTACCCCCTTCAATTTTCTGGATTCAAAAACATAGAGGTAGCAGTTATAAATGTTACCAATAAAAATGTGAAGGAATGTCTGCTGAGTAGAAAAAAAATGACCTCTTTTTTGTTTTAAATATGATATGGCACATTTTCCCTTGACGTTATGTTTTAAGAATGCAGCAAATTGGTGCACATACTGGAACTGCTCATTATTTGGCAGGCCACTGAGTAATCCTGGTATTTTCTGAGTGATATTTATAATTGGTGTCCAAGACAGTGGGTGAAAGACATAGAGATCCTTTAAATCAAAGTTTCATCATACACATGACATATCAAGAGTTCATGAAGAAATGAGCTCTTTGAAATAATTTTTAATGATCCTGTGCCTACACCTGGAAAAGTCCCAAATTAATTTCTTCAGTATGGACAACCACCTGGGCTGTACAGCTCATAGGAGAGAGGATGTGTGAGAAAGTAATCAAAATGCCATGGATGCAGATGAACTTTGATGGAAAAGTAAAGTGAAAAATGAAGAAGAGCTGTGCAGCATGAGAAGAAAGCAAAGTGAGAATGCAAAGAACTAAGAAGAAACTAATAAATGGAAAAGGAAATCAGTAGGGAAGACAAAGGTTTCAATTTTTCTGATGTAAAAGTATGTTGATGTCAGCTTCTTTTACCAGCACTGAAGTTAATCAGAAATTGTGGCTGTGCAACAAAAAGAATCTTGAGGTTTTTACAAGCTGTATTTATGAAGAAGTCATTGGTGTTAGCAGGGTTCCAGTTACAGAATAACCAAATCAAAATGGTCAAAAATACTGAGTCAGCATTCACCAATAAATTAAAGAACGCTGATAATCAAAACTAACTTACTTCTTATTTTTCTTAAGTTTTCAACTCCTAGTGTTGTTATTTTAAAGGATTTCTCTGCACCCATGGAATTCTGTGGGTTTGTCCTTTAAAAAATATGATTGTACCTAGAATACTGCCAATGCCAATTGGGCCATAGAAAATTTAACATTAAAAATACAACTACTACTACTTTAATATGTATAAATAATTAAAAAATATGGGCTCATAGAAAGATTTTAAACTAGAACAAAGTGGGCTAAATGAGACTTTCTACGGGTTTGAAAAATCACGGTCTGTTTGGTTTTGGACATTTTTCAATTGACTTGCCCAAAGAATACCAAGGCATTTAAAAATTTACATAGTGTCCCTCTGGAAACTTGAACGAGTTCCAGTAAAGAAACAACCAGACAGACAAAGCCAGTTTGGGCCACAAAGTCCCCTGAATAATATTTAATTGATGTTGTGGCTACTAACGCTTACCTTGAATATCTGCAGCTCTTCCAGGACCACCTCCTCCTTGGTCCACTTCTCCTTTGTGATACTCACAACCTTCAGGACTGTGCCTACATCTGAAACAAACGTTCCTCATGTAAACAAAACCCACAGGTTTCAATATGGATGGGCCACTCCATTTCCTGCCCTGTTGCTTCCCAGCCACATCTATCCCACTGCATCCACTGCTGCCTGCAGAGCTCTCCCCACACAGTGCATTTATGGTTTCACGGAATGGCTGAGCCAACACAGTCCCAGGCTGCTCCTGGCATGGTCCAACTCTCCTGCTACACAAACACAAACACAGACAAGCAGGTCCATGCTGCCAGCTACAAGTTTCTGCATATTTCCCTGAGCCAGAACTGGGGCCCATCTGACCCCAAAGGCAACCACCTCAGGGGACTAAATTGGCAGAAAATTATTTCCTCTTCTTTAAAGAATTCACTTGTTCCCAGTATAGCTCCTTGATCAGAAGTAAGGTTCATTTTAATGCAAGGAGTTAAGAAATGCACTTTTAGTTTTTTTTCATTTAAGGAATTTCTTTAAAAAAACCCCTTCATTCAGCACAATTACTTCTTTGGAATCATCTAGAGAATTTTTTTAAGTTAAACTCTTAATCAATTTTAATCTGAATTCTTGCTTGGTGAAAAAACTAGCTGCTCATTTCATGTCAGACCATTACACCTTAGTGAACCTTGAATGGCCTTAAAAAGAACTCAGAAACTGCTCAGGGGAAGCGAGTTGGGTGCTGGGATGTGGGAATGATGCAGTGCAGCTTAGTCCTAAGCTCTACACACAGCATGGAAATAATGAAAAATAATACACTATAAGGGAAAGAATGAGATTTTCATTCTTCTTTTCCCAAATACTGAAGGTCGTATTACCAATCAAAGCCAAATTATTACAGTTTGCCTTATGAATTACAGCTTTTTTTTCAGAGTTTGTTTGACATAATTGCCAAAGCCTGCACATGTACAAGTTGGTGGTGTACATTCAAGCATAATAAGCTACTGATCTTCTGCTGCTCATCATCTCCTGGGTTATTTGTATTATCCTTATTCAGTCTCTCTATATAATTTAAATTCTATCTTTGAGTTCATTTCTTTCCTTACAATGAGTTTAGAGGATAAAATAGAACAAAACTCCGCACTTACAGAAAACTCACTTTTAAGGAAGGCATTGCGGAAAAATAAATGTCTGCATATTGTGGAGTGCCATCTAGTGACTCCATGGTACTTGCTGGCCTTGACACCTCTAAACCTGACTACTTACATTTGAAGTGTTTGTCTTAGTGCCAGGTAGGAACAGTTAACCTGGGAGTATTCAATTGCTGGTCTCTCAATATAATTTTATTTCTATGAAACTTTAAAATGGAGTTCAAAAAATGTTTCAAACATCTGAAAGCAGCTTCTACCACCACTAAAAGAATATTTTGTGTATTTTTACAAGTGAACTCTTCTTCTCGTATGAGTGAGAAAAAGTAATTTGAAATTCAGCTGTCGGAGAAGATAAGTAAGCTGCAGTGAGCACTCCCAAATCCTGGGCATCACACAGTTTGGGAATGACTTCCTTTTACTCTGTTGACCATATTAATATCGCTCTCAGAAAGCCACAAGCATTTTTCATCATCATGCCTAAAGCTCATCCCCAGCCTTCTCAGCCAGCAGGGGAGAAAACAGCACTTTAATGGTCTTTTTTAATGAAACTGTTTTTTTTTCTCTGACACCACTGTACTAACTTGGGATCACAGAGGGTCTGTGACATTGCCTTGTTTTGGAAGACAATGGTTGTGAAACCAATTCTGCTGAAAGACATAAAAGTTCTGAGAAAGGGACTACCTCTAGACTCCTGTGTGGGGGAACACAGAAAACTTTTCAAGGCTGACACAACCCACATGTTACAAGAGATGATGCTCTCTGACAATTTACTCCTTTCCTCAAATTACTTCAGAATATCCACACATAACAAATCATGCTATATGACAAAATTTGCTCATAGGCCAGATAAAATGCTGGGCAATCCAGTAGCACTGGGGTAGGATTCAAACTGAAATCCTAATTTCCCTGCAGCTCATGGAAGTAGCTCATCCACTGCACTTGGATAAACCTCGCCACCTCTATGTACCTCAGTTTCACCTTCTCTGAGATAGGGATAATGGCAATGACCTCCTTACTAAAGCACTTATATCTACCAGTGAAAAGCGTTTTATAAGACCTATAGGGAATGGAGTGAGAAAATGTTGAATTATGGAGTAAGAACAAAAAACCCAAGTGGAGTAATGTGGCAGATTATTACTTCAGAAATGTTATGAATAGGTATATTTATATTCCTTAGCATACCTTGCTGTAGGGTGATTCATCCAGTGACTCTAAATTTAATTACTATGGGAAAACTAGGCCTTTTCCTTAAGGCATTTATCAATTATAAAAATGTAAATAGATACATAATTATCCATAGAAAAATGGCAAAGCAGTTTTTTTCCCTATCAAAATAGCTTAACCTCTCTCTGCTCAATCCTGTAGGGAGCTACCACATTGCTAATTTGTACCTTTAAAATTAGTTGAGTGGAATTGTTGCCTTAGTCTCAATTTGGAATCCTTAACTGTTCAGCATCGCCTGAGATAAAATGCTGAAGCACCATGTCACTATCAATAACAGGAAGCACTCCTTGAAGCTATCAAGGTAATTTCTTTTCTCTTAATAGTTTTATTGATGTGCTTTCAGCAGGAAGTGAGACTACCATGTAATGTGAAGACAGGTACTGAGTAGTACTTGGAGAGTAAGAAAGTCCAGGTACTCTGAGCCCTAAATGGTTTATCACGTAGACAGCAGGAGGCATTAAAATCCCAGCAGCAGTAATATCTTGAACTGAGAAATTAATTTAGTTTAAGCACTTGCATGGAGACCTTGACCAGAACCAGGAGCACCTATATGCTTCCTGAAGCTGTATGCATAGGAAAAAGGATGTTAATCTAGACTTTATTCAGGTTTATTCAGGACCTACTGAACTAAAGGTGCTCTGAAAGGATGGGGTGTAGTAAAGCATCTCCTACACCCCAGCAGGTGCTTCCAAAGAGGGAAAGAGTTTCAGTTCACCTCTGACATTTTAGGAAGTTTACCTAGAAACTTTGATACCCTTCTGACAGAGATTGGCTCAGAGCTAGCCCAGAAGTGTGGGCTGGACTCCGAGAATGTAACACAAAGACTCTTGTTACTCTCCCTGGGCCAAGGGCCAAGAAGCCCACCTAAGCTGTTAAGTACTAAAGAGAGAGAACAAAGAAACTCCAGGTTTTTCAAGGTATGTTAGCAGGGTGTCTGAGGTTTCTCAGGCGCCTGTGCGCAGCTTATTTGTTTTCTGCAACGTTTGTTATTTTGTTATTTTCCCCTTATTAAACCTTCTGATTTACAAAACACCTTCGGGGAGAAGTCTCGCTCAAATTAATTACAGCCACTTATCTGCGAGGCTGGACCCTCAGAGTGTGGGTCAAACCCAGATTGGGGTGTGTGCAGAATGACACTGGAAGCTCTGCCTCATACCTGTTCCCAGGAAAATGACATCATATTGCCCGTCCTCTGCCATGACGTGGTCCACCACAATCTGAGTGAGGCGATAGTCCACGTTGATCCGCGTGAACACCGGAGCTCCCGTCACCGGGTAAACCGACTTGTACATCAGGGGGTGCCGCCTGATGAAGCTAATTACCTCATCAGGGAAGTCTCTGGTAGACTTTATGAGCGGATCATAGGTCTTGCTTGGACACTGAATGGGAGAGAACAAGAAGGTGATGGAAATTTTAGGAAAGAAGTACAAGCAGAAATCGAGTTTTCTACAATAACATTTGTGAGGACAGTAATTGTGGGAAATGGATTTGTCGTGAATTCTCAAAGCCTGACAGAAGCCTCACATAGTACGTGCCTGTATGCAAACATTGAAATAGAAAACGCTGACTTAGAAATGCCAGGGAATAAGACAGACATTGTTTAGAGAGAAACAGAACTAGAAACAAATTTCAAATGATGGCCTTGCAAACAAGGCTAGATACTTCAAAAAAATAGAACTAGGAAAGACGCATTGTAGCATGACTCACGAGGGGTGATTTTAGATGATTGGCTTTAAGGCATCAACAGCATTATGTAGGAAAAGCTGACAGGCCAAGAAATGCTTATAATGTATCGTAATTAGGAAATATTTGGCTTATGATTGTGATAGTGTGAACTGTAACATGTGTATTGTGTCACTCTTCACATGAGACTGAAAATGGAATAAAAGTTTTTAAAACACCTCTCAGTTACCCCATCTCTAGGTCATAAAAAGAATATACTCTGACAAAATAATCATATTTTTCAGTGATTCTTCTCATCCTAAAGCAGCACTTGGTCACAAATACTTCATTTTTTGAAAGACTTGCTTTAAAACCAGAGAAATTCTCATTATGGACTCAGTATGGGTGCAAAGAATTCTACTTCCTTGTTCCCTGCCACACTCACAGCCAAAATACCACGTTTGGTATTTTGCACAGACAAGGAGAGGGAGACGAGAGGAAAGGAGACCTGTCATGCTCTGTAGGATTCGCTTCAGGGCACAGCTAGCAGCACAGTTAAATCCGGAGAGCAGGACCAGAGCAGGGGCTGCCGTCAGCAAGCCTGGGCTGCCCTCCCGTGGCTGCTGTGGGAGGAGCGCACGTATTTTGAGGGCAGCATCTCAAGGTTTTTCTGCTTTCAGCGTTTCTGTTCATCTTTCCAAACCTGCACGTCTACCTGAGTTTCTCCCTTTGGCCTGAAATCAAAGGCCATAACTTTTCCCTGTAAATGTCCTGAAATCAACTAATTTTCAGTGAACTGTTACTTGCTACACATCACCCATATCTTTTTCTTTAAAAAAAAGGTGTATTTGCCAGATGCCAGACAATCCCTGTGACTCATTATTTCTCAAAATTGACTCCTTCACTGAGCTGACACTCTTGTCAGCTGCTGCAGCATCCTTTTCTCTAGCTTTTAACAGCACAGTCTCATCCTCTTCTGGTTCTTCAGACACTTCCCCATGCTGGGGTTCACTCCCACCTTGATTAGACCCCTGCTGACAAACTGGTCACTCCACCTGTTTCTTTAGCTTACGCAAAGTTGGTTCCAGCACATCTTGCCTGAAGGCCACCCACAAACCTACCTCTTCAACCTTCATCAGATTTTCCCCTTCTGTGGGTAAGCCCAAGTACATATGTGCAGGGTGGTTCATATTGGTGACCCATGATCTCTCATCACCTATCTCTGCTTTCCTTCCCACAGCTGTTTGCATCTCTTTTCTGTCGCTTCTTTTACAATTAGTCTCGAATCCAAGCCTGAGAAAAATTCTGCTTTGAATTTAGAGGCATCCAGATGTGTTACTGGGGAACTAAAATTCTGGATAAGACGAACTGGACACATTAGTCCAGTTGGCGACAACTTTTCACATATGAATTATTCATTGCTTCTTTTTTAATAGTTTTTAGCAAAGTAATCCCTGTGTTTACTCCAGGTGGAGCTCTAACACAGCCTGTGAAGAAAGAAATGTGATCCAGTAATACCTCTGCATTCTATCAAGAGAAAATTAAGATTTGTGGTGAAGTTGCTCTACAGTCCTCCTTCATGGCAATTTTTGATAGATAAGACTTTAGTTCACATTCCCAACTATCCAGTTTGACATGTGTTGAAACTAGGGTGCCAGTTGAGGGCTTGTGGTTAGGATTTCTTCCACTATGTAAGATAGAAGAGCAATTAAACACAAATTTCTGACTGAGGGAAAAGCTTTCCAAAAGCATCTGATAGTACCTGTATATTCAGAAACAAAACAGGCCAGCAAAGCCCAGACCAGGTGATGTTATATATCCACATCTATGACCATATCTGACATGTCTGTTGGAGTCAGTTCCTGGTCTACCTTAGACGCCAAACACTGCCACAGCACTGCCACAGGGAAGGTGTCACTTGGAGCACACCCAAACTATGGCAAAGCCCATCTTAACACCAAACAAGAGTCGCCAGGGCTCTGCCTTGAACCTGACCTCTGTTTGTAGTTAACAGACTTGCAGCCCCAATGATTTAAGACTCTGCAGGCTATTCCCATTCCTTGCCTGAACTGAATTTGATGGCTATCTAGAGAGCTAACAGACTTTGTGCGAGTGTCCACTTGCTTAGTGTTGTTTCAATCTGTGAGAGTTAAGCCTCTGCATCCCCACCTTCATAAAGGATCTGAAATAGTTTATTGAAAAACATCTTAAGCCCCTGGATCACCTAATGGTTCTTGACAATTTCTCCATGGACAGTAAACCTGTGCCAATTTGAATTAAGATAAATTCCATCACGCAATCATTTTTGTTTCATTGTACAATTCCATTTATGGCTGTGAAAGAACAGACGAGAAAAGGGGAAAAAAAAGGTTGTATTGTCCTGTGATAACCACTCAAAAGACATTCCTTGAAGATATAGTTGAATAAAAATAAGAAATAAGAAAAGGAAAGTTCTGTTGAAAAAAACAGTTCCACTGGAAATACATATTGCACGGAGCTACCCTTAGGGGGTTTGTGTCAGCAGTCCTGTAAAAACTTCACCCTCTGGCTTGCTGGGTATCATCTCCCACATTCTGGTTTTCTGCTGTGCTTCCACAAAATCTCTGAAAGGTTACATCCTTGAGGTGGGCTGTATTCAGAGCTTGGCTTTTGAAGATAACAGTATCAGTAGAATAATTTCAAATAATTTCACAAAGAAATATGACTTTGGGACCAAAAATAGACTTTGGGATTAAAAAAGTATGTTACCTTTAGAGGTGACGAACCGAAGTTTTTTAAGATAAATAAACATATAACTTTAAACATAAGTGATAACTTTAAGTGTCTTTGAATCAGAGTTTTGCATTAATTTATTCTATAATGGATGAGAAACAAATGCACTTCAACTTCCCTACCATGCAGTAACTCTCTTCCCCCTCATGGTAGACCACAGGCTGATTTTCCCCTTTTCTGTGGGGAAAATCAACCTGTAGTCCACCGTGAGGGGAAACCTGTTGTTTTCCCCTTATGTCCCTTTTCTGTGCTTCATATTCTCACTCATTACTCAGAGTGATCATCTGCACCTACTGGAAATGTGCTGACTGCTCACCTATTAACAACTCAATTCCAGAAGCACATTTCTATGTGAAAGATGGGAGTAGCCCCTTCAGTCTTAAAGATCTCCCAGATTTTTGCCAAAAAGCCATCATCAGAGGAAGATGAGAGCAGTGACATCACTTATTAAAAAACACTGGGATAAAATTTCTGACAATAAGGAACTACAGAGCTGCTACAGTAATCCCTAAGGCCCAAGGCCTACTATGCACAATACAGGGAAATCTTCTGCCAGTTTGCATAGTTAATTTAGTAGAAATAGGGACTAAGGGTTTGATCCAGAGATCTGCTTCAGTCAAGAGGGCCTTTTCCAATTATTTCCGTGGGCTTTGGACCCTTTCCTAAGACAGCATGACCACCAGGAACAGCTGGGCAGGTGTGACTGTTATGCTTGGCCAAGGGAGTTATTTCCAGAGGCATCACTCACTGTGGCATGATGGATGGAACAGGGGAATGAGAAAGTCATTTTGGCCACCCTTTGGCAAAGTTCTCAGGCAGTTTTTTAAAGCTGTGTCCACCCATCATTGCAGAACAATTCCTGTAGGCTTGTGCTTCCTTTCCTAGCAATCAGTAGGATGTAGGATGGTCAAGTGGGTGAATGAAATAACCTTTCATGTCTGAAAATGTGAGTTCACATCCTGTTGCAGGTCTCATGATAGCAGTACCGGTGTTCTCTGCCCAGTTCACAGTTCATTTATTCACATCATCAGCACCAGATGCTGTCTCAGATATGTGACATCTCCCAGTGGGGACAATAAGATATTGGCTTTTATATCAAATGTCACAGGAGTAGGTTGGCAGAGTTGTTTCATGTGGACTACTGAATCTGGCTTCATAAAAGTTCTCATAACACTATCACTGTGCTGTCTCAGCACCTTCAGCTTTTGTTACAGGGTGAGATTCATCTCACCTGGCCTAGATTCTTATCTTGGCTGCATATGAACTACACAGAAGCGATGCCTTTCTCTTTCTGATAGAGAATTCTAAATAAGCAGCTCAGATAATAATAAGCTTTTCTTCTAGATAGCTGATATCAAACAAAATTAATCACATTAAATCAGTCAAATTAGTACCACTAGATAAGTATTTTGCAAGAAGCTTGTTCAACATATAACATATTATTCAGAGGTCGCTTAGGCCTTTGCTGCCATGAATGATAACTTGATAAAAATATACGTGTCAAGAAATGAAGGACAAAACAAAACAATACAGCCACCCAAAACAAACAAACAAACAAAACCCCCCAAACCCAACAGAAACAGAGCTGGAAGGGCTAAGGGCATCTCTATTCAACTGCTGTATAAACTCTGTGGCACAAATCTTTTGAAGAATCAATAGTTCCTTAAATTTACTGAAATGCCTTCTGTGTGAGCTCAGTTTGACAATAATCACTCTGGACTAAGTCCTAATCCCAGGTGATCTACAAAGATGCCTTCTATTCTCTCACCTGTTATTTGTATCTGAATGTGGTCTCACAGTGGCGAGTTAAGGCTAATCTTTCTCAAATAAAAGTAAATACACACTAAATTAACACCACCACACATATGTACCCATTTCTCCTTTTTTCACTTGTCTTATTAAATTTGCAGCTTAGCAGAGGGCTGGATGTGTGGATCTCACACAATGCTGAGACATACAGTGTGACTGTGTTAACATTATGTGGGAAACATGGCCAAGTTTCTCAAAAGCTGGTGCCAGAAGTTGGGCTCCTAAATAAACCTCCAATTTGCCAAACTGGATAGTGCTTCACACCATCCAGTAAGAGCTGCTGGATCTAACACCTATTAAAATTGTGGCAAATTGGGAATCTAGCTATAAGGTATGTAAAGACACATACTTTTCATTAATGATGCATCTGTAGTTCAGCAGTGTTGATGTCTACTGACAAACTAAAAAGAGAATGTTGTTCCCTGGAAACTTCAAAAGGGTTTCTATTACAAGTGTGTTGAAAATCCCAGTTTAAAAGTGTCTCGTCACACGTATCCTGAAACCCACTTAACATAAGACTCAAGCACTCACAGGGTAGGGTAGATTGGTCATATTGAGTGAAGTAGGCATCTGCTCGCTTTTGTAATGTCCAGGCTGAGAATTTTTATGGATTTCACAAGGACAGCTGAGAACCATGCCAGCAAGTCACTCTTGTGAGTACTAGAAGTATCCAGTATGAAATATGAAAGAGTGAAATATTTCTTAATCCTCTCCCATACTAGGGCATTAGATGCCTTAGTCTGGGCTTCCCTCCTTGAGGAGGTGTCCTTTGTCCTGGGAACTCAGTGCTCCTTCCTGTTGAAGGTGTTTTATTTTTCATAGGTTAATTACCTCTCATCTTAGCCAAAACTAGTAAGTGTAAGTCTTCCAGGTTCTAAATAAGTTGTCTTATCACTGATTCATCAAGCAAAAAGCAGATAAAATAGAGGAACTACCTTCATCCTCTCATTTCTGTGTTAAATGAGAACCTCCAACACAGCCAAAACACTGAAGGTGAAACCTGGGTTCCTCAGAGGCTTAAATACCATGTGGCTTCTTTTCTGTAGACAGATCAGAGCTGCACAATCCATTTTTTATTTGTTTACGATGTCTACAAAAACCTTTAACGCTGTCTACAAGATGAATGAGTTGTGCCAAGGGGACTGAACACTCAGTGGGGAGACTTTCACAGTAACCTTGAAGCTACTAAGTGAGCCTGGAAGAGGGCTGGAGTGAGGGGAACAAATCAGGTCTGCAGGAGAAAAACAGTGCCAATTTTAAAATGGAACAGACTCACTCTTCCCCCACAACAAAAAGGACAAACAAAACAAAGAAAAATTTTAAGCCCCCTATTATTTTTTAAATGGTTGTATCCTGCTGCTTGTGCAAGGTTTGTTCTTGTGTTTTTCTTGAGCATTTTGTATTGCTTTTCCATTTAACACACCTGTGCTGTTGATAGAAAAAGCCAAGAAAATTGAGCGTTAATCTGAGGCTAACTGAGCTGAGACCAGCTGGACAAGTGAACTTGACTTTGCAGGTGGTACTTTGCAATTCTCCGCTGACCTCTGCCATGAGGAAAGGTGACAAGGTTTGCAGCACTGCAAGAGCCTGTTACGAGCTGGAAGGTGATTCATGTTGGGGAAAACAGGTTGGTAAGTAACAGGAGGTGTAGGAGGCTTTCTGAGGAAAACAAAACCATAAAGTGAAACATTTCACTTAATTAAGCTGCCCCATTTTACAGTAGGGAGATCAAAGGAGAGATGAATTGGAGAAGCAAAGAATGCAGTCTGTCCCATAAAAGATAGGTGAAAGGGGAAGATAAGTCTAAAAATAACAAGGGAAACCTGTACAACCTTAAATGTTTTATGAAGAAGCTTATTAAAGCAAGCAAAACTAACTAGAAGGGAGGACAAGGGAGGCTTTTTGGCAGGCAGCATTTCTCTGTGGCACAGCCAAGTCACAATGGGATCAACACCACATCTTGGTCAGCCTGCACTCTGGACCACCAGAAGAAATAAAGGAAGGGAGGTTTCACTGAAGAAAGGGAGAGAAAGCAACTGAGAGAGAAAAAGATGAAGAAGGATGAAGCTCAGTCAGTGGAGGTTTAGGTTGGATATCAGGAAAAGGTTCTTCACACAGAGGGTGGCTGGCCACTGGAACAGGTTCTCCAAAGAATTGGTCACAGCATCAGCCTGACAGAGCTCAAGAAGCATCTGAATAATGTTCTCATGTACATCGTGTGACTCTTGGGTGATCTGCTCAGGGCCAGGGGTTGCACTCCATGATCCAGATGGGTCTCTTCCAAGTCAGCTGATTCTATGATTCTAAGATTTCATGATTACAGGAGAATCTGAGGGGTTGTAAGGGAACTCATTTAATAAAAAGAAAACACAAAGAATTTGAGAGCCCAGGACTGTATTCAGATCTGGAGTAGAAAGAGGTGAGACATTAAACTCTTCAAATGGACAGGAGCAATGTGCTGGGCTGCTTCTTCTTGCAGCTAAGTGACTCAGACTGCCAGATTCTTACTTTGCTCATTCAGATGTCTGTTTTCATCTTTTGACAAATCAGATCAGTAAGATATCTAGACCCATCAAAAACATTTGCCGTTACCTTGGCTAGCATTTAACAGTCCTGCATTCTGCAGCAGATCAGACTGCGTGTTAACCTGCCTCTTTAAACACTCATTCCTCTAAAAATCTGACCTTAATGACATTTACTCGCCATCAATGAAATAAGTATGACTCCTGTGTGCCCCATCAGAATTTCCAAATAGCCACTATGAGTTGCTGTGATACTGAAATTGTTACAGCTCAATAAATAAACTAGAAAAGCTTTCTTCCTCCTAATTCACTGAAAATCTTGTTCAAATGCAGTCTGTGATTTCTGGAAGGGCATCATGAAAACTCTGCCTCAGAATGCAGAACACACTTTAAAGGAAGTCCTCCATGGTTTCTTTATTAATGGATAATTTCCTGAGTGAAACCCTAAGAGACTGGAAGAAAACTGGATTTGTTATCTGGGCACAGCTGCAGATATCCAAGTCCAATTTTTTAAACAACTAAAGCAGATAGAGCAAAAGTTCCCTTGGTTTTCAACTCGCCCTTTGTGTCGGGGTTGCCTGTTTCATGCTTTTTTTTTCCTGTCTCTTTTTATTTTCAGCTTCCAAATGGAAGTAGAGTTGAAGCCTTCCCTCTGTTTAATTCCCATGATTTCCACTTGCACTTTAGTACCGTGGAGAGAAGTTAAAGAGCTGAATGTTCTGCAGTGTCAGTGTAGTGGAGCATGCCAGAGGTCCCCTGTCACCATGTCCAGGGGTGTTTTGATGATGGCAGAGGGCAGGCAGAGCCTGCCACAGCTCGGGGACATGAGCAGAGAGGGGCTGCTGCTGCTGCTCCCCACTCAGCATTGTGAAGGCATGATATCATGGTCATGTTGGGAGTTTATCTCACATACAAATTGCCACAGGAAGCATTTTGTCAAAATTTCGAAATCAAAGTAGTCACAGTCTCTATAGTGAGCAGCCTTATTTACTTAGGAGATAAAGGCAGCAGAGTAGAAAGTTAAATTAGGGTATGCAGTCTCCTGCTTCTGTATAAATGCTGAAAGGAAGTCAATGCATTTCTCAAAGCCAACCACCAAAAGAAATGCATTTCCTAGAATAGCCATTTTTAGACTTTGCCAGTAACTTAAAATATAGGAAATATAGAATCAGAGCAGTGTTAGCTGTGCCAACTGTAGGCAACACATACAAGGAGCTTAAATTTCAAAAATGTTTCTAGTAACTTAAAAAAGCATAGATTATCCCTCTTTGGCTTTGTTCTGAGCATTCCTGAACCACCTCACTGCTGGCAAAAAATGATGAAATTAATCTTTAAGGAAGAGCATTTCAGCATTCACACTACAGTGTTCTTCAAGGTTCATGCTGCTTCTCTTCCTTGCCTTTTAGAACAGATCTGCTTTTCCAGATCCTATCCTAAATCCGTCCATATCCAAGTTTGGCCTGGCCAAGAGCATGGCATGAATCGACTTACTTGGATACCCTACATCAAATTACTGACCCTTAAGTATTTTGCAGTCCAGCTCACTAAGAGAAGAGATAAAAAGCTATGCAGCAATACATTTACCTAACCTGTACAGGAAATATGAGAGATATCTTTCTTCTGACAGCTTTCCTCAGTAAATCCACATCCCTCCCCAGACCTTGGTTAGACAAACTCCTACAGACATCCACTGACTATGAAGGTTTGGAGGACTTATAATATACTGTTTTCCCACAGCTGCTACCAGGTGCTTAAAGGAAGCAGTTGGAGAGCTAAGGGCTGGCTTACAGAAAATATTTATCTTTAAACTTTCCAACTTTTACAAAACATGCAACCATGGATATTCAAATCAGTGATAAAGATCAGCACTGACATACTTCAGCAGGGCATGTTTCCTTCCTTGTGAATCCCAGCTCAACCATGTGATGGCTAATACACTCAAAAATGCAATGAGCTTATGACCCGTCTATCTGGGCAAAGTGTTCATCCTTATGGGGCACTCTGAGTTTTTCAAGAGAGTTATTTTAATCTCTTTAGATGCCATGGGACCAGCTATTGTTCTTGCTGGCACCATTTGTGTAGCTAAAATTAAATTCATCTGATCTTCTTAACCAGCCGTGGAAGTTGCACACACACAGAAAAATTAAAATTAATCTTCATTTCAGGGGCACTAAGTATTCTGCATGACAGAGAGATGTGTAACCTGGCAATGCCTAAATTGCCAAATAAGTTGAGATTTGCTCCATCATGCAGATCCTGGGCAGGCCAAATCAGCCTCTGAGCTGTCTTGGTCTTTGGAGAGAGAGCTGCTCTGAGCCTCATCCTCAGCTGAGAGAAGGAATCAGCACTTGAGGCCTGACCTGCCCAGCCCTGGGACCGCCACATGCAACAAACAGCACCAGCTTGGACCACACAGTTCAATCCAGTGGAAGGATGAAGAAAAAACCACAGAGACACAAGGAAATGTGTGAAAAGATGAACTAAACTGACTAGATAATGTGGCTTGAGGCAAAGGTTACACCAGCACTGAGGTCAGAGAAATGGAGCAGAAATGGCCAGATGGCTTCTAGGCCACATCCAACATCGACAGCTCATGGCTGGCTGCCTAACACCTGTTCACCGAATACCTGACCAGGAGAATGAAGAGCTACTCCAGATAAAATTGTTGCTCTTTTACATTTATATACTAACGGTTGCTTAAAGCTGTGATGATGTTTTTGAAGTTGATGTGTTTTCTGAAAATACCACTTATTTCTCATCTGGAATGTCGGCCTGTGCTTTTCCAAATTCAATACTGTCACAGAAGTGAGGAAAGTTTAACGAGTTTTTTGAAGTTTTCCTCCTTGTTTTGGCCTGTTACAGCTGAAGTCTGGGGTTAAAAGTATTTCCAGATACCAAATTTCTCTTTTCTTTCTGTTACTTGCTTTTTATCACGTAAAACATCCAGCAATTACCTCCTTATTTTACTTCAAAACACAACACATGCACAAATACACACAACAGAATCAATGACAGCATCTCAGCGATTTTCACAGACACGAAGATAACAGAAATACAGATAAAAACCTCATGATAACTTAACTCTTGATAAAGAAATGCCTTTGGCTTTTTATGAAGCATTGATGCCTTAGAGGTGACTCCAACAGAGAGAAATATAGCGTACAGTGGGAGACCACAATATGAGAGACAATCAGGAAACAGTCTGGACATAATATTATCTCAGAGGCATGGAAATATGTATATTTATGTACTTACAGGATAGGTAGTCAACAGAAAGGGAAGAGTTGAGAGGATAATTTGAAACATCCTGAGCGGAAAATATAAACTACCAGCAGGGGGAGGGGTGTGAAGCAGGCTTGCTTTTGAGTAACAAGAGAGGTGTGCGATTAAGGAGAGACTCACTGTGCCAGGCCTGGGGTAGGGGATGCGCCCCTCGTACTGCACCCAGCGGTGATCCGCGCTCTCCTTGTGCGCGTAGGGGCCGTTGAACACGGCCCTGATCTCGGCCATGCTGTACACACACACTGCAGAGCCCTTGAACACCGAGCTGCAAGGAAAGATGCATCCATGGGTAACACCCCCGCAGTGCCAGGGAGTTGAGGAATTACAGAGCCTGATGGGGTTGGGATCGATCCTACATCTGGCGGATGATTTGCTGCTAAGCATCAATGTGTACTGGTGTGGGGAGCACAGATATTTAATGTCACTGTTGTTACAGCTCAAAGCTTTGCTTGGTTGGAACCTGGTTTGGTCTTTGGGATTACTTGATAGAATGTTTTTTTCTAGTGGCTGACAGTTTCCAGCTACCATTTAATAACTCTTTCGATTAGAATTTTATCCAAGTGAAGGACATTCATTTACATAGTGTTCACATCTGTTAGTCCATATATTAGTGATACAGGTAAGGTCCCTGAGAATTACAGGTTGCATTGGAAAGACAAAAAAACCAAGATATAAAAACACACACTTGTTCAATTTTTATGCATTTTCCCTTTTTTTAATGTATTTGTCTAAAAAAAATCTAAACCATTTCAGTTTTCCAAAGAGGACCATGCCAGGTTGCTGAGTAGCACGTACTTTAGTTGCTTCACTAACTATTTCATTTATTGTGAAATATTTACTTCAATTTTAAGTATTTTCTGTAGTTATATATTCTAGAGAGCTATTGTGATGACTGCTTCTGAATTAAGGCGTGTTTTTGCAATTCCTCATCGTATTCATATTGGTCAGCATTTGGCTAGCCTTTATTTGCACTTAATTCAAAGGTTCCACAGAGAGAAGAAAGAATTATTTATTTTCTTTCTGACAATTCTACAGAGAGCACCTCACTATTGATCTGAAAGGTCATTAATTAATTAGTACATCCCCCCTTAGATAAAACTGGGTTATCCTTTCATTAACTCCTGACTATAAAATCACTGACCTATCAGTCCTACCAGTTTGGAGAGTAATTTTGATACTAAGAAATGGCAGCTGTCAAAGTGTTGCTTACAGAAATGAGGCTTCACAACAATAATTTGCCTAAAATAGCAATTTCTGGTTGCTCAATAAATATGATAGAAATTTACAAATTCAGCTGGATGAGATTGAAATAATTCAGTTTGCTTTTGATTGTTACATTTACATTACTTTGTACAATCACTCTCAAAAGTTAGTCACACAAGGTTTAGGGACATAATTTACTATTTCCAGTTCTGAAAAATATTGTCCTCAGTGAATACAGCCCTGACATTGGACACTTATTCCAGCAGTTCCTAACTGCTCTCAGGAATCAGGATCTAGTCTAAAGACCCAAGTATGTACAAAAGTATAAAAGTAATCTTTTATGCTTTTATATACCAAAGTATAAAAGTAAGATCTTCATAATTTGTTTCCAGAGGCAAACATGATCCCAACACGTACCTTGTTGTAGTGAAGACTCCATACACAAGTGGGTTCCTCTCATCTCTTGTAGAAAGTAAGAATATATCTTCTGCAATGAGAATAATATATTAGGGGATTGTTTGTTTTTTTTTGTTAAACATCCATTGACTATTTCTGCATTTAACATTTGTAATTTGGGAATTTGTAAAAATACAACAAGGTTTTACTTTCGTTGGAATTTTAATTTCTGCCACGTGAATTTGTAGTAATATTCTGAAACCTGTTCACTTGCAGATAGTCTGAGTTTTATACTGATTTTTACTTTCCAGCTTTTGGAAGGAAAGGGAAAAACACTGTAATTCTGTACAGATCAATATTAGTTATAATCAGTCAAAACAAGACACAGTGCTTCCATAAACAAGAGGGGGAAAAAAAATCAAACAGAAGCAGGTACTACTGACATCAAAATACACCATTAAAGATAAATCAACTTACGCAGCTCATCGAAATGAGTGTCTGCCCCTTCAGGACCAGGTATGGAACACACAAGCCTGGCTTTCAGAAAAGTTGTCCACTTGTTTATTAGGCTTCTTTGGCCTCCCATATCATTCTAACAAAAATAAAATGGAATTCTTGAATATTAAAAAAGTAAGAGCTTTAACACATGACAGCACAGTATGGACTGTACATCTTCTGTCTGATTCCACAGTTGGCTCTAAGCACAACAACATAAAAATCTGGGTTTTTTAAATTTTCTTTTTCTTAAAATACTGTAGGAGACCCTTTTTCTAGTATTTTCTGTAGTCACTTATCAGCTCAGAGTGGGCAATTCAAATTTCCTAATTATACCCAAAACTGATTGCAAAGTTCCTTCACCAGCTTTTTAACTGGAATGTCTATGTCACATGACTTCCTGCTCCCTACAAGGCTAATTTTTACAATCAGTTGTTCTTCAAAATTCCTAACAAGCCAAATAATAGAACAGAACATTTTGGCTAGATTTTACAAAAAAAGAAAAACTATACTCATCAGCAGCTTACAATGTAAATACTGCACTGTTTTCTTTCTGTACACAGTAAAAAGAAAAATGCAGTCCAGGCAAAACCAGTCATATTATTCTAATAATCATTGTCAGAGAAATATCAGTCTATCCTCCCAAAACAGGGATTTTTTTCATTTATTTTACTGCGGGTTTCCAAAACATAAGCATGCTTGCTGAAAATTCCTTTAGTCACTGGAGCAAGAAAAAAATCTATAAAGGGTCACTTGAAACTGGAATTACCTTTCTGAAGAGTGACTTTCTACTGACTTAGATCAACAGAGGTGTATGTATGGATAGTGGATTTCAGAAGATTTAAATTTTAAGAAGCCAAACTAGGAGTCTGCTCATGTACTTCTTCCATAGACTACATGAAGGACCCTGCTGGTTCCAAAGAGCAGAACCATTTAGGTTCTGCAAAGCTATTTGGGCCCCAGAACTCTTCATCCTAAAAATGGTAAGGGCAATGATATACCAGCAGGAACCAAGAATTGAAACACTTAAAAGAAATATTATCACCAGCAGTAGTCTCCCAGCTGTAGGTTCTGAATGATCCCAGTAAGGTGCCTGCCTCTCTCAGTCATAAACTGTGAAGCTTAGGAGATCTGTGCTTTAAGTTTAAGGACCACAAATTTAGCCATAAATATTCAGCCCCTTCAGATTCATTAGGAGAAATCTCTTTTTGTTAATTCACTTTGCAATCTGAAGGCACAGAATCAGCCACAGCAGGAAACACTGGGTGGTGGGAATTACATATCACCACCACAGATTGTATTTGGCCCTGCAGGGCTGTATCATACCTGCTACAGGCATTCAGAGAGATGGCTTTAAGTGCTGAAATCACTTCACAAGGAGTAACACTTCTCTGGTAATGCACTCTAACTGCTTTCCCTTTTCATGTATCTGCTACTTTCAAATAGATTAGCTCAGTTGGAAATGATTCCTGTTAATATATGGCCTTCGGAACTCCTGCTCTTACAAGAATTGCTGCCTCCTTTCTTGATTTCCTGAGGTTCTGCCAAGCCTGAAGCTTTGCATCTACCCAACAGATTTATTACAAAGGTGTTGAAATTAGCAGCCTGAAGCCAACAGCAAAAAAACCCTCTGCATGTGTGTGTTCTGTTCAAAGGCAGGGGAAACAGACTTTGTGGAGCAGCTGAAACCAAACAACTACAAAGATGCAACAAAGAGTCTCAGAAAGCAAGGAGTGTTAAGCTTTTCTTTCCTCTAGCAATTCAGATTAGTTAAGCAAATCTCACATTGCAGGGCTTCCACTTTGATTTCTGGTGGATGCAGTGCAGCATCACAGATGAGATGTCTCCAACTACCTGACTAAAATCAGAAAACAGGAAGAAAGTGTGGAGCAAGTGATAGGGCTGGAATAGAAGAAGGACTCTTGTCTAGTTCCTACTCCTGTCACTGCAGAATTCAGCTTCTGCACGAGATAGGAAGATACGTACTTCTGTTTTGCCAACTTCAATTTGTGATTCACCACAGCATTTTCACAAATGCTTATTTTAAATGCATCAATACTTTCACTGAGTTGCTAGAGAGCAGTGTGAACTAAACACTGTGCTCAAAGGAAGCAATCTTAGCAAGTACTATGTGCATTAAAGTGTAAAATATATGGATTTAACATGCATCCATATTTGCTTGCTCTCAAGCCAGGACATGATGTTAACCATGTTATTTGAATTTAAGAGACATTCACTAGGTGTGTTTTACATATCCAAAGGCTGCCAAAGTGACATTGTACAGTTTTATAATGGAGCAGAGGGGATTCAGTGACCAGTCAGCATTCCAAGAGTTACCAAGTCCTTCTGAAGCCAGGGAGTGACAAATTTATAGCGCAGAGAGACTGAAAAGACCTTTCACTGATTTAGACAGTTGCATATATAATATGCTGACATATCCTTCAACATGCTTCTTCCTACTGCCATGGCTGAGTGAAATAAAAAGCACATTGTACTTGGAAGATATTTTTGTTTGTGGTTTTGGGGGATTTTTTTGATTAGTAGCTATATAGTACTCTTCAACTCCATACATCATGTCTGATTAATACAATGTCTTTCCTTTCCTATAATGTGCCCAGGACTCATTGAGATTGACTGAGAAAGTTCAGGAACTGACAAAGGCCACGATGATTTTATTTACATACAGAATTAGTTCAAGTCAGACCAAGAAGGACCAGAAATTATAAATAGTATAGGTAAAACTATAACTAGTATAGACATGTCTTTGCTTCTGGAATCTCAAGTAGTATTTATCTTACTGGGCTCTGTAAATGTCGATTTTTTTAAGAAAGGGCACCCCTTCCTTTCTTCCTTCCTCATACTATTTTTTGGTGCATATTAGGTCAGTCTTTGACTCATCTTGAGGCTTCAGGTGCTGGAGAACATGCAGCTGTTCTCCTTTCCTTCAGACCACATTGATGTGTATTCATCCATTTTGTGTCTTATCTGCCCACTCTGGTGGAGATTCCTTGGACCCTCATCATTCCTGATTATTATTGGCCTCTGAGAGGCTGCACAGAGGAAATGCTGGCCCAAGGTATTTTTGAGACTGGGCTGCTACAGAAGGAAGACAGTCTCTTTTGCCAAACAGATTATTTAATAGCAGCGGTCTGGAATGAATCACTGATGTGCTCAAATGCTGTGAGCTGGCTGTAGAGCAGGACATAAATAAAGTAGGATGTACAGGCTGGGTAGTCAGTGGATTAGACGAAATCCATGGAAGAGTGAAAATCACCAAAGTCCACAGGTGGACAGAAGTAAGGATTAAACACAAAGCCATGGACTCTTAAGAAGCCCATTCAGCTGATTTATACCAAGCAAAGGTTTGCCTCAAGCCTGTTTAAGTAATTAACTGGATGTACTGAAATGATTTTTGACAAGAGATATGGTCTGAATACAAAGAACTCTAAATATTTCAGGGAGATTGGACAGGGAGACAAGATAAATTTAAGTGCTGAGAGAAGGAGAAGGCAGCATGAACAAGCCTTTCATTCCAAAAATATGGCTAATCTTTTAACAGCCAACCAGCCTTGAGTATCTGAAATCTTATCTCCCAAAATATCACTTCTAAGCACACTGGATTAACTGTGTTTACTATAAACTTTGTTACTGGACAGATGAAGGCACTTAGGAATGCATATTTCATTTTGAATATAAATAAAGCTTTAATTAGCACTTACTGCTTTGTAATCTCACAAGCTGTAACAAATACCAACACTTCTGCCTGAAATACCTTCTTTTTAACAGAAAGAAGTGCCTGTAAAATCTTGGTTACTTTTTCTTGCCTGAGTTAAGAAATGTAGCTAATTGCCAACTAGAAGGGGAGCTGTTCAATCTGTCATCTATTGAGGAAATATTACCCCAAAATATCACAAAAAAATGTAACTACAAATGACTTAGGTAAATGGGGAAGCAATCCAATATGACTTTAATAAATCAGGCAGACTCTAATTCACAGAAATCCTAAAATTTCATTCCTTTTCAACATGCTGGTTGAAAAAATCAGTTTTTTGGAGTGAGAAATCAGGTTTCTACCAAATTACATTGAGAGTCCAATTATCAGATGCCCCACTTCCATAAGCATAGGTAATTGTATGGCTTTCCAAGATTCAGGAAGACTGCTGTTTAAATGGCACGATGTAAATTTTGTGAAGTAATTTAAGGTCATATCACACACCTCTCTTGGGAGTCTTCCACGGAAATTTCAGTTTTCTCATCTGCAATTTATGTGCAATTAAGCAACACAAGTTTTTCAAACCATCTAGCTAAAGATAAGTTCACATGAAATCATCAGAAATTATACTGGTCTATGATCAAGTGATTTGAAAATCAACTTATATTAAAGACTTTCTGTCGTATCAATTTTCTTTTCTGTTTTGTCTTATATACTATATAAATGTAGCTTCATTACAATGAACAAATGTTAGTCTTGGAATCCAGTAGGCAGGAAAACAGATGGTACCGAAACTAAAGAACATCTGCATCTTTGGGGATTTAAATCTCTTATTTGCTTGTAAGTAACAGTGACAAATTGAACATTAGAACAAAAAGTGCAGTTATCTGAAAAATCAGTCTACATCAAAGATGTCAAACACTGTGATTCATAAAACTTTAAAGACAGTAATTATCCTGAACAGCCTCTAAGAGGAATTTAAAAAAAAAAAGGAAGAAAAAAGAAAAAACACAATGAGTGGAATTTCTAGAAGCAGGTTATTAATTACAGCCAGTGGCAAGATGTGCAAAAGGACTATCCAAAGAGAATTCCTGGCCTGAATAGAGGGAAATGTTGGAGAACAGAGAGGAAAAGTGCTGAAACTGCAAAAGGCCTTGGAGATTTTCTCTTATTGAAGCTTAGCTATGTGACAAAGCTACCACAAACAAATGGCATCCCCTGAGGCAAAGCCTAATATTATGGAAGAAAAAAACCTCCAACCTTGTAGCTGAATTTATTAATGGAGAAACAGCCAACAGTCTCCTTTCAACTTCTATCTTCAGGTTCACAGTTCTTTCTACAATTATTTTGCTTTACTTTACATATTCTGCCCCCACTCAACTCTGTTAGGTGCCAACCTAACACAGGAAAATTAGATTTGCTCCTTCAGGAATTCAGGTGCAAAATTTCTTATCCAAACCATAGAAATGTAGATGAAGATTCCTCCCCTGATTTCATCAGGATACGGGTGAAAACACCAAGCTACACGTCAAGTGTGACTTGACAGAGAATAAAAGCACAATTGTAATATCAACAAGAGAAAGAAGGCACATGAGACTTTAGAACTTCGACTATTCTCCTATGGATACATCAAGTAAATTTGGGCAAGTTACTTCTCTGTGTCTGCAGTTCCCATCAGACAACGAGGTGGTGACTCTGTTTAGTTTCTGCCCCTCAACCAGGCTTTTAGTACTTCAGGGAGTACTTCAGAAAGTACTCACACGGAGCATGCACAACTGTTTGGTTCACTATGGAAAATGTTGATTTTTATTTTGCAAAGTATTTAAACACCACACCCAGAAGTTTCTACCAAATTAACTTTGGATGGGATCCAGACTGGAAAATCTAACTACACAGCAAAGAAAAAATCTGGACTGTTATTAAACATACCACGAAAAAATACCCCAAATCCAGAAACTAACAGGCTCAGGTAATGACAAGGATGGTTTGGGACAAATAATATTAAGCACCATTTTACCTTAAGGTCATGCAGCAATCCTGCTCACATTATCTCCAGCAGGTGTGCTAGTATTAAGAACATTCCCCTAAACTGTACAAAGGCTGCCACAAATTAAATGAACTCCACTATATCCACCATTAGGCTGTTCATTCTAACTTCAGTGGGGATCTGAAGTTAGCAAAGTCTTATGGCTGAAGAAATAAAATATGTTATGGGATTCTCAGGACAATCTACTTAAAATTTAGAGTATAAACTGTCAATGATTTATTCCAGTGTCTTTGATTTGCTTTTATCTGTCTCTCATCTAAATTTTCTAAAATAATATACATAACATAAATTATATGATATATATATAAGTAAGAAGGATATAAAAGAGAACAAAACCTTCAGGTTGTGAAAGACAGCATTTTTGCTAATAAAGCTACAGGCAAGTCAAGCATCTAATGATGGATCATGCAATTAATGTCAAACAGGAGATCAGAAATTATATGATCTGAACAGACTGACAGCACTGTGAAACTGGAGGAGTATGAGACCCAGCACCAGGATAAATTGGTTTCTTTATGAACAAACAAGCTTGAATTTGCCATGCAGAATTTCACATTCTTAAATCATAATATCTTGAATTTCAGGCTTCAGGAACTCAGTAGGGCAGAGCTCCCTTTATAGTCAGTGAAAAATATATCCTTCAGAGAGTGATTTGGGTTGAAGACGGAAAGAATCTTCCTCCAAAAACTGGTTATCTGCCTTTACTGAAAGAAGGGAATGAGTGATAATTAGTTTCCTCACTTGGATATACACAAGTGCCTGAAGCCACTTGCACAAGATACTGTGACCACAGCATTGATAATCACAGGTTGAGAGCTGGGGAAGGCATGAGACCAAAGAACAAAGGTATGTCATCACCTTAGAGAGTCCTTTAGAATCTGGAATCCTGAAACATCTGCATTTACAACACTGTACTCAATCAACAATAGCAAAGCTGCAAACCATGGTACATTTTTAGAGTAAATGTACTGACAGGGAAAAAAAAGGCAGGAAGATAATTCAATCATGTGAAGAAATTTCAAAATCAGAAAGTCATTATTTGCTACTCTTACAGATATTTGAACAGTTGAGCCAAAGCACTCACAACTCAGGGACTTTGGATTTAGCCACAGGAATTTCACTCCAATTAACTCTAGAGGCTTCCACTTCTGAGCCAAGGTGTGCTGACAGTGTCTTATACAATGAGGCTCTCTGGCAACTAGAATGGCTTCCCAAGTTTGCTTCAGAGGCTGTGCAGCTGCATTTCCCTAATCCAGTTTTTAAAGATCTATCTTGACACTGCAACTTCTTTCTCACTTTCCCTGAGGCTCAGTAAAATTCAGTCACACCTCTTTACATATAAGCATATCCTACATTTTTTTGCCGCATCTGTAAATCATGATTTCCCCCCTCAAAACACCAATTATTGAAACACACCCATGAGGGACAGAAATTTACAAAACTTCCTATACTTATATACGAATCCTTCCTTGCCAATAAGGAAAGTTGGACCAAAAGACCTGACAAAGCCTGTTGTTATATCTCTTAATCCATCACAGTTAGAAGCAAATACTCTATGGAACTGGCCTGTCTCCAACACATCAGCCCTTAAAAATGAAATCATCATGATGAGCATCTGCTTTTCTACATAATTTGAAAACTTGCAAATGGCACATAATGTGCAAATATCAAATTTGGAAATCCAAGAGGAGTTGGTCGCCAAAAGACTCACAGCTGCAAAGACACTCAGTGGGCAAATGAGGGCCAAGGTTGTTCTAGGGACAACTTTTCCAGAGGGTTCTTAATCATTATTATTGAGAAATCAAGAAAAAAATATATTTCCCATGCCTGGAGTTGTGGCTAGGCAATATTCTGGTGACAAAGGAGGTATGTAAGCATGTAACACAGAGGAAGTTAAATCTTGTCTGGAATAAGTTGCCTTCAGAACTGGAAGCAGGAGAGCTGCACGAGCATGGCTCTGAGCCCAGGCTAATTAGCCCTGCTGAGAACATGTGAACATGGCTACTCGGCTTCCAGGACCCGGCTGAACGGGAAAGCAGGACACTGCCAGGACAGCTCCAAGGGCTTTGGAGACAGATCAATTATCTACACAGTACAGAAATACCAATAATGACAATGGGCCAGCTATCCCTAGTCGCAGTAAAGGCATGGCTAGACTATATCCAGGACAAGGAAAACACTTCTTAACTTCTACATACAAGCAGCCCTGTGGCAAAGCCCATCGGAGACTCTGGACTTGGAGCTGCAGAGGGGCTGCTCCCTCCTGCCATTCTGGGAATACAAATTGCTTTAAGCACCAGACAGGAGGCAAGGTCACAGCCTTGAACTCTGCTGATGGTCACGGCTTTGGAAATAAATTACATTACCCAAAGGTGGAATGCAGGGTGTGTCCAGGGCTCTCGGCTCAAGAGCTCTTAAAATGATTACATTCCAGTGTGCTTAGGAAGTACAGTTTAACCAAGTGGGCTGTGCCTAATTGCAGTATTCTTTTCCCCAGGTACAGCTTGGTATATGTAGGGGTGGAACAGTATTAAAAAAAAACCAAACAAAACAAACCAAAAAGAAAGAAAAAAAAGACAAAGAGCTCACTTGTTCCCACTAGAACAAAGGCTGCTTCTGGATATCAAACACTTTGGGAAATATGGGAAATCATCAGGGGCTGAAGTCTGATTTCTTGGCAGTTGAGGTCTCGGAAACCAGCCTGTAAGACTGCATGCTTTAACTTTTGCAATACATCACCAAAACCATTAAAGGGAAGCTTGTAACACAGCACATGCAAACCACTGTAATAATAAACAGGATTTTTACACTACAGCAGAGAGACTACTGCTTTTGGCTAATTTCCACTTCATTCCAATAGGATGAGGTTGTAACTATGAAAAGATGTGTTTCTATACAGATAACAAACAAACAAAAGCTCCAAAAACTTTCCTCCCTCTTCAAAACATTTTCTGTGACTCCTCTATGTTACGTTTTGATTTCTCCCTTTATTTGAGTGGGGAAAGTAGGAGGAAAAACTCGGTCTTTTCTAGGGCTATACTTGTACATATATGAGGTTGTTGATAAACAGAATTACAATTCTGCCATAATTTAGTGGTGAATATGTACAAAAATGTAGCTGACTTGTTACTGGACTGCATAGGGCACAGTGTATGTATGCTGCAACTGTACTTTTTTTTCAAAATCTTCCTCAATGTGTAATGACTGTGTCCAGTCTTTATCTGACGCAAAGTGGCTCAGCATTGTGGACTTGAAGACAGTGTAGCTGTAAAAGCTTACACCTGTGTTTCTAGAAATAAAAATAAGTGGATCCATGCTCTTGAGAAGTTAAGGTTTGTGCGATCATTTAATAGACATATGTGTAACTGCATGCATTTTAAAAATGGAATTTCGCTGGCTAATCCTCAATAGTAATTTTTCTTTTTGGTTGTGGCCTTACATGAAAAGAAAACCAATACCCCCAAACATTGCAATTTCTGTAAGCATGAACGCACCATAAGCCGTATCAGGTATTGCAGATAGGGCAATGACACTTTTTCTGCCTTGCTCAAACCAAAGACAGGAAATGCCATTTGCCATGATAAATGACACAACTGGTTCTGAAAGTGACTGTTGAAAGCACTTCCTCCACAGTGACAGTGACACCTCAGTGACACAGAACAGATGATGCAAACCCGGGTGAGGGCTCTGCTGAGCTGCAGCACTGGCTGCAGGGCACTGGGTGAGGATGGTCTGGTGAACAGGACAAGTGACAGCTGTTGGACTCTGGGCAAAGAGCTGCCAGCAAGAGCACTGCAGTCCTCTGGGTCTGAAAGTAGCTGGGAAAGGGGAATGCTTTCCACAGATTTTCCCTAAGGGAGGGGATCACTGAGAGACCACATTGTTGAACCCTTGAAAACTAGCCAAAGAATAGGCTGCATTGACTGAGTTTCTTATTAAAAACAAAGCCTGTTCTAAGTTCAGCATGTGTTTCTGGCATTTATGGACAGGAGCCCTAAGGCATGGTGAGGTAGACAGCAATTGAGTTCTAGTAGAAAAAAACCTGTTTACACCAAGCAAACTCTTTCAGAAGTTGCTGAGCTCCTCCCATTTACTATTATTCTCTGCTTAAGAGGGAAAGCAGGCAAAGGCTTAACTTTGTGCAGTACAGATCACATTAATGAGACAGCAGAAATTGTTATCAGTTGTTGCAAAGGCATTGTTCCCGTGTCAGAGACAATTAAGAACAGCAGATGTTCCACAGCACAGATCCAAAATATCTCAGTCCATGAACATAGACAAACATGTTCACAAGTCTATTTGCATATTTAATTTACATTAAATGCCCATAATAATTCTATTTTTATTACAATAATTAGCAATATATTTTTAATTTGTTGGTAATTAAGACAAATATCATAAAAAGCAGGCATCTAGATTATCAAGAGAATTCTACAACCAGTGGGAAGTGCTCAGTAAATAAAGAAGATGGTGTAGAACTATTAATAATAATCACCTTGCATATCAGTTTTCATTGTTTTGGTTTGACTACTAAAAATAAAATTCATGACATTTTTCCCACTAACATGATTACTGTACAAATTCATTCTCCTTTGAGGTATGATTATAGACAGTCATTAGGATTTCCTTATAATACATTTGCTTTTATTATGATAGCTTATCTCCCTTTTTCTCTAGGTAAAGGATGCTGGTTTTCTCTAGCCAATATATCTTAGTTTACTATACTCTCTCATGTGCCTTGGCTTGAAAATGTTGTCTATCAATTTCTCCTAATGCATTAAGTGCTTTCTCATAATCAGCAAATGCCATGTCTAGCAACAAATCATAAATGTTTGCATTTCCATTCTGCCATTAATCACTCTGCTGTGAAATACCCAACTAAAGATTATCCATTCTTTTGTCTGGCTTAAAACCTACTAGAGAACTGATTTATGAATGGATGTTTTGTTTTCTTAACACTTTAGGTCAAGGACAGAAGTGTGAAATGGCTGTGGCCACTGCAATCTCAGTTGGAGCTGGGAGTTTGCTGTAGATTTACACAACCATACACTTGTCCACTCTGTTTTTCAGTGTGTGTCCACAGCTGAATGAGTGCTCTTCTCCCACACACATCTTACTGCAAATCACAAACGCTTTTTTTTTACTGATTTTCAAGTTTCTCAAGAAACTGCCAGCAGAGTCACACTGCTCAGAAACTGTAAGTCACTTAAAGCTTCTGAACAAAATCATAGAAACGTACCTACTTGTGTAACTACTGTGGTGTTGCTGATAGCTAGTTTATCACGAGATAAACATTTGCTCACAGCTTAGGTTTACTATGTTATATATATGAAGGCAGCTTTCAAGTTCCATTCTCCGGACTTTTACCAGTGATTCCTGAGGACCCAAGGACAGGGTGGGAGCACTTCTACTGGCTACTTCTTTTACTACAGAATAGAGGAACAGAATGTCCTAGGGGACAAGGGAGTGGATAGAACGTGTGTTTGACACAGAAGTCTACAGACCCTTCTGTTACTGTGGGTAGAGACCTCAGTAAAACCATCAGGCTGCTACACAGCAAACTACACTGACTGCTGTCTTCATGTACAGGAACATTTTTTTCCTTCTCATCTTCTGAGGAGGCTTCTGCCCTTGGCAGAGAAGCTTCTCCAAGAAGAGTGCAGCTCATGAAAGCCTGGGTCTGTACATACCGTTTTTCATAAGGAGCAAACCCAAGTAGAAGGAAGAAGAAAGTGAAGGAGTAATCATTTAAAGGAGGTCAAGCACCAGCCAAAAAATGAACTTTTTACATTGCAGGAGACCCGGGGTCTGGTTCCTCCTGGTCAACGGGTCAAGGATTGCTCTTCTTCCCAAGGGAGGAAACCTCCAGGCAGATGTGGGTGTAGCTCAGAAACTGTTCTTAGCCTCCCCTCACCCCAGAGGGTTATCAGGAATGTGCAGAAACAAACGACTGACCCCAGCGCTCAGTAATGCCCAGGAATGGTGTACAGAGCCAAGCTGAAGGAATGGGTTTGTATGTCCATGCAGCAGTGGGCACTTTCCACAAAACCCCAAATACCTTGCCATTGTGTGCACTTTGACTCATCCATCCTCACTGGAAGCTCATGAGACACATGAGGCACAACATGGTTGCATTGAAGGTCAATACTTTACTGTTTGGACACAGGATTCCAATTTATAAATATATTAGCTTTTTAAAAGAGGTGCACTGTCAATATCAGGTCTATTTTTTGACACGTAAACTTCAGATGGCATTAGTAATCCGTGTTCAGAAAAATTAATACAATGGCTCATTGGGTAACAAAGGGAAAACACATTTCTCACAGAAATAAACCAAACTTGCTTAGTTTTTATCAAAAAGATAGAGTCCTCACCTTACAAACTCTCCCAACTCTGGAAAGGATTGTCTTGTCAGATGTGCCACTATCTTGTGATATTTCTCGAAAGAAGAAGTAGATTTTATCATCATCTGGGTTATAGGTGTCTGGGATGGGAAAAGTTCCAATGAATTTTGCTCCTAGAAATTAAAAAAAAAGAAGGGAGGTAAAAATCTGAAGAAAAGGCTTAGTACTTGCTGTTAAATCTCTGTATTTATGTCACATCTTCCAGTGAAATAAAAATATTATATAGATATGTAGCAGCAAGTTTCTTACTAACTGCAAGTGAAAACCACCATGGAGTCTGAAGCTCAGGCTGATGTTTTTGTGTATAGATCTTACTATCACTTGCAAAAATATGCAGCACTGGTTATCATTCTCTGTTTTGAAACAGAGTAACTCTCAGTACCAAGTATTGCCTACACAAATCTACCTAACTACTCTTGCCACCAAAATCAAGCTAAGTAGAGTTTCTGAAATCACCTGGTAGAATTTAAATTAATTTATTTATTCATTGCAGCAGTTATGAATACAGAAATATACTACTGTTTACTAGAGATAGCTTGCCAATGAATGTTTCCCACGTACCTGTGATACAGCAATTTTACTGACTATATCTGCCCAAATCCAACAGAGCACCACGCTGGGATTCCCCAGTCAGCACGGCCAACTCCAAAACTGGTTGGTCAGCCTTAAGAACTCAGTTCCTTGCACTTGAAAACAGATTGGCTATATCAATATAATGGTTTGTTTGGGCTATTTAAATCAGCTTTTTGCAAAAAAATGCCTTGTCATGGCATGCTGGGCCATTACATTATTCCTGGTCTCTCCCAGGGCAAGTGTGGGTGTCTGCCTGCATCTTACAGGCATGATTACTGGGCCAACATGTTCTTCACTGCTCCCAAGCTCCCTCATCCATGGTCTCCAGCCCTGCTCTACCTGCTATCTAGTTAAGAGATTTTTTCAGTGTTAGGGTTGTTTGTTTGTTTTCCTTTAAATTTTGCACTAAAATCAGAAATTGAAGAAATTCAAGGGTCCATGACTGCAGCAGAGCAGGCAACAACCCTGTCTTGCAGGAGTGAATCAGCTACTTGGGGCAGTGATTTTTAGACATTCCCCAGTGTGCTACAATAGATGAGCTCTTCTGAGGGCACTTGGATCAATGATGTTTTTCTTTAAACAGAAGTGGCTATACAAATACAGTGCAAGAGACCCTTGACTCTAAAATACATTCTTTCAGCAATAAAATACACAGTCTTTGTCCCCCAGTATCAGGTAGGCTGCAGTACAAAGCAATAAGGAGGGTGGTGTCAGAATGCAGAGCAAACAGAGCATGCTGTTTATATGTGGGAATACTATTATCAGCTTTCAATATATCTTCATGCCTTTGTCCTTTTCATAATGATTGTTACTTTATATTAGCCTTGAGGAATTTTCACCATGAACTCCACAGTATACACAGAAGAAAAAGAGAGTCCCTGATTCAAAAGTTTGCAGTCTGAGACAAAGGGCCTGAGACAAAATGAGATGTGTTTAAGCTCTCAGTGTGCACCTCTGCAACAGAAGAATAAATTTATGGGTGAAAATAGCCACAGTGCTGCTTCCATTTTAAACCTTTCTGACACTAGAGAATAGTGTCAGCAAAAAAAAATGAAATGATGCAGGCATCAAGATCTATAAATTTAAGTTAGGATTTCAAAATGAGCTTGAGGAAAATATTCTATTACCCCTCAGGGCCTGTAAGGCTACTTTGAAGATTGCATCTCTAAGCATGAATAAATACATAAATATGCTTCCAGTATGGTTTCTTAAATATGTGGTTAGCAAAATAGCCATTTAAGAGGAAACCTGTGGAATTCTTCTACACCATGCTTTTGAAAGTCACATCGTTTTTTTTTCTAATCCACATTCACAAAACTAAACACTGAATGTATGGGGGGTTGACAATTAAACTTCATTGCTCTCTTGGCAAGCCAAATTCAAAAATAAATGTCTCAATACCAATTCCTGGAACAGATTTAGAAGAATTTCTAATGAATTAAAAGAACACAAATATTTAACAATTTTAAATCAGAATTGAAAACACTGTAGTTGAAAGTTAAATCCAAACAGAAATGCATTGTAAACGATACGAAGACAAAATGAAAATAATTAAATGGATTGAATTATGATCTCAAAAGCACAAAATGTTCTGCAATTGAGATCTTTGCCTCATCTTTTCTAACCCATCTATCCAACATACACAAGTGCATTTAAACTAACTGTGAATTAGGCTTTTGGATTCTTTGCATGGGAGAAAAAACTAATGATGACGATTTTAAATTACAGTTTGTTTTCCCATAGACAGAGCTATCCCCCCACTATTTGCTTCAGCAGAAGATTTTCCCACATACTAAGTTCATGGCTAGGCTGTATGTAACCAACCTGGGGATTAAAGGCATCATGAGCTCTGGCAATAGATGGTACACATATTGCATGTGCTTTTCTCCATGTTCATTTTTCATGTGGAAAAGCTGATACAGCTAGTCCTTCCCTGCTTGGCTGTTGGTTACCTGCTGCCCATCATTCCCTTCTGAAACCAGCAGTGACTTTTGGCAGTGCAACCTAAGGAGAACCTTTTTGGCAGTGCAACCTTAGGCTCAGAAAAAGAGAGTCACAAAGGAGTGGCTGTCCCAGAAGACAAAGAAGTGAAAAAGCAACCCGAAATAGTGGGAAGCAGCACCTCTGCGTGGTTGGGCTGCCAGAAATACGTGGCATGACAGAATACAAAGGACAGTGCTTACCTCATTTACCATAACCACCTAGAAGTCAAGCTCCTAACCCACTCTCAGCCAGGTCCTCTCTCAGGGAGGGACAAAGTGACAATGAATAATCCTATTTCAAGACAGATTCCTACAATAGGCGGAGTGAGTCACCCTTTGGAAGTGTCACCTCTCTCAGTAAATTACAGAGGCAAGGAAAGGACTGAGCTCAGACAGGATGCTAGCTTTTGCCTTTTAGAGCTAAGGGAGCTGAATCCCATCCAAAGTTCGCAGGATATAAAGAACTCATTGCCTCCAAGACTTTGCCCAGGAAAAGACGACTAAATTGCTATGAAAAAAGTGAAAAGGAAAAAAAAAAAGAGATGAATGCAACTGAAGGAAGCCCTCGTTCCAGCTATGGCTTTCTCTTCCTGAGAAGGAGGGAGGAATGTGCAGCTGTTCAGTGGATGCCTGTGTGTAGGGCTGGCGGGGTGCTTTGCTCTGCCCACGGGGCTGGCACGGGGCAGACTCTGGTTCCAGTGGGCGGCTTTGCCATCCGGAGAGGGGCCACCAGCCCCACGTGCCTCGTCCCTGGGCAAGGCAGCTCCGGTGAGCAGCTGTGGGAACGCCTGATTGTCCAGCCCTGCTCCCCTCTGCTCCAGTGCCACCCTCCCGGGAGGATGAGCACTGTGAGCCTGAGTCATGGGAAAGATTAGCTGCCTTCCTCCTTTCCCCCTCTGTGGAGCTGCTATTCAGTCACTGAGATTAGGACATGTCTCAATTAGTCAAGATAGAGATGCCCTGTGAGGAACTGGAAGGTATCCCACGCATTTTTCCCTCATGCTTTGTCTTTACCTCCCTTCCTTCAAGGAAGGATAATTTGGGTTCCAGAAACAGAGTAAGACTGAACTTTAAAAATATTAGGGTGCATTATAGCAAAACTTCCTTGGCCCTCTGGAAGAAAACAAGCTGTACATTTTATGCTTATCCTAAGTAAAACATGAGTCATGCATGGTAATAATTTATTTCCAATTGTACAATTATTCAAGTATGTACAACTTTTCCTGGAGGTCTAACACATGCTTGGTAAATGGGCAGTAGATTTAGGGAAGAGGGGATTTAGATGAGATGGGAGTTTTAAACCTGAAATCAAGTAAATATTTTCTTTATACCAATATCGTCTGAAAGCACAAAAGTATATAATTGGTAACATTACACAATAAACTAGAAATATATTGGCCACCCTAAGGCTTATTGCAGAAATGATGCCGTCATTTCAAGTTGCACTTAAAATTTTCTCCAACCTTAAAAGGACTGTTTCAAAATATTAAAAGCACCTAGTTTATGTCTATGCCTCTTAGTATAACACTGACTGGATTGTGTTTGTGAAGTCTTAGAAAGAATTGTGGCTGTAGGTTTTTATATGGCTGGAAACAAGGTAAACCTGAAGAATATATGGGGTCTTCAGTGTTTATATAGTGTGGGGCAATTTTCACCTCAGGGTCTAGCACACTAAAGCTGTTTTTCAGACCCAGACATATTAATATACTCTTCTCCTTAAAAAAGTTTCACAAATACAGATGTTTTAAGTGAAAACAGAATAAATCATGGATCAACCTAAATGAGAGAGGAAAGGCACTATTCTTATATAGATACCCCCCTGCCACTAAAACATCTAAACATTTCTCAAACCTACAGTTTATTCTGTTTTCTTGTACTGTTCCCTTGCCTCAAACTGCTCACAAAGAAACAATAGTAAGAGAAAAAAATGTTTGGAACTGTATTTTTAAGCTACAAGTTCTTTTGGACTGGAAACTGAACCCTGTAATGACCATCAGTGTGGATCTATACTAATGATAACACCAGATGCTCCTCAGAGCCAAACCACAGCAAATCTTTGTTTTTAGCTTATTATTGCATCCCTTAGGAAAGCAGCTACCCAGCCACCTTTCCCTGCTGAACATCTGCAGGCCATCAGTGATAAAACTGGATATGCACTTCCATGGCTAATTAGAATTAGAGAACTGACTGCTGGAAGAACCCATCCTGGTCCATATCACAGTCCATTTCTGCTCTGCACTGTGCAAGGGGTGTGTGGAAACAAGAGAGACGAGGTAGGAGAGGTGGGACAAGAAAGATTTTCAGCACAGGAAATGAAAGTGGGATAGGTCAGCAGAGTCAGATGTGAGATTCTTTTATCTCCTATTTGGAAAGGTAAACTTTAAAGGTGACTTTTAAGTGTTTCTTTTTCTCTTCATCTCACAGCAGAAATCTTGGGGTTATAGAGTTAAATCTAGATAGAAATTTAAGGCAACAACACAGAAGAAGGAAGAGAAGGGGTAGGAAAAAAATAAGGAACAAAAAAGAAGAACATTTCCTCTTGTTGAAGTCCCAAAGAGTTAAGAGGCAAAATTATCCTTTTTAGAAGTTGTCTGCTGGGAAGACAACTTAACCCTGTGGTCAGCAGGCCCTGGTTTTACACTGCACCCATAATAGTTACACAGGCATCCTGAGCCAGGGCCAGTGTTGCCACATCTTTAAAGACAGTTGACAGCTAAAAGGAGGATACTTTAATTGAGCAGGGTTAGCTTGTGAGTGAAGTTTTCCATGTTACTCTGTGTGTGGTTTGAGACTGGCTGGGTGCAAATGCAGCCAGTTTTTCAGAGGGTTTACTAGCTCACAATGTTTTTTAACGGGCAAGAAAAAGCAGTGTTTTGCTTGGGAAGCTATTTTAGTGTGCCCTTAGTGGTTTTAAAATGATCCTCACAGCAACAAAGGGCATTTTTCCCCCTAAAAAAAGGAAAAAAAAAAAAAAAAAGACCTCCTACCAAAAAATGTGGGATTTCTAGTCTGTTGTTTCAACACACTATACAGAACAGCTTCTAACAAGTGATTGGAAAAAAACAGTTAAAAAAATTATCCCAACAAGACTGGATATAGAAGCATTTAAGTCATGATATTATTTCAATTGTAGGATTATACACAGATATACAGATCAAAGACGGAAACTATGATTCGGTCTTATGCTCCCACTCTTCCCTTAATTAGCATTTTCACCTCTGTGACTTTTCTCAAGTGCACTTCTGTTCCACTGAGCTTTTCTAAAAAAGCCTACGTAATCCAAAGACTCCATGATACAATATCTATATTTATAGTTACTGGACATATATTTATATAAGGAAGGAGCTATTAACTGCAGAGAGGCAGGGACAATGCAAATGACAACAGCATATGTTTGGGATCTTACCAGTAAGCCAGTAATGTTCAGAAATGTCAGTTCTGATGTAATGGTGGTCGTGAGAAGGGCCCAGAGACCGTGTCAGAGCAGTGTCTTTGCCAAGGAAATCAGAAGCCGTTCCAGCATAAAGATACTCATCTGCAAATGAAAAAGAAATAGGGTTCCTACATCTGTGGCACAAAAACATTTAAGACTATTTACATTTTGTTGGGTGAACAACACCTGCGTATAATTGGTCTATAAACTAATTATATGCTTTAAAATATTATTGGGTCATATTTTAATGGGTTTTTTTGGTTCTGTGAATTTACTCACATTTAAATGAGAGTGATAGTTGCAACTACATGCCTGAGAAGTAACATTTCAATTACTAGAAGTAGTAGGAGTAATTAGTCAAAGCCTAATTTTCAGATCTTTTAGGCACTCAGAAAAGTAAATTCCCCAGGTTTTAATGGGTATTGGGCTCTTAAGGGTAGAAAGGTCTATTTAATCTGAACACCCTGTCCCATGCACAGGGAGCCATGGTGAGGGCATGGCACCTGTCCATTCCAGCTACCTCCTGTGTCCCAGCACTGCCATGGCCCTGATGGCTTTGCTGCTCCTGAGCTAGGAAAACAGGACGGATGCTTCCCTGCTGGAATGTTGCAGCTTGGCCCATTCCCACAGCAAGGCTCTCCATCCAACATTTAATTCACAAAGAGGAATTCAGGCACAAATTCAGGGAATTTGTGTTAATGGCAGGAATATGGCTACAGACCCAAATCATCATAATTTTAACACAGAGAGGTTTCACTAAAATAAATGCACATCTTGCTTGAATAAAGCAGCCAAAATTTGCCTCACAAGGACACTACATTGTGCTGTGAGCTTACTGCAATTGCAGTCACTATCTGCTCTTCTGCCCCTTTTGTGGGCAGTGAAAATGCTAAGAAATGCACAATATTTTCTGTTTTCCTTCAGATGTCAGTGCTTTTTCAAAAAGAAGCAAAGAAACAGTATCACTGTGAACTTTTTTTTTTACCATACAGTGCCTTTTAAATACTCTTTTTTTCTGCAAAATAGCAAGCTTTATTGGTTGGAAGAGGGTTGTTTTTTGGGGTTTTTTTTCAGAAATAAATCCTTAGAATTCATAAAAACAAAAAAGTTCATGTTCATAAATTGTAATCTTATAAAAAGCTATATGATACATAAAAATCCCCTTCCACAAGTCCCTTATCCAGGTTTTCTGATATTCCTGGGTTGAAACATTTCACAAGATCTTTTAAAGAAAAGTCTTTGTTGAGAGTGAATGCAGAATAAATACCATTCAACACTGATATTTGTGCTTTCATTTGCGAAAGATGTAAATGCACTTAGAAAAATAAGATCAAGGGGAAAAAAATCAACAAACCAACCCACAACCCATGATCCACAAGCACTTTATTTGTCCAAAAAAGATCTATCATCTTTCTTTTTACCTCATTATTATTGTTACTTCTGTATTATTTCTATGACAGTTGTGGAAAGCACATCTTTCAGACAGCATGTTGCCTTTGTAAAGAAACAACAGTGCATTCTGAAAGGTATTTGTCATAATGAGGAATGGGCAGGGTAATTGGTGTTTGCTAACTGACAGGCACTGGGTGATTGATACATCTGAAGGACCAAAAGAAATTCTCCATCCTTGCTCTAGGCTCTGCTGACAAGGCATTTCCAACACTTCTCTTGGCATTTGGTATCTCTCGTTCCAAGTTCCTGTTATTCCCGAACAGTTTTGGTGAGTGGTAATTTGTAACAGAGGATGGATGATGAGCAGGTGATTTTTCAGTCAAAAAACCTAGTTTTTCAAATTTATTCATGGGACTTACTTGAAGTGATATGTCATGTTGTACTCAGATTACTCATTTCTACAAAGAATGAAAATTACTCAGTTGCATTAACTTATATATATGAGTGAAAATATAGTCAGATTTTGCTTAGCTCATAAATGTATAACTGAATAAAAAGTGAATTGAAGCATCTGAAGGTTATTAGTAATCTTTATCGCAGTTTGGCAGATAAATAAAAGTAGATAGAGAGAAGTGAAACACCAGGGTTACTCTGCTCATTAGTGACAGAGATGGGAAATGATCTCACCTGAGCTCCAGGGCAGCATCTTATGCTTGAACAATACTGCTCTCCCAGTTCACTTGGGAATATGGTAAGCATCCAAAGACAGACCAAAACAACATTCTCTGGTCAGGCCTGTAACTCTTTATAGTGCTCCTTGTACATTATTGTGAAGCACTTGACACCAGCCACAGTCAAAAAAAGGGACACTCAAATACCCTGACCATTAATTTTATCTACCTCAAAAATTGTTATGTAGCAAAATTCATGTCTTAGGTAGCTAAAAGACAGCAGCTTCTTCATCTCACAAGATTTAATAGAACAGTCAAAGCATGAGAGTGCTACTGAAATTAGGCAATGCTGTAATAAATCACAGAGTTCTGCTGCTTGCATTAAAAAAAAAGTAAAAAAAGTTAAAGTTTCTGGAACTCCATTTTAAAAATAGACTTCATGGTCATTAAAGAGTACTAGGGGTCTCTGAGAAGAATAAGCACAGGCTTTAATCTATTGTTTTTAATAAAGGAAGTCCTGCCCCATCTGTAGGGTCAGAATCACAAATCATCTATCTTATTATCTGAGAATAAAGACTGAACATTAGTCATATTCTTTTTATAACAGAGTGACCGACACTTCAAAGCATTGTCACCACTGCTCTTTGGCTGTAAATGAAAACGTCATGGTGCTTCACTCTTATCTTGTATTCATATGCTCGACGGACAAGTTAAATGAAAATTGTCCAAAGCTATGAACCAAACCATGACAAAAGTAGCTCTTATAGTGATTTGAAATCCAGAGGTCAAGCTGACATTCCTCAGCCCCAAATGTCAGACCACACAGTGCTGTGATGCACGCAGCAGGCAGAGTGCACTATCTTGTTCCTCGGCTCCCGGCTTCAGAAGTGGCTACTCGAGTAAATAGAAACCTCAGAAACGTATTTATGGAAATAGTGCATGTCAGCAGACTTCAAAGGGCAGAACATATTGATAATTGCAGAAAGAGGCCCACAAGGGCTTCAAACACTCTCTGTCCATGTGGGTTTTTTTGTTGTCCTTTTAAAGGAGCAATGACTGGGTGAGGGTGAAACCGCCTTCCTGCCCAGCTGACAGAGGCCTCACAGCCACTCTTACGCCTCTGTTTGCATTGCTGCCCTTCCAGCTCTCTGGCGTCTGCAGCCTGAAGGCTTCTCCAGCTCTCAGAGCACAAACCAGCACTGGAAACATGAGCAGTGCCAGAGGAGCTGCAGCAGTGATAGAGCCCTCACAGGTCTGAGGGCAGCCCCTGGCTCTGGTTGCTCCTTACCTGCCATCACTGAAGCAAACGGCTGCTGGGGATCGAACGGGCATTTCAACCTGCCAGACTCCAGGTTCTGGGTGTCCAAACGGAATGCCATTTCCTGAGAATGAACAAAAATTCATTATCCTGGTGTGGCTACAGAGAAAAACTCACTTTAGCCTGTTCTGCTAAGGTACAAAGAGAAGGTGTGTCAGATTATGCAGCTGTCATCTCAGAATTGATGTTTACAGTCCGTGTCTGTTTTCTATCTGGATTGTTTCACTCAGTGTTTTACTGTATCCTGGTCACTCTACAGTGAAACACAAATCTTTAAAAAGATACAGTTATTTTCAGAAAAGAAGAGATGCATTGTTCATTTCTACTCCAATTAAAAGCTGGATTGTACTTAAAAGGCACTGGCTTCTATTTGGGAAAGTGCTGATAGACTGTGTTGCAACAGGAGACCCTGAAGGGATTCTGGCTGACTCTGAAATTTCTCCAGGGACTGCTGAATAATGTTCACAATAGACACAGTTCAGACCCTTTAAAATAAAAGCAGCATATGCTCTCTCTTATTATTTTTAACAAGGCTAAAGATACAAGAGATATCAGAATAGTTTCTTCCTTGTAGTTTTCAAAAACAGTATGATTAATTCCTGGGCCACAGAACAAGGGCATAAAGGAAGATAAAGAAAACAAGTTATTAAAAAATTATTGCCAATGTTTTCAGTGGGCAATCAACAACTTTATTCTTGTAGGCATCCATTTGAAGCTTTATTATGGCTTTGAATTGCCAACAAGAATTCCTTTGCTTGCCCCTTTCAATGGTTTCCTGAAAATACAGTTAACCTGAAATCCATAGTGACTCCTGCTGAAGGCAAATTGATAGCTCAGAGGACGAAAGTGAACTGCCTGCAGGTATGGAGAGTTCATCTTCAGAACTGTGCTGCTATTAAGAGAGGGGAGATTGTCTACAGAAGTGCTTTTACATATTTTCCTTTAACATGCTTTCCTACCTACAGTGATATTTAAAATCCCACTAGTACTCAGAAATCTAATCAATGTATTATAGACACAAATTTAGAAGCTAGTTTCAAAAAAAATTCAAAACATCTCCATGGTTTAAACTACTAAAACTGGGTGATTTTAATTATTTCAATTATTCCATATCTCTGCCTTGCAAGAGGCCAGAAGAGTACAAATGACAAGCATGTCCAAAGATGGCCACGTAGGATTAGACTTCACAACACATTAATTCAATTCATCCTTAATGCACATCAGATTATAAATGACCAAAGCTTTTCTATGTTATTGAGATGCTTCCTAAACTCTCTAGGCTCAGAAGACAAAAGCCCAGGATATTGAATAATTAAGCTCCTTAAGAGAAAAGAAAAATCAATTCCAATCTGGGAACATAAATTCAATTTCCTCCAGCAATCCTAGCTCGTACAAAATGGAATTTAATCAGCAAAAAACTTGTTACCTTCCCAAACCTGTGGAATATCAAGCAAACCAAATTCTCAGGCTACTGAAGTGAGCACAGGAAGGACACAACTAAACTAAAAATAAGGCTTTTGTTTTTTCTGACAATGCTGCTGTCCCATCGTCCTTTGTCCTAGGACGTGCAACCCTGAGCTGCTCAGAGAACCCTTGCCTTCTCACATGTGAAGAGGCTGTCTGCAAGCCCAGCAGTACTCAGGGGGCCAAGGGAGTTATAGATCAACATCAAATATTTCAGACTTCCCCCAGACAAACTAATGGACACTACCAGGCATTCACACAGAATTAATCTCCTGCTTTCACTTCGGGCAAAGCTTTCAAAGAAAAGAGCATCCCTTGGAGAGCTGTGGCTAACAGCACCAACCCAGCCAAGCCTCTTCTTCACCAGCCAAGAGGAGTTTTGGCAGTGACTCGAGCAATAACAAGATGAGGACTTTAATCCCCTTTAATTGTGTGATCCCGTTGGGGATTTGTACTGCTTCAAAAGCAGTGTCTGCTGCGGTTTTGAGTCACCTGATCCACACTGTTTTCCTCTCTGTTTTCACAGCACTGGCACTGGCCAGGAGAGCACTGTGCAGATCCACCAGCAGCTTTCAAAGGTCAGCAGAGCACTGCCTGGCTTCACAGCCTCCATGAGGCTATCTCAGGGCTTGGCTCTCCCAAGCATCCCACATACTCCTGGAGAGACTGCTAATTACCAGACACTCATTAGCTGTTAATATAACCCAGAGATTTAAATTAAAAAAAAAAAAAAAAAAAAAAAGGAGAGGGAGGGAAAAAAGAAAAAAATTTAAGAGAATGATTTCCTGGCTTCAGTTCCTACAAGGAAACATTTTCAACCGGCTGTCAAACTCCCATCACTGGGTCTATCCTCAGCACCCTCCTGCCTTGTCACATTTATCTAGAGAGGTAGCGGAAGGATGGTGGCTGAAGGGAATTTGGGCCTCCAAGAAGGAAAGGGAAAATATGCCTGGTGTCATTCAAGGCTGATAACTCCGTAGGAGGCTGTAGAAGAGCTACTCTGTCAGAAGAGGCTGGAGCAGTGCTGAACACTGTCCAATCTACCACTGCAGCTGAGCAACCAGGAGGAATGTGGGAGAGGCAGGACTGGGGGACAGTGAGGGGATTAGGAAATACAATACCAGGATTCTTCCTCCATTTCCTCTCACAAGGTAATTGGTCATGTCTAACTGAGACAGACCCCAGTCTAGACTGGCTGCCGGACTGAACAGTCAGACCAAATCCATAATTTCATAAGGTCTGGTGAAAACAACCTTCACAAATGAAGTAGATGAAATGAAGTAGGGCAATGGTAGACTGAATAAGGAATCTTGCTAATGACCCAGAGGTAAACCAGAGCCTTATTCTCTTGCTGAGCGCTGTTCTGTTCCATTCAGCTGTGTATTTGATCATTCAGCTAAGAAATCAGCATGATACAAAGGATCTAAAATTTCAGTTGCTTCAACCAGAATATTTAAAGTAGTAAAGCAAAGAAGTCTACAGAATTATTTCACTGTAAGCCAAATTATACACCATATACCAGACAATACCAGGAGCATTAATGGCTTATTAGGCAAAGAACACCACTGTGTAGATTTCTCTCAGCTTCAGTTTTCTGTTGCACAGGCAGCCCTCTGGGCTGGTCATCTAGCCCACAGACTGTGGGGTACATAATGATGGATCTCAGTATGGGCAAGCACTAATTCCTTTTTTCTTTCATGAGGATCTTCCCTTAATTCCATGCATCAGTGATAGAAAAAGCTAGAATAACTTTAAATGAAATAGGGTAGGTTTAGATTAGATATGGGGAAGAAATTATTCCCTGTGAGGGTGGTGAGGCACCAGCACAGGTTACCCAAAGAAGCTGTGGATGCTCCATCCCTGGAAGTGTTCAAGGCCAGGCCAGATGGGGCTTTGAGCAACCCGGTCTAGTGGAAGGTGTCCCTGCCCATTGCAGGGGAGTTGGAAATGGGTGATCTTTAAGGGCCCTTTCCACCCAAACCATTCTACGATTCTTACTCTGTTTCAGGTTATTCCATTTAGTAACTTTAGATGCCATTTCTTATATTCTAGAATTTTACCCAGCCTGGAAGAAAAGGCTATTTCTATAGCAGCACAGGAAGCCTGCACCACGGGGAAGCAGCCAGACAGGTCACATCTCAACACTGTCTGAGAACAGTGCCAGTGGGCTAAACATAGCCAAGGTGTGATACATATAGGAGTTAAAAAGAGACTCGTGTACTAAGTGGCTGCTTGACACAACACCAGAATTCTTCTGTTGTGGGGGTTAGGTCTCAAACATTTACCACTTAGAATAGAGATTTCTTTGTCACCAGCAAATGAAGACCAATCAGCTGCTAACTTCAGCTCAGGAATATGCCACTAGTGACGGAGGACACCCAACACCTCCTTAGAGACCAGACTGCAACACATTGCAAAGTCCTGAGACGCTGTCCCTGCACTCAGGCTCAGAGACCCTTTTCAAAGTATTTATTTCTCTCATGCACAAGGCACAGGAATCCATCTGTGGACCAAGGGTATATGTACATTAAAGGATAGAACTACGAGTTTCATCTTGAACTCTGAATGTATGTGCATAAGGAAAGCATGTGCAGAAATGACTTACTAGAAAGGAAGACATCTGGGTTAGATGTTCTCTTCACTTAGTTAATCACATAGAAGTGTCATTCCAAAGAACTTTGTGTATTAAGCCTGAGGAAAGTGCTTTGTTCAAAAGTGATATGCACATACCAAATGTGAGAACTAGAGTTCCCGTCTGACCCGCAGAATCCACCATTTACCCCGTTATTTATGCAAGCTGCTGTCAGGTCATTTTTTACACACTCACATAGTATTTTCCAATCTATGATGAATGCTAAACAAGATGAGGGCTATTCCTTGACATGTCAGACTAGTGAGAAAGTTAAATTACCTCTTTGTGAGTTCCAAGTTCAATGTATCCACAGAGAGGGTGAAACGCTCCTGTGCCACAGACATAAACATGGGTCCGGTTGTAAGGCTGAAGAACACGGATAAAATTGGCACATTCTGTCTGTTGGGAAAAGACAGATAAAGGTTACTTTTAATGTTTATTCCTCTTTTTCACATTAAACATTCTACTGGGTTATAGCCATTGCACTGGTGTACTTAAACTCAAAACTACTGTAGCAGAGACTGTTTACAAAGTAGTTCAAAGCTGTGACAACTACAATTTGACAGTGGCTATCTACCAGGCAGTTCATCAATCAGACTTGCAAACCTAATTCTGCTGTAATGCCTATAGCCACAAGAAGCTGCATGCTTACAGCATGGTTTGGAGTGGATCTATTCAGCCTGTGTTGTAGCACACAGCACCTGTCAACAATTGGGCAGAGGTCGCAGAGCCACTGGGTTTGTCGGGCTACCAGTCCTCCTGCCTTTGCTTCCCAGCTCAGGGTGCTGCACATGCTTTAACACCAAAGGTTACATGATCAAAGTAACTGTGGTGGGCTGAAAGGCTCCAACACGCTTCAAAGGGTATGCTTTGTCTCTGCACCAACCACATCTTCCTGGTGACTTTTATTTGGTCATTTCTGAGTCCATTGGGCTGTCCTGGCTCTAGCTGGGCTTGGTCCTTGCTGGTAAGCACAGGCAGCTGCTACATGCTCCAAGGATGATCCATAGGTCGGAGGAAAAGGCTTGTTCAAGATTTCCCCAAAATGAAATTAATACAGAAACACAAAACAAGTACTTCAGAAGGAATATACAAGATCTGTTCACAGGTTCTAGACACCACTTTACACCTAAGTGAGAGTCCAAAACAAGTATTTCCCTCCCAGGACCATTTCCTTCTCTTAGTATAGAAACAGAACAGTACAAATCTTCCATATACACCAGTATAAGAATGTTCCCAGGGCTCAGCAAAGGTGTTGTTTAGGTTTTGACTACTGTAAATGGTAGCAACAAGTTAGAATAAGAAGTTGAAATTCTTCAGGCAGAGAGCTGAGAGTGTTTTGAGCTGTAATCTACCTTGGTAACCATCATGCTGGATAGACACTCGGAGATTTTTTTGGAGAGAAAAGGAAGAAATTTTTATTACAGCCAGGAAATGTTTACATTTATAGTGGGGTCTAGACATATGATGTAATCTGTGGTATGCAAAGCATATAAAAGTTGTATTGTATACATGTATGTACCTTAAATATACTTCCTAAAGAAAATTTGTGGTCTCAGGGAAAAGCCATTCAGTCTGAGATTTTCACTTAACCCTAACTGAAGCTGCCTGCAAATTAAGTTGATTTGTACACTACTCTACTACTCTGTTTCTTTAATGAATTATAATGAAGTTGCATTCAGGACATTCCCGAGAAAAAAGAAGCATTTTAATACAATAAAAGAGGATTTCATGGATGTTTTGACTGATATACACTTCTGAGGAAAGTCCATTTACCTCTCAGCTGCATTTATTACATGAAAGAACAACCTAGCATGATTGCTACCTGCAATGCCGGGGTTTTTCAAGGTATCGGTGTTTAAAAAACAACAGAAATGTGAATTTTTATAATTAAGAAGAAACGCTTAGGACATTAATTCAGAAGAAGTGTAACAAGAGCTTACCAATGCATTTTGTGCATTTAGTAACAAATGCGCAGATATTCATAATTCTCAGCAATAATAAAAAGATATACATCATACTTACATGGGCATCTTTCCCAGCTAATTTGCATAATTCTACCTTTTCTTTTGCTGCAGGCCAGTAAATCTGTAACAGAGTTGAAATAAGACAAAGATTATGAACATTATAAACTGTCCAGTGACTGTAGATTAATTATTCCATGAATAAACAGTTAAAACAGATTTATGCATGTTGATGGACCTTGCCTGTAAATTGAAATGAACATGACCTCAAATACAAGATTCCGTTACAAAAAGTTAAGAGGTTTTAAATCAACCCCCGGATCTTTGTTTATTTCTTCACTGGCTACATGTACTTTTAAAAAGCATTCAGTTAATCTGCCCAGGGTACCTTGTCACCATTATGTGTTTCCCTCAAAGTTATGATGAGCCAAATCATCTGGAAACTAAACTGATTGCAAAGCCAGGCAAATTACATTTGTGAAGAATTTGGGCCAGTGGACTTGGCACGACTGTTATAAAAAAATACTTAGCTCTTTCTGCCAATTTCCAAATGAAAAGAATTAGGTTCAAAAAACCAAGGATAGCTGAAGGGAAATTCGTAGACCAAAAAGTGTATTTGACAGAAATCAACAGTGCATGGTTTAAAAATGTCACCCATCAACATAAACTGAGTTTACTGAGAAAATGAAACAGAAGTATAGAATAGAATTGTGGGCCTTAAATAGCTGGCATTAAATATTGATACTGTTTCCCTTTCTTTTTCCATCTACCCTGAAGAAACCCATAAAATAGGTTTTGACATAGATGAATCCAGATGACAAAATACTATCAGTTACTGTAATCCAAATTATGTTAGTGAAGAAATATCAATGAGCAACAGTTCAGGTTCTGCATCACTGATTTAAATTAAGCAGTCAAAACTGGATGTGATTGAGTACGTTTGATACTATTAAATTTAAAACAGAAGCTAAATACAAATTCTTCTACAACCACTCTGATAAAAATGGATATTTTGTACTTCTAATTTTGACATGCTGAAACTATTGGTATTTCTCATAACTAATAGAAAAAAAACCACAAATCACACTAATTTTTAAGCAAATATTGATTAGTAGATTGCGTCAAGTCCCAGGCACCACTCAGCAGGTCATTAGTAGTCACTGATGTTCTTTTAGAGTAGTCTCCAATCACGCTTTAAAAAATCCTAAATAGCACATATATCAGAATGAAGAATTATTATAATATGCCTTAGAAATAAAAACATCATCAAAGAAGTATGCACAACTCAATGGCACACAAGAGGAGTTGACTGCTGTCATAGTCCCTTTCACCCAGCTGTTGGCACCTTGTAGGATGTGGCTTGACATAAACAGGCTCAGTCCCACACAGGTAAGGAAAGCAAAAAGCTAGTATCCTGTGTCAAGTACCTTTATCACTTCCCAAAACCTACAATCACTGTTTCTCTCAATCTGGAAACACTTTTGGTTTTACTTATTCCTCTTTCATCCCAGTGAAAATGGATGTATTGAATTTCTGCAAGGAAATTAATTTCCACTCAAGTGAATTTAGTTACCTCTCTGATAAAAACCTCTTAGTAGCGATAATGTAGTTTAAGTTACTTAAACCTTAACCCTCTACAACAATATTTACATGGAGTCAGAGATAAGACAGTGTGTAACAGCATCGCATTACTGGAGCAAAAATATGCTTTCCTAGAGCATTTTCTCAGAATGATGTGGTCATAGCACCCAGGTGTGAAAATGCAATCTGAAATTAGCCATCCCAGGGTGTGTGTGTGGCACAGTGCACAGTGCCAGGAAGCACAGCGGAAAAGTACTGGGAATATCATGAGGGGCTGAAGGTGGGTCCAGTCTGGTCTCTGCCTGGGCAGAGTGGGATGAGTCTTGATGGCAACACAGGTTAAGTTTGAGAAGAAAAGTTGATGATAAGCTACCTGATGAGAAGGAACAGAGAGAGGAATGTAAGATCATGGATCTCCAAACACAGCTGGCCAAGGAGATTTGTCTGAGCTGTCCGTTCTCTTGTACATAAACTTTATGCTCAATTTTGCCCAAGAACCCCGAATGATTTACAGGGAAGCCTAGAGGTCTTCAAGGGACTTGGGGGATTTTTAGACAAAGTTCAGTTATCCAATTAGGCAGAAAGGATGTCCCTTTGTAGGCTTTTGAAAATTCCCAGCTCTCTTTGCCAGCCACATGGAAGAACTGGAGGAGTTAAAAAGAGAGACATCTGCATCAAGGCATCAGAAGTGTTAATGGACTAGACTTACCCTCAATTCTTCTACAGATTCCTCCATGGGAGAATTAGTGTTTGTCCTACAAGGCTGAAATACACACACCCCCACTCCTATGATAATTGACCACAGACAATTATATTAAAAAATCAATTGTTTCACTCTCTAGTTACTCAACAGCCTCAGTATTTAGCATTATATAAGGCCACATTAGACAATGAAAAGTGAAGCTAAGCGATCCAACTTGAAAATCAATTTGCAATTATATATGGGGGAGTAAAAGTGATGAGAAATGAGAGGTTCCCAGAAACTGTCAGTTATAAATTGTAATAGATCAAGAAAATTGCATAATAAATAATGAGTCAATGTGCTGAGCAAGAAAGCATTAACTTCATTTTTTACTACAGGACATGCTGTGTAACAGTACCACAGGTCTGGCTCCCTCAAACACTGATACAAGTAACGTTACACATCTGTATTGACTTTTCGGTAGGGGGTGAAATTAAGTTTTACTATTATATTTTAGTCTGATGAGTTACTTAGTTTTACAATATACCAAAAAAGTAAGACTGTCTGCTCCTGCCGTTTCTTTTAGATTTAAAATCATTGAGCTTTTAAATGGTTTGAAGCTTTGAAATTGGTATTTTTCAACTTTTTTTTTCTATTTACATGCTTGTTCACAATGGTTGCAGCTAATTAAAACATTTTTTTTCCCCATATTCCTCAATAAGTAAAAACTTCTAGGAATGGAAACAAAAAACAGATAGCCAGGCACTGTATTTCAAAGGTGATAATAACACTGACTTAAGTTAAAATTATTTTGTGTTACAAACAGTACAAATTATATATTTAATATATTTTATAGTTGCATCTCTATCTGAAATGTCTGGAGAAATCTTAGAATAGCTCAGTAGTTACTGAATTTAAGGCAACAATGCAACTAGTTGGGATATTTGAACTATATACTTATATAGGATTCTTTTCTTTTCTTAATCTTCAGTTTATTTTCTTTTTAAAATAACCGTATCAGAATTCCAAAGGTCAGCTACCATCGTAATTTCCAGATTTTATCTTCTATAGCCCAATTTAAAAAAAAAAAACAAAACAACCTAATCTTACCACTACTTTTAAATCATTTTTCAAATATTTTCTTAAATTTAGAAACAGGAAAGAAATTAAATTCTCCTAACAAATGAAAGTTAATAAGCTCTTTTCTATCAGAGAGAAAGAAAACCTCCCAGGAGTATGAAATTAAGCAGTACATAAGCGTAGGATAGATAAGGTATCACTTTAAAGGGTAGCTGGAAATTGATTTCTGATTAAAACCAAACATTTAAAACCACAAAGGTCTTTTCCAGATCAGGAGCAGCAGATTTCAAAAAGTAACATTTTTCTGTCTATGCATTTTTACTATAAGAAAGGAATGTAAAGGAAAGCAAAAATTTTTAAAAGTATGTGGTTTATATATATTAATTGGTATGTGGATGCTCTCTCTCTCTCGCTCTCTCTCTCTCTCTCTCTATATATATATATATAAATAATAACTGGATCCACCTCTAAGAATTTAGTTTCAGCTGCCATCTGTCATGAATTAGTAATCCTGGTATTTTACTCATTTTTCAGTATCTGTCTTTCTCTATCAGATTTTGTTCCTAAGCTAACACTTCAGACTATAAATCCTTAGGAGACGGGATGAACAAAAATAAAATAGTGAAGACTAATTGCAAAAAAAAATGTTGTGTGAAAGTACAGCTTTATCAAGAATCACTTCTAATTAGGATTCTAAATCTAGAATGGTGCAGGACTACACAAAATGAGTGGAAAACGCTATATATTGTCACAATACGGAAAAGGAAGTTCATAAGCTACCTAAAAAATTTAAAAACCCATTGGTCTTACTTCATCTGTTTGTAAGCTTTCAAAACAAGTTTTTAGTTAGGGAAGAAATAACCTGAGTTTCCAATGAAAATGGAGTGTGGTAGAGAAGACAATATAACTTGGAAAACAGACATTAGTCCACTCTAATATTTTACTTTAATAATCCAGCTGAATTACATTAAGGTGCTAGAGCTGCTCTTAGTCATGCCTCAATTTAAGTATTTACTAAATTGTCACATGGAAACTGATTCAGCTCAGCTGCAAGAAACAGGCACTAGTACAAGCAAAACAATGGTCTGATAAGTAAAGAACTTGAGGTAGAAAGTACTCAAGTTCCTCAAGAAAGAGCGTCAGAGCTCATTCTATTTCATGTACCCTTCAGCGGCCTTGGTAAAAACCCAGAACTCTGCCATAGCCCATGCAGATGACAGAAAGTTGGGAAGCATCACTAAAAAAAGTGGAATTAAATTATGCAGGAAGAATCAAAGGGCTCTGAAGGCCAGGATTTTAAACAGCCGGAGGAAACGGGTATAAAATGCTCATAAATAAATTGGAGTAACATTGAAACATTGGAGTAACAAGGATCTGTTCCACAGCAACAACATTCCTAAAGAAGTTGCACGAAGTATCCCAAAGGGCCACTTACAGCAGCTTTGGACTGGGTTATTAAAGGAATAACTGCTCCATGAGGTAGGTGGTGCTGATAGGAGGGAGTGAGACCAATTGACCAACGTGACTCCTTCCAGTTCCAGGTCCCCAAGAGAGCCATGCTCATGCCAACAGCAAGCACTTGAGCGTCCCATTGAGGCTGTCAGCTTTGAGCAGCCCTGGGGAGATCACTGGAGCCTCTCCCATGCCTGATGCTGTGCACATGCTCCAGCACTTCGGTATCAGTGCAGCCTCTGCTACCAGACAGCCCAAAGTGCTCTGTTGGTGCTGCAGGGAGCACCAGCAGGATGTGTCCCTACCAGGAGTGAAGGACACAGGCTGAATGGATGTCTCAAAACACTCAGACACTGAATCTGGGGGCTGTGAAGAAAGGGATTGCCTCCCTTCCTGTTCTAAAGGAGTAAGAGGTGATAAATGCATTTAGATGAAAACACAGATTCCAAACAGCTGCTTGATGCAGTGAAAGAAGGCCAGCTTTCTTCCCTTGTTTCATTCTATGTACTAGGTATTCATCATACTGATGCTTGAGGGATGGTATGCAATAAAATTACAGCTTTCTGGGCATCAAAATGTCTTATTAAGGCTTTCTGAAGCACGTACACTATAACTCAGAAGCTTAGGCTCACTGGTATGGGTAAATTTGCCATATGACAGTCCCAACTGCAGTTTCCAAAGAACAAAGCCAGATTGAGTTGTAAACCCTTTGTCATGTTGGCATATGCAATATACTCCCCCTGAGAAACTCTTCTCCATGAAAAACTACCCCCATGTGTGAAAAAAAAAAAAAAAGGATTCATGACTTAGTTCAATGGGACCATAAAACAAGTACAGTAAAGAGAGCAACATGAGCCAAAGAGACTGAAGTAAAGCAGGAGACAGTCTAATCCCAGTTTTGTTATTGCCTTACTCTATGTGACAGTCAGGTCTCAATTTTCCCACCAGTAAAATGACAATAATGTGACTTTCTTTTTTTAATTTTTTTTTCTTGATTTTCTGAAGAACTTCGTAATTCACAGCTCAAAAATCAAAAGCAAAGAACAACAGTAAGATCGAGGAGCACTGAGAAAACATACGATAGTGATCCAATAAGAATGTCACCCTGCTGCATAAGACAATATCACAAATGCCATGCCCCAATGCAATAAGAGTGGGTGTTCACGGATTGCACCCTGAGAACTGGGGTATTTGTCACTGCTGTATACTGACCTCAGGTCACTTCATTGAAAATTACTGCAAGCACTAAAAACTTACTGAATTTCCCAGAAAACACTGGAAAGAATTTAATGCATTCTCTCTATTATTTCATGGAAAACAAAGAGTGTTACAATTATCACATAAGCACAGAATATTCGGAGTTGGAAGGGACCCACAAGGATCATCGAGTTCAACTCTTAAATGAACGGTCCGTACAGGGACTGAACCAGTGACCTTGACATTATTAGCACCATGTTCTAACCAACTGCACTAATTAATAAGAAAATGATCTGATTTTAGCACACCATACTCGTATACCAGTTGTTCTCTAAATATCTCACATCTGCTGCATTGATGTGGGCAGTATGGAAGTCCACAGCTTGGGGAACTGGATGGATTGTTCTCACACACAAATCCTAACAGGAACATTTCCCAAGCAGGTCTTGTAACTGATTCCCACTGTAATTGCTGTACTATGGAATTCAATATTTTAAAGTCATCAGCAAACAAAGGAAGCCAATCCATCTAAGCTCCTCATCTAAATTTCTCCCTGTATTTGAAAACTAACCAGGCTGTCCTTAAAGTTTTTTCATCTGGCTTTCTTTATAGCAGTTTCATCAAGATTTAGCTTACTCCCAGAAATACTTAAGAGATCCTTAAAAGCCAAGAATGTATCCTTAATCTTGTTTACATCTGCCACAGACCTTTACCTGTGGTACTATTTTCCAAACTGCAACACACGTCTAGGAAATAAACTGACCAGAATTTCCATCTCCAACTATTTAATAATAACAGAAAATTGGATCTCTGATAGATATAATCTGATGTAACAGGAAGGAGGAAAGAGAGAATATTAGGCTCGTTTCAAACTGATTTACAACACAGCAGGAAAGCCAGTGTCAGTGTATGACATTCTTTATTTTCATGGTGCTGTCAAACTGAGTAAAATGCACGGGAACTCAGAGAAAATAGAACTTGTGTATTTGGAAGACACATTCATAAGCTGGCGGGTGGCTGTTAGAGTGAATCCTCATATTAGAACCAAATAGGCTTTAATATTTCATCTGCCTGGGACAAAGTGACATCTCCACATGCTCCAGTTCTCCTCTTAAACTGTGATCTCCAACACAACTTAAATAGCAGCAAATACTTCCAGCCTCAAGAGTTTTCTGAAAAGTGCATTTTCATGTGTGTTATAAGCACATGTGAAAGCTTCAAGAAAATAGACCAGCTGCTGATTTCATTTACACTGGATTAAATCTTGAAAGGCTCCAGTGCTTCTACACTTCATTTTCCACAGTGTAACCACAGCAGACTTCTGACTACTGTCTGTTTCTCCTAAAAGGAAACCATACACCAGGATTTTTAGGGTAAATGGCATTGCTCCTGACATGTTTATCACTTCACACTAAAAACAAATCCTACCTTTGAAAAGTCAATGACCAATATAAGCAAATGTTTTCAGAGAGCAGGATACTGGCTATTCTTTATAGCTAAACACACATGGGTAAAATACAAAAATGACAGCGGATGTTTATGGAAACATAATTTATGGCAACAATGCAAAAGGAAATAACAGAGACACTCTCTTCCACCTAGGACTGCTGTTATTCTGGATTCATACTGCTTTCTTCACGTCTTGCTCCATCTGTTATTTTGTGTCTGTAAACACTTTTCAAAAGCTTTCACTTTGTCTACACAGGTGCCTAAATCTAAGCCTGTCAAACAACTTCATAGAGTAAATACCTCAGCAGTAACACCCCTCCAAGGGCTAGCAAGCACAAAGATATCACCCCTGCTTCTGGAAGCCCCCAACCTGAAGTTTCACTGGGTTTATCCTAGATTATCTCAGCCCTGATGCCCCACTTTTGTATGTTTAAATATCTCCAGGGGTTTCCACAAGACTCTTTGGCCTTCAATTATGTTTTCTGGCAAACCTTTTCTTCTGACAGGTCAAGAAAGCTTCACTCTCACACTGTCTGCAGTTTTGCTGACAGGCAGGAAGCAAACTTCCTTTGAGCTCTAGAATAAGAAGCACATATTTTTTAAGAAGGATCAATCTTGGTATTACTGTGTTTCAAGGCTGCAATAAACACCTCAGACTCAGTGTGTATTCCTGAGGCTCAGCCCTGATGGCAAGAACCAAAGCTTCCTTTCAGTACTGGCTAAACTCCCACTGGGCTCATTCCTAATTGAGACCCTGCTTATATAGACTGACAGAAAGTTTCTCAGAGCAATGAATGTAAAATTCTGCTCCTGTATCTCCAGGGTACTATTTTACATAAATATGCATATGCATTTGCATATATGTTCCCCTTCCTGCAGAGGTGGGTGGGTCACACTGCAAATAGTGCTGAAATACAAGCCCAATTGAACTGCTGACAAGCACTGGAGTTAGAGAAAAAAAAATATGTGCAGCTATTTCACAAGCACTTATCCAGCAGATAAATATATATTTATGCATATGTATATTTTCCCCTGTAAAATACAGATAATAATCAATAAAAGAGGGCATTCAAGGATGTCTCAAGACAGATGCACATGCCAGAAAAATAGTAGCAACTACAAACCGAGGATGCTCCGAGCGATGATCATTTGTGACCCAGAGCCAGTGCACACTGGGACAGATGAAAACAACTCGTTTCAAAAGCTGCTATTGGGGATCTGACATGTTTATCTATTTGGCCCACATGGGGCTGTGTCTTCTAGCACTGACAGCTCCTGCAGGTTGGCAGCTTTTCAAAAGCTTGTCAGGCCTTGATAGCATTCCTATTCCCGCGGAGCTGGGCGGGTCAGGCTGCGGATCACACCGTGATAATGGCGCGGACACGTAACCCCGCGTGCACTGCTAGCACAGCCACAGAAAGGGGCACCACTGCCCTGCAGATATTTACCCCTGTTTACCCAGCTGACAGCATGTTGTGTTCTGTATTTATTTAGCTTAAGGAGTAAAAGAGAAAAAGCTTTAAGCTAATTGACAAGAAAATCTGATGTACAAAAGTACTGTTTCCAGCAGGATCCCAGAGCCCGGTGTTCCCACAGAATTCCTTCTCCATTTTTCCAGCCTCTCACGCTATTAAACATCCTTTTGTTTTACACAGCACTTCTGATGGTAACAGCACAGAGGTCTTCAGTAGAACTGCTTTCTCTCGCTGACCATCTTTACTTTACTCATAGAAAAAAGTCACAAGTCTTCCAGTTTGCAAATAACTTGCAGAATTTGTCAGTCATGTGAGGATCTTTCACAAAAAGACTGTGGCACTTGAAAATGCCACTCCAGCAACAGGAGCTAATGGCTTCTGTACAGGAGAACTTCAGAGAAAATATATCCCTGCTACAGAAAGATGATTATCCATTGCTAAACTTTATATTATATATTTATTGACTATAATCACTTTAGCTTTCTGCATTTGCCTGCCATTCTGGAAGACTTGCTTATTACACTGTGGTACTTACTGCTGTCTTATAATGAGGTTTGCAAGCACTGGAAACCGGACAGATTTTTTTCAAGCTGCCAGCTAAGGAAGTTTTCAACCTATTACACAATAAATTGAATAAAAACTACAATGATTTAAGAAACTGGGACTCCAGCAGAACTATTGATTTATTTCATAAGGAAAAATACACCAGGAAATAAAGCTATAACTTAATATATGTAAGTCAAATTAAGTAATTTAGGTAAATAAATAGGCTTTAAAAAGGAAGTTATTAAATTATATGTATGTGTACATTAGAGAAGGGAGCAGGATGCAATGCTTTGGATGCTTCTTTGAATACTATTCCAGAAATATCTTAATATAGACCTAAAACATAATCTTGCCAAGTAATTATATCCACATATGAGAACAAATTATTGGGGATTCTGACTTGGCTTTTGGAGGTATCAGTAGCTCCTAACAAAACAAATATCTGAAATTGAGAGCTTTATTAAAATAAGATGAATCTACCCAGCACAGAGCATTCTAAAGTTCATGTTCAGTTTTGTTTTAAAAAAGAAAACACTAAACTATGCACAATCTTGTATTCTAGTCTCAAAGTTGTTATACTTCTCTCACCCCCTCAGCTTGCTTTTAACACTCCTTCCTCAAAGTCATTACTAAATCACACCATTTATAGGCAGAAACTTAATATTCTAATCATTTTCTACTCATTTTAGAGGCTGTGCATAAGCAGATTATTTTTTCCAGACGACTCGTACTCCAGAGCAGTACAAAGGACACACTTCAAACCCTTGTAGTCCCAACATGTGTGGTTTCCTCACACTGGGAAAGCCTGGAAGCGAGCCGCCTGGCCCGGTGCCAACCCAAACTAGGGTCAGTCTAAACACAGCACCGGCAAATGCTACTTTGTGACACTTCACTGCTACTGTACAGTATCCTCTAGCATCCTCCTCAGCCGCTGAGATTTATGCATAGCTCCTCAGGCAACTTCCTTCACCTCATCCCTTCCCGACCCTGACAAGATTCAACCAGCCAAGCAAAGTGGAATTAAAGAGAAACACTCATGTGACATTGCCTTGTGTTACCTGGGCATTTACACAAGGAGAAACATTTGTAAAGTTGTTGAATGCCCATGGAGGCCTTGGAAATCATCACACCAGGATCCTCTGCAAGGCTTCTCAGTCAGTTCATCCCAGTTAAATATATTTTGCTTCATGTGTGTTTTTTTTCTGAAAAGTTACATATTATCTGAATAGATAATTAGTAAACTATTAGATTACTATGAAAAGAAGTAGAAATATTTGAACCTGCACACATATTTAGTCTAGATATGCAAGTGGTTAGAAATTTTCTTCCCTCCTTTCCAGTTACCACAGATATGTAAGCATACATTCTCTAGTCATCTTAGGAAATGCAAATTTCCCTTCCAATACAAAGTGAGTCCTTTCCCTGTAACATGTATACCACTGTTTGACTGCAGGTTAGCTCTCCTGGCTGTGTCTGTGTTCTGCTCCTCCTGGAAAGCACAAGATCCAAAATGATCAGCAGTGCTTTGGCCAAAGGGAAAATGTCACCAGCTTGGACTGAGGGGTGGCTCACCCAGGGTGCCACCACCTCCAGCAGGGTCTGGGCTTATAAAGCCCCACTGAACATAATGGGAGGTGACAGCACTCAGCATCTCTCAGGAGGCAAGCAGCATCCCACAGAAACAGAAGTCTGCTTTCCATACAAACAAAACTTGTTTTCTACAGAAAGCCTACACCAAAAATCAATTTGTAGTCTGAATATTTGCAATTATAATTAGCAGTGCTGTTATTAATGCAATATCCTAAGGGGGTGGTGGATTTTGAGTCAATTACTGAGATGACAGAAGCCAAGGTAAGTGCTTGATAAAGCATCCCAGGAAGAAATTTCCTGAAATAATCAAAATCTGAGTTGTACAAAAACTGGCATGTGCAGCATTGCTGAAGTCAAGATGAGGAACAAGATATTCCACCTGGTACTGTATCTCTTCTATACATAATGATAGCAAGTGTTGCTCTCAAACATGTGGGCAAAAGTCTCTTGTTCCACCTGTTCAGCCCCTGCCTGCAATCACATTAATTCAGGGTCAGTTACCTCTTCAGAGCTGGCAGCAGAACGCAGTAATTTAAAACCCCCTTCTGGTCCCTAAAGAAAATACCAAACACAGCTGAGAATTCAAATTTTCTTCATATCTGGAAGAAGCAGGAAACCAGTTTTCATGTGTTCCCGTGCAAGCATCTGGTTTTCACTCATAGCAGTCAACTGTGCTTACAAAAGCTCCAGTTCACCATGTCTGCTAGAAATACTGAAGGCTAAATTGTCATCTTATTATCTCAAGTTAACACATTGTCACTGGGCATGGGCAAGGGACTACAGCAGATCCCAGTGGAAGCTTCTCCTATCACTAGTAATTCTAGATATTAACAGAAATGCTAAAATTGCCACTTACATTTCACTATAATTTAAACCATCCAAATTGCCTCTGCTCTGTTCAGTATTACAGTAAAGCAATCCCAGTGATGCCGGGAAGCAATGAAAGAGCTGTCTTCAGTTATTTCCTCCCAAACACTTTTGAATGAGGAGGGTAACCATGACCAGAGGAGTTGAGAAGTGAACACTGAGCTACATTTTTCCTGTTTGCTGACATTTTGATGCTATTTTCATGTACTGTAGGGCTCTTCCACACAGCTGATCTCTTCTAGGTAATCAGTCACACAGGGCATCGTATCATGTGAGAAATTCAATTGATTAAAGGTAATACGTGTAACTATGGGAAGTGAGATTATCAAGTCTTGGTAAATTGCATTGCACAACGAAATCTGCAGTTACCCAGTGAAGAAATAAATAAATAAAACCACCACGCAAACAAAACATTCTAACAAAATTTAACTTAGGAGATAAAATCTGTGGAAAATGCACTGACCTTTTTTACATTTTTGTTTACATCGACCAAGTTGAGCTGGAAGATGTGGTCCTTTGCCCCGACTAGCAGCCGACCCCTCTCCTCATCTAGCAGCAGGGTTCGAAAATCAAACCCCTCTGCTGAGCCCAGGAATGGGATGCAGCTGTTTGAAAGCAGCAAGTCTGTGGGAAAATGAAGAATATCTTTATAATCAAAATGTTTATATATGACTCATCAGTGTCTTTTATAAATATATGCATGGAGTATACCAGTGAGATAAGTGCAGTCTTGGAGCATGTCCTTCCAGAGTCATAACACAGTTCCTGTTAACTTTGGGGTTCTCTGGGGTTGTCTTTACATCCAAATTGGGTAATATTTCTTTCACAAAATATTTTTCTCTATATATTTTTTAATAAATTATCTGTATGGCATAAAAGAATCAGAAATTCAACATAAATTAGAAACCACAGAAGACAGATCTTTGCAAAATGCGTGCTATATCTTTCCTTCATTCTAAGAAAACTAATTACGTTTATATTATCATACTCATGGATACACATGCTCAAGGATCAATACCTCACCATATTTGGTGCTCTAAATATAAAGCAGCAAAGAAGGTCAATGCCAGCCAAGAATAATTAGGAGCAGGAAATAGTGGGTAGGTACATTTGAAGATCATCCAGTTCAACTCCCTCAGTATGAGGAGGATCAGCTTGGTCGCAGCCCCACCTAACATTGCCTTGAACATGTCCAGGGATGGGGTACCCACAACTTCTCTGGGCAACCTGTGCCAGTTTCTGACCACTCTCATAACAGAAAATGTCTTTTTTATATCTAGTTTCTATCTACTCTCTCCCAGTTTAAAATTACTGCCTCTTTTCCTGTCACTAAAGGCCTTGGTAAAAAGTCTTTACTCATCTTTCTTACAAGCGCCCTTTATATATTGAAAAGCTGCAATAAGGTCTCCTCAGAGCCTTCTTTTCTCCTGGTAGAACAACTCCAAACCTCTCAGCCTGTCCTCATGTGGAAGGTGTTACAGCCCTCTGACTATTATCAGGGCTCTTCTCGTGATTAATTTCAAGGTCCATGTCTTCCTTGAACTAGGTGCCCCAGAACTGAATGTAAGACTGCAGGTGGGTCTCACCAGAGCAGACTGTAGGGGCAGACTCCCCTTCCTCTACCTGCTGAACACAACTCCTGTGGTACAGCCCAGGGTACAGCTGGCTTTGCAGGCTGTGAGCACACTTTGCTGGCTCATATCCGTTTTTTCATTCATCAGTATCCCCAAGTCCTTGTCGGCAGGGCTGCACTCAACCTGTTCTTCACACAACCTATTCATCATCCAGTCTGTGTTGATATCAAGGACTACCCTGACCCAGGTGTAGAATCTTGCACTTGGCCTTTTTGAACTTCACATGGTTTACTCAAACATAATTTATTCCAGTTCAATGAGGATGGTGTAGTAAGGGGAACATCCAGTAGTAACGCCTCTAAGATCTTTATTAAAATCAAACATTTGACACTAGAGTTTTACTGTGAATTAACAGCTTCAAATCACTTTAAAAAGGTAATTAAGAAAAAAAATGATGCTCTGTGAAACTAATGAAAGAATCTATAATGCTGCAAAAAAGCTAAAGGGCTGTAAAATAAAAAATCTGTAACGTTCTGCCTAATGAATACTCTGTGGACGTAATTCTGGATGAGGACACAAACAACATACAGAAAAGAGCACAAGGATAGTTAAGTCTTGTTGGGTAGTCATTACTTTGAGGAAAAGAAAATAAACATGTGAATCAGCTCTTCCACAAGCAAATTCTCCAAGCTAAACTATTTGAAAATCATCAGACAGAAAGGCAAATCCTGTATTTAACTGAACATAAAATTAAGGGTATTCCCACCTTCCTGGCACTGGATGGACAATGTAGCATTCCTGCTAGAAAAGGCAGACTTACTGCAAAAGTTATTGGCACATCCTGATCATGATGAAAATTAGAGTCAGTGTTTTAGAGAAAAAGTATTGAATGAAATAAAGGGGAAAAAACCCCACCCAAACATTTTTCTCCACGGTATCTCAAAAAACCATGGCAAGAAAAGATTAAATTCTGGTGCTGGCTAATAAACAGCACCCTGAGAGGAAAAATATTTTATCATTATTAATCTAACTGGAATATAATTATGACAATTTTTTTTTGGCTCAGTCACCTCTATTTAAGCTTGTGCGTGTTTGTCTGACTCAGTGCAGGGTGTTGTTAAGGTACAATCTGAAAACAGATTGTCATGCATTGCCACTCCTATTCCCTTAGGTGAGATTTATTTGGCAGTACTTTGGAAAAAAAAATCCTGCTTCACATTGAAAAACTATATCCAACGCTGGGCACTACACTGCTATACACCAGCACTGTCCTTTCTCACATACTTTTTGTGAAGACAAAGATGTCAGGGTTTGTTTTCTAAACTAGTAACACTTTAAAAGATCTGTTTATTAATTGCCAGCAAGATCATTTAGGAGCAGCTTATGGGTAACATGGCACTATAAAAACCTCAATCCTCACCTGCAGGAGACAGGTAACTAACATACAGAATATGAGGGAAAATTCCTTCCATCTGCAGCTGCAGGAATTTGATCTAAGGAAAGATAAATGATATGCTTATGCAAATACTCCAAAGCATTTTCCCTGCTTAGAGCCATGAAAAGCATGGGCCTTTACAAGAGTGTCAGTTGCAAAAATATGTGGATTTGATTCTCCACATACATGAAGGATGATGACAGAGACTGCTCTCTACTTCCCATTTCTCTCTTATTTGAAAGGAATGATCTCTGAAGAGGCCATTCCAAATGGACATTTGTCATCTGTTGTTTAACAGTTCTAGAATTTCTCAGTAAAAACACCCACCTAGAACAGCTACAATAGTGAGCAAAGATGCTACCTCATGATTGAAATGCCCAAGTGGGAATGAGCCCTGTCTAATGCCTTGTACAATCATTCATTTCACTACATCATAAGAAAAACATCTAGAATATTCCAGATTGAAATGACAACACTACACACTCCTTTCTTACTGACACAGATGACAACACAAGCTGCAAAGTGGTGAAGAATCAGGTTTGGTCAGTTATTTACTATTGAAAACAGCTTGGAAATAGGACTCAGAGCATGACTGCTGGTAGGATTATAACTGTAACATGACCTAATAAAATTTCACAAATAAACGTTAACAGAGGGCTGATTAAATTGCAGCCAAATTAATCATTGTTCTCACTCCATAAAACAACACAATCCAACCTTATGCATTGAAATTTCCCTTCACAGAGAGACATATTTAGTATCACCAAGGACATTACACTGGAAAAATTTACTGTGAAAAGCACATTTCCCATTGATTTTCAAGCTTAGAGCAAGCTGTAGATTTGAATCACTGCATCTCTGTAGGCTGACTAACACAAACCAGCATTCTCACAAGGCACAGTAACAAAGTTAGTTATGGGGATGGTCTTTCATGAGTAAATGTTCAGCACTCAGTGTTATAGTCCCTATTTGCTGTTTTCCTCAAAATTAAACAGTTTTTTCCCTGCCTGGTGATTAATTAAGCATCCAGCTAACTCCCCCCCCGGGTTAATATTTCACTGCTGAGTGGCAGAAGTTGGAATAGTGACTAGGTTTTAATCGTTCAGCACAGTATCTCAGTGGACTTGGCTTACAACAGCATGATCATTGCTTACTTAAAAAATCTCCAGCAGCAGACCCACAGAAAAAAGCCTTCAAAAGTAAAAACGTCATTCTGTTCTGATAACACGTATTTGCATTTCAAAAACATATTTAGACTTCTTAGCATCAAGTCACGTGTGTGGTGACCATGCTACCATTCCTGAACTCCAGCATGGTGTAAGAACACAGCAATGTGGAATCACCTTGGCTGAGACTCAGATATTCCCTTTGTGACCAGTTAAAACTTTGTTTAATGACAAGCCACACCTAAATTAGCAGAAAAGAGAACATCTCAACCTCTTTCAAAGCAGTTACACCTAATGACACCTTTGAAGGACTCTGAAACTAAAGGCTGTATAATTTTCATATACAGCAAAGAACAAAGGTCTGATCACTTTCCTTTAGGTAGGAGCAAGTCCTCTTTCATGTTGGAGAATACACGTAAAGATTTATGTGGGCATTGTAGAAATTCTCAACAAAACTTTTGAGATAAAGAAAAGTATTTATGACATGACTACAACAATTTATCCAATTCCTAAGGTATCCTGAGTTTAAAATTGACCACTTAACCCCAGATGTATTGATACAAAGGCAGAGAGAATACATCCAAACGACTACTAATCTCTACTATGTATTGCAAGAAGCAAATTATATTTTGTTTAGCTGCATCTCATGATGAACAAGGCTGTACATGCTAAGTGGTTCTCAATGCTATTAGGCCTATTAGGCCTGGTGGAAGAGGTAATAGTCATAGCACAGCAGGGCGTCCCCACAGGGATACAGATAACCAGGAATAGAGAAAACATGACCTTTTCTTGTCACAATTTTGTGTCAAAGCCTTGGTTATGAAAAGCCAAAAAAACAACTATGTATTAAACCACAGGTATTGCAGTCAGGGACTTGTCTGTTCAACTTTTAGGACTGAATTGTACCTCAGGAGCATATAAAAGTGACTCTGTAAAGAACACTTTTCCAAAGATTCCAAAAAAAACCTCAGGAGTACTCTGCTGAAAAATTTCAGGCACTTCAGGGCATTTTCACATCAAACTTCAAGCATTTCTATGAGAATGCTCAAGAGACAGAAGAGTTAAAATATCTAACATCTCATTTTGCAAAAAATCATTATTTCTAGAAGGGGTATAGGAAGGACATTCCCTAAGATACAGAGGGTTAAATATAAAGAATGACACATTTCAGGCAATTTGAGATACTTGTCTCCTTCTATTAATATTTCAAATATAGATATCCAAATATTACTGAGAAGCAGACAAGCAACTATGGTAGGGTAGTTCAATTCCCTAAACTAAGGGTAACTTTGCAAAACAGTTATACACTTAAAAAAAAAGAGCCAGACTCCGTCTTTAGGTTAACTGTTTATTTATTAAAGAAAGCAACAACTGGAAACAGGGACCTGGCACATGCCCAAGGTCCCCAGTGACAAAGAAGACTTGAGTTAAAAAAACAAAAAAAGAAGACTGCAACAGGTGATGGGTGCTCCTTCCTTCGGTCTCCCCGGTGGTGTCCTTTTATAGCCTCCAGGTGGATCCAAATCATCTCTATTCCAATTGGCTCCCGTCTAGGGGTCCTGATTGGTCCAACCCAGCGGTGCATTTCTGTCCAACCATTTTGTAACTCCGGCGAGTGATTGGCTGCCGAGCTGCACCAATGCAGTTCTCCAGGACGTCACTCCTCCGGCCCAAGCTCCCTCCTGCTATCACCTCTCAGCTCCGCCCCGGTGGTCACCCATCACAAACTGAAAAACCCAAACTCCAAACACAAACCCAGCCTGAACAACCCCCCCAAACAACAACCCACAACTGTTCCATTCCACTTAATTCCCCCACAACACCCTGACAGCACTAAAGGACCTCTGGAAGGAATGCTAATAAACTAGTCTCATTAGGAAAACTTTGGCTACCTATTCTCCTATAGTAAACCTTACCTACTAGCAACTACATCCTTACAAAACCATTAAAGATACAGCTAACCGAACAACTACATTAAGTCCCTAACAGGAGAGGTTTCTGTCTTCCAGGTGTTCCATGCAACCTCTACCAGCCTGGTTGTCTTCTGTGAGGATGTGCAGGTGGAGCCAATTGCTGTCTCACAGACAGCAACACCATTGTTGTAACTGGGATGCGAAGGGCAAGGCAACTCTCCGATGTGCCTGCATGTTGCTTTGTTTTCTGCCTGTGCAGAAGTTTTCTCACAGCCTTCTGATGTAAACAAAGTGTATCCTTGGAATGTTTGCATTCTTCTCCTCTGAGGGAAGAATTGACTGATGGTCATGTCCACCACACAAGTTGAGAGGTGGTGACCTCTCTAGCCAATCTTTGAACTTCTGTACAGGCAGAAAACAGGACAACACCTGCACAAGAAATCCATGCATCCCTGTGCTGCAGCATCTTCCTTCCTTCCTTGCGCAGGAGCAGGAAAGCAGTTTCAGAATTGCCAGTGACAAAAGCACCAATGATGCAGTGTTCATGTGGTTTTGAGCCACCCTCCCCCAGCACAGCTCTGTGCAGGGAACTCCTCTCAGTGGCCGGAGAGCAGCACCCAGAGGCGAAACCGCAGCTGACCATACGCTTGCATGGCCTCTCTGTGGGCAGCTTCATCTTGGGCCAGGTGCTCAAAGAGGTTGAGCGGCTCAACCTTTGGCATTGCCGGTGGCAAGCTGATCTCTGCAGGAAGCCTCTCGTTGCCCAGCACAAAGTGCTCCAGGCGTTTCAGCTGCAGGCAGCGGCCCAGGTACGTCATGATGTCCCACAGCCGCCGTGCAAATTGCGTCCTGCGCCACCGGGACAGAGGTACGGTGGTCAGCACGTGCATGACCACGGTCTTCCAGACAGAGCTGGAAAAACCTGTGCCCCTCAGGAGGCAGGTGAAGACCTGCAGGCATTTCAGGTGCAAGCTCTCACAGGGCGCCTGCCCGGCGACGTGCCGGAAGAATTTGGCCTCGGCCACAGCGTACGTCTCAGGCCACGCTGTGCTTGCCATGACGTTGGCGTTGGTGGGCTGGCCGCTCCCAAAGATGCTGGAGCCGCCTCTCTGGGCCTCTGAGGGCTGGCTGACCACAAACATGTCCGAGTCCCCTTGGCGCACCCCAAAGAGCATCTCCACCCTCAGGCTCTCCTTGCCATCGCTCAGCTGGAATTGGCAGGACCGGCTGCAGGGCTGAAACACCAAGTGCCATGAGGATGACCGAGGCACATGCAGCCACGAGGATCTCACCCACTGGGAGAACCAGTGGGAGGTTTTCTCCACATCCAGGTAGGAGCCGGTGCAGAGTGTCCTTAGGAGGCTGCGCTGATTCTTCCGCCGCAGCTCCTTCCGTGTGTGGTGCAGGAAGCACAGCAGCTCCTGGCCCAGCAGCGCCCTCCGGCACGTGCACACCAGCTCCACACGGACCCTCAGGCTCCTGGCTGCCATCTGCCCTGCACTGTTCGGCTCCAGGTGGAAGGCGTGGCCTGGTGGGGGACTCAGCGGCAGCAGCACGCGGTACACCCCGTCCCACTCACGGGGACTCCAACCCTCAAAGGCGCTGCCCACCCCGATGGCTTCTTGAGGCACCGGGTAGAAGCTGTTGCTCATGCTGTCCACAAAGACACGCCTCAAGCTCTCCATCAGCTCAGCTGTCACTGAGCAACCCCTCTCCAGCTCCTCCACAGGCCACTGGACACGATCCACTGAAAGGATGCCTGGCCTAGTCCCAACAGGTGGCCTGTCTTGGTTGCTAATTCCACCAGTGCCCCTTTCTTCATTGCCACCATCACTGCCTTCTTTTGCACTGGCAGCCATGTTACTTTGTTTGTCTTCTTTTCTAGCCTCAGGCTTCCTTCCCTCCACATTAACACCATCCTGTTCTTCATCCTTCTTTCTATCACTGTCATCTTCTTTGATCATTTCCTTCTTTTCTTCCTCACTTGCAGCAAAACCACTAGGGTCTACTGCACTCCCACGACCACTACTATCTTCCTGCCCAGTCCAATCGCTGCTTCTCTGCTGACTGGCATCACTGCTTTCCTGCACCTTTCCATCAGCATCACCTTCAAGGGCATCATTTTCGTCTTCTTCCTTTGCAGCCACAGGACTACCTTCTCTGTCTTCTCCAGTGCTGCTGTCCTCTGCCTCCACAGTCACATCAATGGTTTCTCCACCTTCCTCTGAATCAACCCTCTCTACTTCCTGTTCTTTTCCTCTCTCGTCTCCCAAGGTCTCACAGGAGCTCTGGTCCTTGCTGCTGTTGCTGGCTTCCTGACTCCTCCTCCTGTGGCTAAACCACAGTCCCAAGAGGAGCAGGACTCCAGCAAGCACCCAGAATGGCCAGTGCTGCAGAGCACCAAAGAGCCAGGCTCCCCAGGGCTGGTCCTGCTGCTCCAGGGGCCCCTGCTCCAGCTCCTGCAGCAGCTGAGCCATCTGGCGCTCCAGCAGCTCCTGACGCTCCTGCATGCGCCGGTGCATGGCCTCATCCAGCCCATCGCCAGCTGGCTGTGGGTACTGGATCAGGTTTTGCACGAGCATGAAGAGCAAGGACAAGAAAGCCATGGCCTGCAAGAGGACACACAGAAGGGGTTCAGTGGGGCCGGTATGCAGACAGACTGTGGAAGGCAGGAAGGACAGGGCCCCGGCACCTGGCAGGCAGCAAGGTCTGCACCGCTGGCCCCACAAGCACCGGGGCCTGAGCAGGGCGCTCCCGCCAGGGGCTGGGCCCTGGATGCAGGGGCAGAACCCAGGCCCCGGCTGCCAGCGCTCCTGCCCCAGCCCTCCTCCAGCCCTGTCCCCTCACTGCGTGTGCACTCACCGCTTGCCCAAGCTCGACTGAGGCAGCAGCACCCACTGGAGCCTTTTACAGCTGCCCCCATTGTGACACGGCCCCCGTGCTGTCACAGAAGCCAGAGCGCATCACAGGCCGGCCCCGCCCGCCGTGCCCAGCCCAGCTCGGGGAACTCATCATGGCCCTGGGCACCCAGAGCCCCAAGGACACCAAGTGCACACCCATCACTGGGCAACCGGGCAACCCCAGAGCTTCCCGTTACAAAGCAGGCAGAAGCACCCTCCCACATAACCTTTGTCAACTCTAAATTTGGGTGACAAGACCCATGGAAGGTTCTCGGTGTAGGCTTTGATGAAATCCTGGAGGGCGACAGTTTTTATTAGTAGTATTTATCCTTATTACTTTTGGGGCAGGGTCTAGCTAATGTCTTTTTACAGATTTAGTGAGAAATCTTTCTCAAAGAAATCCAGGTTGCTTGGATGATGCACAGGAAGATGTAATACCATCCTAAAAAGGCCAATTAAGTTAATTACAAAATTCTGGTGTCTTCCATAACCTCTTACCTCTCAAACTCTATGGTTCAGCACTGCAAAACTCTAGTATAGCCAGGATTTTTTTCAGAAAGTAGAATGTCTTTTTTTTCAAATTTATGCAAAGATCTACCTCTGCCATTCCCAGCATGTTCAAAACTGTCTCCCTTAACACGATTAGCCAATCTTTCTGAATGATAAAGGAACTTCTGTCTCTTTCTGCTATCTCGTTGTTTATTTATCTCCAACAGACTGTGAGTACAGGAGAGATTATACTCCTCAGTCCTTCTTTGGGGAACTCATCTATAAATGGAATTTCAGAAATGAAGAGAGAGGAAGGCGAAACAAGATGTGACTCGAGAACCTGCATGGTGACCACAGATGTCCACTGCTAGACAGACACTGATGTCAGGCAGATCGTGCCCTCCCATTTGTGAGCAGAAGGAGAACAATGTTGGGATTTCTGAAACTGCTCTGAATTGGATTTGCTTAACAGATATCATTAACAAAAGTAGTCAAAGAAGAGTTTTGAAGCCTCTTCCGAGCTGTTGCCACTTATCATGTATCTTCCCCACATTCTTCTAGGGAAGCTGTTTTTCATGTTGTTCCATCCTTCTTTTCACCAGGGAGCAAAAATTCTTTGCCAGGTATCACTCTTTCAGTTTTGTTTCCTCTCACCTTCCAAGATTTAATGAACTGAACATTCAGCAGAATAGTTCTGTATTTTTTAAACACAATTCTTCTCTTATCCAATTGAGACCCTTCGGTGACCATGAAAAAACAAAAATTGTTGTGAGCTACAGTTTACTTGGGTAAGAGGTTGATATGGGTCAGTTCTCCAAGGTTATTCTTAGTTCTACTGCTATGTAAACTGTTGATGTCAGTGGCTGGAGGCTGCTCTCCAGGACATTATATATATGATAATTATATGACAGAAAATGCAACATATAGTTGGATCTGACCTTCAAGTTCACTAGCTTAAAAAGGAAAAAAAAGTCTGTAAAGAATTTGACAGTCTTCCCGTTACTAAATGCCTTCAAATTTATATTTAGTTTACTGCATATATAAGAGACTTTCCTCACATGGACAGCAGTGCCCATACATCTTCAAGCTAGGGTGTATTTTAAGTCTCAATGATCACTGCCTCCAGAAAGCATTTTTGAGACAAAACAGGCAACGTCTTTTGCATAACTATACAATCATCCAGTGCTAAGATCTTCACTCTCACGTAAACACTTCATGTTTTTCCACAAAGGAATCCGAGATAGATTTTTTTGAGAAATAACAAACCATCAAAATCATCAAAAATTAATTAAGTAACAACAAAGTAACTTCCTCACTCAGGACATTTTCCTTGATTTTCATAAGCATTCAGATTTACAGCTGCTGATACTACCACAAGAGCAGGTTTTTTTCTGGTTTTACTTCCTCTTCCAGCAGAGCAAGCACAGCTGCAAAACGCAAACTCATTTCTAGGCTCTCTTATACATCACCAGTTTACCAGATTCCAACCAGTCATAGCTGTGCAACACCCCACAAGGGTACTGGGATTACTGCAGCATCACAGACAGTTTAAGTGAGGCTCAAGGAGCTGTACAATTTTAACTATGTTTTATATGTATAATTAAATGATGCATTACATGAAAATAAGCCAGCTGTACTGAAACTTAACTAACTGCTCTGATGCAACAGTTAAGCATCTCATCAGTTATAAAATTAAACAGGTTTAAAGCAAAGACAATGTAGAGAACAGAATGCCTGACATTGTAAAGTAGAATGTTGAAAGGACCATTTTTGAACACTAAGCAAGTGTACTCATCCAGTCAAATTTTCAAAAGAATTCCTGGCACCAAAATGTTCTCTGTTTGCTTTTTTACCATGTTTAAAGAATGGATCACTCTTTAGGGGGAAAAAAATCTTGTGTGCAAAACACTGCATGAAACTAAACAATCCTTAAACATGGCTAATTTCCATGTGGAGCTGATGATTTAGCACTGTCATCCTTCAGCAGAGGAGAAAAAACTGCCTGCCTTTAGTTTACTTATGTAAGATGAAAAAAGTGAGGAGTGTGAATTTGATCTTGCTTCAGTTTACTTCAGTGGCCAAACTCTTGCCATGACTTCAGTGAGACACTGCATCTTAGTCCATTCAATGTGGAGAAAAACAAATCAGCTGAGAATAATGCTCTTGTTTATTAGACTTAAATTACTACCATAGCTGTTTTTAACAGTGCTAAGTAAATCCTGTTTTAAAAACCAAGGGTTGCCTTTAGTTGTGCTTTTTCCTATGTACTGTGTCACAGTGCAGGATTCTTGGCCCTCCAACCAAGACCTCATGGCTTGTTTTGAGGCATGGTCACATTCCTACATGGGAATGATATATGTTTATGGATGTCACTGGTGACAATGTCCAAATCTGGGTTGGGGCATCCCCCTCAGCCAATAAACCAGGGTGCACACTTCTGTAAAATAAATGCATTCACTGAGAGCAAAACTTAAACTTACTAAGATGTCCATGAAAAGCAGCAAAGTAAATCAAATCCATAGGGTTAAATCTGTAATTAGGAATCTGCATTTCTGCAGGGAAATTTTAGGATAGCCACAAATTGAAAAAAGTTTAATATTTTTTCCTTTTCTTTAGAAGGCAATCAACCTTCTGGTTTGGCTATTCTCTCCTTTTCCTATGAAGTAGAACCTAGAGAAACACTCAGAAAATATGTATGGAAGTACCTCTCAATGAATTTAAAAAGATTATTCACAAGATAGACAGAAATAAGACTGTCTACATTGCATGAATTAAACATGTATGAATTAGGACACAGACCCTTCCATTTTTTAGTAACAAAACTGATGCTGTCCTGAAAATGACAATAGTGAATGAGACTGGTACATGAAAACCTTCTGCATCTGCTCTAGAGGTTGGAATGAGAACGTTAAATGAGGCAGAAGACAATGAGGATGTGCTGCTTAGGGAAGCTGAACGTCACTTCTGTGCTTGAGGAGTTCTGCAGTTTGGATGAAGATCACAGGTTATCTCCAGCTGCATGAAAATGAGTGAGAAATACACACAGTTTCTCTTAGACTGAAAGCAGTGCTAGACAAAGAGTACTAAAATATGGAATATTACTCATAAATCATCCCCTGGTTTTCTAAAGATGGCAATCTTCTATTACAAGACAGTTTGTTACTTCCTCCATATATTGAAGTTATAACATAATAATAAAAGTACCTCAAACTTGTAGAAGTATCTAATATACATAGACTAAGTAAGGTCTATGCAGTGAGAGCACCCTAAAAACATCACAAGAGCAGTGCAAATTTCTGGGACAGTAATGACAGGAACCAATATCTAGAAATTAAGTCTAAGTGACAAAGAGAATTTTTGAACTAATGAATCAGGGAAAATATGGGAATAAAGGATGAGATATGTGATTAAAGGCCATAGTGCATTATATTTACACAGGTGCAGAATACATGGCTTTCATTCAGTATTACAACGTATTTCAATCATGTAGTTTTAATTTTATACGTGCACAATTTTTTAGAACACATTTTTAGACTGGGGCAAACAATAAAGGAAATTCATCCTATGACATTGCATTGATCCCCACATCACTCACTGGAATATCTTAACATTTTCAGAACAGATTCCCATTCCTTAAGACGAAAACCCAGAGAAGACAAAAACTTATAAATGCCATTAAGAGAAGGTCTAAAATTTTAATTGCTGTTGAACACAAAGGAGCTGTGACATGCTGTGGTTTATTGAAGCACTCCTGCAGTTACAGACATATCCTTAACTACCCCACCCTCTCCCTCTTCCCCCATCCACCACTCTCTGATGCAGCTGAGAGACTGAGTAATTGCAGAGCAAAATCCCACTCACTTTCAGCTCTCCTGCCCCAGCAAATGCTCAGCTCTTCTGGGAAGATGGACCTATGCCATAAACACATTCCACCTTGAAGGGAACCTCCCCTTCAAAGACATGTGTGTGACCAGGTTTTTAGAACTGCCTGATATGCTCAGTTTTTGTCTGTTTTCCATAAAGAAGGGAAAGAACCCTCTATTCCCCTCCTCATGATATTTCAAGTCTTAATTCCAAAGAACAGAGATGCCAGGACTTGTCAGTGACATGAATAACAATTTTATGAGAATTGGCAAGAGAGTTCATTTCTCTTACATCTTACTTGCAGAAACCTTGGAGTTATTTTGTCTGAAACACTTGAAGGAAGGAAGGTAGACTTAATTCTGACGACTTTATTAAATATTCAGTACATCTGACATCATGTTATCAACAAAAAAATATGGTTTAATTATGATAAGCCATACTGGAATCATTTATAATACATAGGTGTGAAAAAACAGTGGTAATTTATTTCCCACGTGGAAAAATACACACCTTCCATCCCCCAAAAAAAGTTGGACAAGGCACAATAAATTCTCAGAATTCTCTTTCCTCTGGCTTTTCAGTTCCATCACAGCTCTCCAAACTAAAATTTATGTGCTATTTTGCATCTGTATCTCTTGTTGATTTCCCACCCTACAGGGATATAGGTGGATAAGTTTGGACAGGAAACGGTATCCCTCAAGCCAAACCGAAAGGTTTATAAAGTTGCTAATAAAAGTTTGGGTCAGGGCCTAAATATCAATCATCTGCTCATTGTCTTTTTAAACGAGCTCAGGCATTTTCCCAACCGCTCCCAGCAGGTCTCTGCCACTATTTTAAACTAAGATTTCAGCCATTTCTTTTTTCCTCATGTTGACCTCAATAATTTTTCTTTCTCCCCCTCTTCACCTGCCAAATGCATCCATCAGTATTTTGCCAAAGGCTATCTGCTTTTGAAGTTGAGAGGAATTCACTAATCGTGAGTGTCAAATCCACAATAAATGCCATTGCCATATGGTATATGCTGCTTTTGGGAATTATCTCAAAAGGCCTAGCTGTGAGAAGGCTGGCTGTATATTAGGAGGGTTTTACTGTTAACTTTCATAACTCATGTCAGGTCTTTCAGTTTCTGTATTCATTGGCTTCAGTGAGTGCAACTGTTTCCTGAATTTATAAAAATGTTGTCAAGATCCTTTGATCTTGCTTCCTCCATCTCTCTCGCACAAACACATCCAAACACATCTATACACAGTGGAATAGCATGCACAGTGGCACGGAAATCTAGCAAAAGAGAAGCTTGTAAATAAATAGCATGTCATTCTGCTTACTCAATAAATTTCTCTGGGTGTTAAACTCATGACAAACATATCATAAGCCCGATGAAGGCTTTACAGCCCGTCCCATCACACCATCCTGAGTGCAATTCTGCAATGCATAGGAAGACATAAGTTTGAAAAAGAGAGCAGAAATAGCTCCCATAAGGGCAGGGTGCTGACATAGTTGAAACATAACTAACTGGAAAGCATTTGTTTTAGCTAAAGAAGACAGCATCAGTGACACATCTCTGTGCCTGTGAGGTGTACTGTACATTCAAAGTGACATGAAATCTACCTTCTTTAAAATATTGTCCATTAATACATAAATATGTCTGTGTTGAAACCCCTCACACAGTACCATTCTCAACAAGAACTACACACAAGACTAAGAAATTCCACAGAGAAACATGCTTTTTTGATCCAAAGAGGCAAGGAGAAAGAACAACACATGTGAAGAGTTTAACATACCAACTTAGTGATAGAAAAAGCATTACAAAAATAAATGTCAGTCGCTTCAAAACACTTGAGGCAGCTCTCTCGACTTTCTCTGATGCTCTAGGAAGGTTGAATGTCCTCCATGTCTCACATCATCCCCATCAGCCACATGGAAATGTCTCCAATGGGCCTCAGAGTGTTTCAAGTACCACACCCCTCTAATTCATGTACTCTGTTAACATCCTCTTGGAGGAAATAGAAATAATAGTTTAAAAAGACAGTTATATTTCAGGAACATGTGCCCCTACACAACAAAAAAACCCCAGAATTTAATACTGTCCCTAGGCAGAATTCATCCATCCTTAAGGCTTCTATTCTATTTTTCTGGGAGAGTGTTTTGCTTTCCTGGTAAGTAATACAAATGAACTGCTGGCAACGTCACATCAAAACAAAAGTGGCAGAATCAGAAAAAATACCGAAAAGTTTACCTTTATAGGAAAGCTTCAGTCTTGGGATATTTTGTTTTGACATTCCAGTGACTGGAAGGAACAGCATCATTAAAGACAGCAGGCTACAGGCATGTGGCATTTGCAGAGCTCTCATTCTGCTCTCCACTTCTGTGTCTTCTTTTGTACTATGGTGAAGTATCTCCTCACTTTTCAAACAACCCAAGTTTTATCTGGAAGAAAAAAAGGAAAACATCTGTAGACCTGCATTACTGCATAAATAATAATTCTGTAAGCAAGCCAGACCTATCTTTAAAGAGCAGCTCATTTAATTTCTTTGCTACAAAAGTATGCTTTCCTCTAGTACAAGTAAAATTATTTTGTTTCTTTAATACTAAATTTGCACATTTTGACATTTTAAAAATATGTAAACTTTTCAAACACCAGTGCCAAGTATAGCTAAAGTATAATCACAAATCAAATTAATGCAGTATCCACAAAAAGAACATTTGCCACTCAAAAGTGACCGTGCAACTTGTTAGTTCATACCAGTCCACTAGATATCCTAATGTTTTATAACTCTTTTTATCTCAGTACAACAGCTATTGTATGTTTATGCTATGACTAGAATGAACAGCAATGTCTCAGATGCCATGGGCGTACAAGCCAAGTTAACGATGACTACATACCCATCAAAACTTCCATAAATAAACTAAGAAAATTGGATAGAACAAGCAGTTGTGTTTAGGTTTAATAGGAAAAAAAAGTCAATGCAGACGATGGATTTAAAAGCGCTTTCAGTATAATATTTCTTGCAGAATAACTGCCTCAATTCATCCACCAAAATGTCCTATAAACTTTAATGAGTGTTTCAGGCTGGGGTCAATAGGCTGATACGAGATTTTGTTAGCACAGTGTGCAACTAAGCCAGCTTTGCAGCACTTTTCACTTAAGTGTCATTCATATTCCATAAATCTTGAAGTGTTTTACAAATGAAAGCAATTATCACTGTCCTTATTTTCCCTATGCTAAAACAGAACCATAAAGCTGCAGTGAACATACTTCCTCAAGGTCACACAGCTAGCACAGTAGTTGAAAAGAAAACAGCAACAGCAATCCTGGTGTCCTTTGTACCCAGCTATTAAGGATCCCTTTTGCCCAGTAACTCCACTTTTGCACATGAAATTATTTGAAATGGCATCTTGAGTTCTGAAGGCAAAACTTCATGGTTAATAAATCACAGAGATCAGAGTATGAAAATATTTATAAGACCAGATCCTTCCTCCTTGCAAGTGCATGATGCTACAGGTCAAGGGAGATGGCTGGTGAAATGACAAATATCAGTGTTTGAGTAATGCTGTAAAACCAAGGAGTAAGGAAGTGTTATGGTTTGTCAAGAGAGTAATGGCTCATGACTTGCCATGAAAATTCTTTTCTGAAAGGTACCGAAACTGCCTGATTAAAAGAGCAATCCTAGTGCACACATCAGCCAGCACTTGCAGACATCAAAGAAGAGGTTCCTTACAAATCCATGAGAGATGCAGGAGAGCTTGTGGCCCCTGGTCTGGCATTCAAGCTCCTGCAGCACTGGGTCAGGAAACTCTGTGAGCGACAGCAGCACCCAAAACCAATTCTGCACCTCCTGATGCAGGCAATTCATCCTTCCTGGCATTAAAGGATGGAAACAGTTCTCTCTGACAGAGGAAATTTCTCTCAGATGAAACTTGGGCTTTCTGAGCCTCCAGACCTTCTGTCAATGGTAAAAGAAAAAGGAAGTGTGCAAGAAGAGCACAATGGCAAAAGAGGGAAACAATTTGTAAAATGGACTATCGCAGAACACTGAGCTTCTTTCTTCTCAATCCCCTCTTCAACACCCACATTCAGTGTCTGAATGCACTACTCTTGGTCAAGTGTGACCAAGTCAAGAGTACATGCTCATGACATGATATGACATGAAGAGAAAACACACAAACACGAAATGCCCGTTTCATCTTTCCCTTCCCTTTATTACAATATGAGATCCTAAGAGAAAACCCACACGTCTTCCATGCCAACACATCTATTTGAGGCTGGACCACGAAGGACCAACGTGGATTAGACTATCCCAGTGTTAAATTGCCCTTAAGAAATTTACTTAGGGGGAAGAAGGGGAAAAGAAGGGGAGAGGAGGCAGGGGAAGAGTATATGAAGATGAGACACCAGCCCTGTTCATCTTCAGCAGGATGATAGTGACAAACCACGCTTCAAAAGGAAGCAATTAAGAGGGAGCCAGTCTCACTGCAAGTATGTTGAGAAGTCATGGCCTGAAGGTCTGGGCCGCAGCCAACAGGGAATTCACCAAAGGATTTGGGGCTCATTTTCTTGAGGCAAATTACTGTGAAGAATCAAGACTAAATTTGACTAAAAAACCAATTGTGTCAATGAACTGTCATTTGCTGAATTGATTGAGAATCAGCACCAAACTTGGGGCTTCGACTATAGCTCACAACCTCACTTTTTCATTTAGGCTTTTTTTTGCAAATTGGAACCTTCCTTTTTTTTTTTTTTTTTTTTTTTTTTTTTTTTTTTTTTTTTTGTT